>JBBIGA010000027.1:2610843-2639750 GCA_037576975.1 Alestes dentex | reverse complement strand
ATAACATTTAGAACAGCTTACATTTTATATTTGTATTTATATGCCTATGGTGACATGTAAGCTATGCCAAATCTATCTGTGCGTGCTGTTTACAGTAAAAAAAAAATAAATAAAAAAATAACCCTCCTTTTAAGGTTTAACAAAAAGATGAGATTTCATTATATATCAGCATATATTAATATATCAAACCACAAAAAGTCACTTGAACTTGCTAACTTTGAGTTGCAGTTAATATAATATTGTTTGAATAGTCAGTGTGGACTCAGACATCTTCCTTGAGGGATATCTCTTTATTTCACAGCCAACTTTCTACTGAGAATCTTCACTGTTTAACAATGGGATCCGCCAGCCACTCAGATACCAGTCGATTAAGTTCCTGAGTTAAATATGAAGGCTGGTTTATTTCTAACTTGTTTTCCAGTTTCCAGAGGACTGGAAATGATCTTTATGGTGAAGAGAAATCACTTGCTAAAAAAATCTTAGGATGAAATGCTCCCTCTACTTCTTTGGGTTCTCTCTGTCTCTTCTACAGCTTTTGTTCATTTTTTTAAATTTTCCCTTCCTTCTTTCACTCATTTACACCTTCCGCATCATTTTCTTTATTCTTCAGTTTCTTCACAATTGAACAAATCATCCTGAATCTCAAAAGTTGAGGCTGAATCCATGGGGCACATATGTGAAACCACATCAGATTCAAGACGTCTCTACCAGCCTAGATTCTTCTTCCTTCAATTAACCCCTCCAAACCACTTTGTCCATCCACAGATCCATGTGATTTTTTGCTCTTATGTATATAGTGAGATGACAAACGCCCTGAAACTGGAGATTTCCATTAAACTTTAAAGTAATATTTTGGAGAAAAATCAAATGTATACAATTCCCCCTTTACCCAAAAGGTCAGTTGGTCAAGACATGTTTGATGTTCAAGGTTTTCTTCTTTAGTTTTGCGCTAGAGTTACAGAACTGATGTACTAAATAAAAGCTTATTCATTATTAATTAATAACTGTGGAGTTGTTAAGCAAGCTCAGATAGACTTGTGTCTGGCAAACTGGATTTATAACAAGTATTTGGAACAGCTAATAACAATCTTTAAGCTTGATTTTTGTGCTCATTAGCAACATTAGCCTATAATGTTTTTGTTATTTAATATACTTCCAGTGCACATTTCTACTTCAAATGTACAAATGTACTAAGCTTTTTACATTAGTTTCATGAGTAAATCAGAGGTATTCTCTACCTTGGTCTGGAACAGTAATAAGATTAGTTTTGTTTGTAAAAGTAGTTGATATTGTGTAAGCTGGTAAAGAGAACACAGGTTCAGTTCCAGATTCCTCCTCGGTTCCTCCAGCCATTGTTTGGATTGTGAAACTCCATCAGCAGCTCCTGATTTAATTTAATGAAGGACTGACTGAGTCAAACCAGTTTTGTAATGGAAACTACAAGTAATACTGAACTTCCACAAGGAACACACTGATATACTGATCATAACATCACTATTTACTGTAGAATGTTATTTGTATTTATTCTTTTTAGTTTCATTTAGTATGTTTAGTAATATTAATGTGAAAAAAAAACACTCACTGCTCATCTAAACAGTTTCAAAATATCACTTTCATTGGATGTATTAAATAGCAAACGGCAAAGTGTCTAAATACTTGTTTCCCTTTGCTGTAAGTTCCAGGTGGAAATAGCAAACATGTTTTCGCTGCTGACGGTTTATAGATCAAGGGACGTTTTTTTGCAAAATGTGATTTTTCACCAAACTAAGACTTTAAAACTTTACCTATTTTAAATCTCTGCCTCCTCCCAATCCTTTCACCTCCTCCTGATCACAGCCTTCACCCCCAGTGGCTGTAAGAACAATGGCACTGACGCTTCGTCTCACTCAGAAAGTAAAAACCCAGACAGGGACACTGTTGAAAGAATCCAGAATATGCGGTGGGAGATAATTTGTATTGTACCTGTTTTGTTCTTTTTCTCATGTATTATTACAACTCGCCCACGTCTTGTTTGGTCTGTACCACCCCCCACTCCACCCCGCCTACAACCCCTTTTTATATGTCTAATGCTGCTTTTCCACGGGCGCAAGGAACTGCGCTGTACTGTGACCGAATGGTTTTCAAGCCGAACCTGAGCTGAACCCGAGCTGTGACTGCATCACTGCTTTCTGATTGGTAAAAATGTTGTTGGAAAAAAGCCATTGTATTTTTACTGGAGAGATGGAGAGATAAACTAAAAACTGGGAAGCTGACAAAGTACAAGTATGACTGTCTATTTGGGCTGAAGATAAATTTCAGTGGGAGTTTTCTAACGCTGTCAGAAACGAGAAGGTGATCCAGAACATCACTAACAAGTTTGCTGGGTCAGGTTTTCATCACACAGATAAACAATGGTTTGAAAAAATAAAAACTCAAACACTACTATAAATAATGAAAGACCATAATAACAAAATCAGCTCTGATTTTCGGCCGCTTCTGGCCAGAAACTCTGTTACCAGACAGAGATACACTGGAAAATTTAAATGTAACATTTACACTGGAAAATTAAAATACAACATTTGTACCGTCGCAGGACAGTTTGGTTATAGAATGATTCCTGTAGACCTGTGGAAAAGTACCTTAAGCGTTGCATTTGTCCCATTATTGCTCTGTTCGTCATGTCTCTACTTTCACATTCCTCCATTTTTCTCTCCTTTAACGCTCTGAAGCACTGCACACATTTTGCCCTGCTCTTCCACCACTTGTCCTTTTTCCATAGACGGTCACTTTTGTTCCCGCTCCTCTAATACATTACACTGTAGACCTCCAGCCTAACCGAAGCCAACGGGACCCTCAGTCTTAGCTCATCCTTCTTCACAGAAATGACTCACTAAGCCTTTTCTTTTCGTTCTTGTTTTTTTTTTTTTTTCTGGAGAATGCTGCTCTGATATAAACCAATAGCCTGCACTCATTTTTTTCTTTTTTTTCTTCTTTCTTTTTGCACTGAGAGACCAGAGAATCTGGTTCAAGCTTTTCTTTTACCCAGAAGCCCATCTGATTGAGTCTCAATGACGAGTACTAAACCGAAATGAATGAGCTAGAATGAACCGAACGGACGATGCTTTCTGTGTTCGGCTGCACTGCTGCTTGCTGTAACTGCATGATGGACATGCCGCATGTTGCATGCTGGGAAGTGTGTGGGGGGTGCATGTGTTTGTGTGGGAGTTGGGTTGGGGAGTCTCTGATCTCTACACATATGGAATAAACCACAGGAGATATGGTCCATACTCCAGCTGGCCTTTCACACTGATGCCATAATAGTCTGTGTGTGTGTTTGTGTGTGTGTGTGTGTGTGTGTGTGTGTGTGAGAGAGAGAGCCTAAGATGGGTGGACCAAATGTCAAAACACTGATGACCAGCCATTCACTGTTTTGATCCGTTGGTTGATTCATGGCTCCAGGTCTTACTGGGTGAAGTTTCTTCAGGGAAAGCTCTTTGACTGATGACTGAAATGTGTTTTTACAGGAATATTCCAGTGATTTTCAAACTTCCAACCTTTCAAACTACAACACCTGGCAAAAGCTTGTAGGATGTTCACTTTTTTACTTCAAGGCAAAAAACAAAAAACAAATCACAGATATTAGCTGAACATTCTGGCTTTGTAAAACATAGCTCAAACACGTGACCGGTGTTCATGACAACCATGAGCACAATAAATGGAAAATTTTAATCATATGGCAAAACAGCTGTTTATATGGAAGTTCCCCCGGTGTGTGTTGATGCTCGAGGTGTCAGATATCATGTTGAGCTTTGTCATGTAGAACCGAAGTTACTGTAATTTAAAAAACGTGTAATTATAAAAAGTGCTACTGGGGTTTAAAAATGGTGTCACATGCAAGCGACAATAAAGAAAAAAAAGAACAAATTTAGAAACAAACACAAAAACTCAAAATCTCTGAACCCGGGAGAACTTTCAGGATAGTCCCCGCCCGCAAGTGGGTGGGGAAAACCTGCAGAGGGAGGGGCTCAGAGCAGTGGTGCGCTGAGAGAAAGGGCAGCAAAAGGCGTGCGTGTAGGAGAGCAAACACCGGTTCTAGAATGTTTTAAAATATACATTTTACTGATACATTCTGAGGATTAATGCCATATTTTTGTGGAATGACCTTGTAATTTGCATTTCTGAAACAAATTGAGTCTAAAAATACAAATTAATCTGCAGTGCTCGCAGACTTTATTGAGCTGTTGGACAACGAAAGAGGTTTAACAAGAGAAAGGATTGTTGAAGTCCTTAAAGATGGAAATCCAACACCAAGTGTGACTAAAGATTTAGGTTGTTTGCAATCTGCTGTGTCTTAAAACTGGTGCAAGTATAAAGTAAAACCGTAGATTCTAAAAGGAAAACATGCAGATAGAGCACAGAAAATGTCAGAATAGGTCATTTCAAAGCTAATTGTAACATAGAAAATACACAACAAAACGAATGAAAAAGAAAGGTTAGAAACAGGAGTCAGTGTTTGAGACAGAACCGATGGGCTGAATTGAATGAGATTTAAATCCAGAAAAGCCAAACTAACATCTAAACAGAAGAAATAAAGGTGGCAGTGTGATGAAAAACATGATGAAGTGTGGTTGTTTGAGAGAAAGTAGTATTCAGTGATGAAAAACAAATCTGCATTGGAACGTTTTGTCTGGAACCATGAAATGATTGTGTGAAGAAAACAAAGAAATCATATTTCCCTACTCATGTATAATATTGACTTGCTATGCGATCCAATGTAGAACAAATACGTAGATCTTTCATAAATGAATTAAAAATGTGTCAAAAAAGCCAGAATTACAGAGAGTTGTTAAAAAAAATTTGCAATACTTTGAATCCGAGGGGGAGGAGGAGACAAACGTCTGTCTCTCTTAAAAAAGTCAGACTGTCTCCAAACCTTTCAGTTTGGTGGAACGTGTAGCTCTTCTTACTCTATGGCAATCTCGGACTCACCTAGATAAAATCAAGAGATTTGATGAGAATCTTATTATCCTCACTCAGTTAAAGGAGCGGGGCAAATCAATGCACATGTTGAAATTTTGGACATTGTTCTCATTCCATTGACAGAAAATGTTATTTTTTCAGGATGATAATGCATCATAGAGTAACAGAGGATGTTAAAGCTTTACTTTAAGAAAAGAGTGTCCAGCAAATAGTCCTGATCTCGATCTAAGCGAAATTTTTGCATGGAAAGAAATAGCAAAATCACATCTGTGTCAAGCGCTATTCAAGAATATATATGTGTAGAGATAGAGTGAGAGAGCAGGAGAGATAGAGAGATTGCTTGAGTTGATCTGTAAAAAGAATCATTCAGATAATTGGTGGTATCTTTTACAAAGCCAGAATGTTCAGCAATTAAACCAAAAAAGTTTTGTCATATCTGAGTTTTACTTATTGGCAATGAAGTAAATAATCTGGGTGAACACCCTGGTTCCATTATTTTTGACCATTTGTGTTTCATGTGTATAGGTTTTCTGTTGTTTAAATGGAAACATGTTGAATTTGCTGTCTGTGCCACCTGAGTGTATGTTACTGAAGTAGTAGATATACAGAATAATGTTGAATATTGCTGGATTATACCTTTAAAACACTTTTTTTTCTGGAATTAGTTACTTACCTGTGGCTTCTGTGCACTAAAGCACATTATAAAACAAATTCATATGGTTGACAATTAAAATATTAAAGAGTTATAGAATATGTGAGCGGCCTATTTGTAAAAAAGTCTAAGAAATGCTTAAAGATTGGTTGGCTGAATGTTTTCAGATTTGTAGTTGTGACTCAGCAATACAGGCATTTTGGTGGCTAATGGATCTTAATGTCTATTTCCTGGAGGCCTTACAGCACCAGTCACAGGTTTGGACCTTGTTTAACTTTGTGACATTGTGGTTTAAAAGTTCATGCTGAAATGCTTGAGATTAGTTTACAAGACAAATGTAAACACTGAAGTTGATGCCTCTATTTATTTTTACAATGCAAAAAAAGTGTAAATATAATTTTTAATGGGCCCAAATTAGTGATTGCTCCTATCAAGGCGAGGCTTTTACTTTCTTTAAAAGAATGGACAATATAAGATAGTGAATATGTTTAACACAATTTGTTTTACTGTTCCATGATTTTCTTTTTCCTAGTTTTGATGCCATTATTATTCTAAACTGTGAGAAAACAAAATAACCGCTTATGAGTAAATGTGTCCAAACTTTTGACTGCTACTGTAACCAAACATGAGATATTTTAAAAAGCTAAATAGTACCAAAATACTGCCTAAAATACTAGGTAGAACCAGTTTGTTGCTTGATTGGTTCATTTTGATCCCCCGCTAGCTATGCTAGTGACATTAGTTATTCCTCCTGGGATCAACATAACCATAAAACAAGACTTAAAAGATTAAAACACAATCAAATACAGAATGCTGCATGATTGTATAAATATAAAATGTATTAGGCATGTAAATCTTTGATATCATAACAATTTGATTTCATTCAAGCATGAGAACACTTGAGAATTTTAACCTAAAATTCTTAAGGAATTCTTTTAATGCATCATGAATTCTCTTACTGAATATAATTATAATCAGGAGATAAATGACTGATTCTATAGCTAGATATAATTGATTGTTAATTTTTTTTTAAATGATTGAGTTTGAACTGAATTTAGATTCATCATGATGCATTTTTAGCCACGGTGTGAATAGTGCTCTTTATTTGTCAAAACATCTAAAAAGGAACAGATATGGTTCTGAAGGAGCAAAGTCATTGAGCTCCCCCTGCCTCTATCCCACTCCAACTTCTTTCCCTTTCCATTTTAACTTCTCACACACACACACACACACACACACACACACACACACACACACACACACACACACACACACACACACACTCTACCCGGAGGTTCAGAACACCGGTACAGTGTGTGAGTGGAACTGGTCCCTCTCACTGGTCCTGATTGGCTCTTCACAGAGGCTGCTGCGGATGGATCTGCCAGTCGCCGACGACAACACAGTGCACTTTAACTCCACCCTCATGGCCTTAATCCGCACCGCTCTGGACATCAAGATCGCCAAGGGTGGGGAAGGTTTGGCACCCATTTTTACCTCCTTTCCTTCTTTCTTCCTATCTGTGCTTGTCTCCTGTGTCAGTAAAAGTAAAGTGGTCCAATCACCTCTGCTGTTTGCATCTGAAGCCAAAGTCAACAGTGAATTTATGGCATTTTTCCACTGGCACAAGGAACCGTGCCGTACTGACAACTAATGTTTTTCCATTACAAATAAAGCAACTCAAACCCAAACTGCTCGACGGCAGGGCTAAAAGGGGGCAGCAGCCAAGCTGACTGCATCACTGCTTTGATTGGTCAAAATGTTGTCATGGCAACAGACAGACCTGAAGTGAGGCCATTGTAAGTTTGTACCTCAAACGATGGAGATACAAACATACAGCTGGGACGTCGATGCAGTACAAGCACGACTGTTTGTTTTGGCTGAAGAGAAATATGAAGGTGATCCAGGACATCACAACAATTTCGCTGGGTTAGGTTTTCATCACACGGAGAAAAATATATAAAAATGTAAACAAGACTATAAATAATAAAAGACCGCAATAACAAAAGCAGCTCTGACAGAAAAACTTTCCACTGGTTCACCCTCCATAGACGCGGTTTTGGAACGACCGGCCATAAACTGTGTGGAAAGAATTGAGTCAGAAACTCCGTTACCGGACTGAGATACACTGGAACATCAAAACCTGATATAACTTCAGGACCATCACAGTACAGTTTAGTCACAGCACGGTTCTTGCAGTCCTGTGGAAAAGTGTCTTTGGATAGATCGCAAAGTCTATTATACCAGTATCACCACCTAATATTGTATTTTTAGCAGGTGTATCTGAATGTTTGCAGTATGTTTCCCTAGGGCAAAATTAATGTGATACCAAGTTTTGAACGCAACCAACAGGTGGTAGAGGTCCACACTTTCCGTTCCTGTAAGGCCCCAGCTCTGCAGTCCTCATGTGTCTGCCCAAAGTCTTCCCCGAGTCTGTCTAAAATTTGCTCAAAAATGTGTTTTTTCTGTTACACAGCAGTTGTAACTGCACAATCAGGCTGAGGCTGTCATGCCTGAAAAAAAATAGCTTTTTTTTTTACCAAACATGTTTCACTCCACTGAGTGGTTGTGGTACTGTAACTCTAACTTTACTATCCAGCCAAGGGTTTGAATCAGAATCAGAATCAGATGACAGTGTTGATCCTGGAAGAAATTGCTTATGTAACGACTGCACAGAGACACAGAGATACAAAGACAAGAACAATATCATATATAAAGTCTCAATAAAGCTCTCCAGAAAATACTCTGAAAATACATAGCACTAAATAAACTTTACCTTCTATAAAAGTTTTCTCCTTGCATGCTGGAGAGAACTTTTTTTCACAATAAACACACTTTCTGAAGATCTTTCGGTTTAGCCTTAATTAGACTGTAGTTATATAATGAATGTAAGTATATTATTAGATCATTATTAATTATGCAGTTATGAAGGTACACTATATAAGCTGATTTCTATTCTGCTTGTAGACCTGCAGAAAGGGGATAAAGTGTCCACTAATTCACAGCAGCAATCCCATAAACACTGTAAGGAGAACACGAGTAAAGAAAGTAAAAGTGATAGAAAGATAGAAATAGACAAAATAGAAACAGACAAAAATGTGCTAGTAGTTCTTCGTCTGAAAGTTACTATCAAAACCTCTGTGGATAATGATTTTCTCATTCTCGAAAGAATGAAACAAGGACTAGATTCTGTTTCTTTATGATCATAGTTGACATATTATTATACCTCTAGTTTAATATATTAAGTGCAAGGGCTCATTAATGATTATTCATTTGTGTGTGTGTGTGTGTGTGTGTGTGTGTGTGTGTGTGTGTACATGTGTACATGTGTGTGTGTGTGTGTGTGTGTGTGTAAGCATTAATGGATATGAACTAATTTGTGCATTATACCCTAATTTGAGATGTTGATCATGATATGAATGGTATGTGGATTTGTGGGTGTGTATACACCTGTGTATGTGTTTTGAACGTTTGGGGTGTGTGTGTGTGTGTGTGTGTGTGTGTGTGTGTGTGTGTACAGGCGGTGTTGATAAGCACCAGATGGACGCTGAGTTGAGGAAGGAGATGATGGCTATTTGGCCGAATCTGTCCCAGAAAACTCTGGATCTTCTGGTCACTCCACATAAGTGTAAGTTGCACAGAGGTTTGTGTGTCCGGGGTTTTCACTCTCGCCACCAAAGGAAGCTTCTCTCAGCCCAGTCACCGCTCTGCACCCTCTGATGAGCCACGCTGTTCAACACACACACACACACACACACACACACTTACACTTACACTTCTCCACTACACTCCTCAGTGTGTCCTACACACTGCACTGCACTCTACTACATCCACACACTACTAAGCTAATCTCATTAAACATTATACAATATAAAACAATACTTTTCTATATGCTTCACTGTATATGTACTATATACTATATTCTGCTACATTCATCATAAATAATTATGACAGTGCTAGAAAAATTCACACGTTAGTTGTGATTTGACACCATTTGACACTTAAATTTCTGAGGTGTTTAAATCACATTTACTTTCAAAAGAAGAGAATGTGGCCACAGACAGGAAACCCTTGGTAAAGATATACATTTTTTTAAGAGAAATGTGTGTTTTTATTATATGGATATATTTCTTGATATATTGTTCTGAAAATTTTATTCTCGGAGGATTTCTAAACTAATATTTCCAAAGCAAGATCAAATTTTTTCATCTCTGCTGAGGGTGCCACTAATTCTGGTGAGTGCTCTGTTTACCACCTCAAACACACCCATACTCACACATACACGCATATACACACACACACATACATACACACACACGCACACACACACACACACATACACACACACACACACTTACTTCATATGCTTTTAGTCAATTTCAAGGAGGGTTCCTACAAATTTTCAATTGTATAATTCCTTTTTTTTTTCATTTGTAATTCAGTTATTGAGAATCAAAGTCAATCACAGTGGTTTGATGTGGAATTATTTATTTTCTTGTTTTCTTTACAGTGGTAGTCAAGGAAAACAGGGGCCGCAGTGCCTACAGCACAAATACAGCAATTTTAATTACTATGCAAAGCCTATATAGAATCCATGCATGTCGTCTGAATTTTAATGTGTAATCTTGATGATGTTAAACTAGTGGTAAGTCTAAGAAAATAAGTTTTCTTTGGGATTTTTATTTTTTATTTATTTATGCATTTATTTTGCCTAATTATATCCTGCATGTATCTCTCCACCACAAGTAGCTTAAAATAGAAACCTTATCACAAAATCATTATAAAACAGTGCCTCAGACATGAGGCGGCATATCGATTACCGATTTGTATAGTAATTGTCTACTTTTAGAAACATTCAGTATTCCCCACACCAGATGTGAACAGTTCTGATTCTCGAATTTGAAAATTCTAATTCAGAATTTCAAAACTTCTCATCAAATCACTCTGAATGACATTTTGAAAAATGGATGGAATTGCCCTGTAAGAACTACCTTTAGATATTTTAGATACATAAATGCTTTTAAAATACACATAGCATAACTCCAACCACACTGACTGAAAAAAGTAATGCACTGAACTGACTTGATCCAGTATTGAATAAAATATATCAACACAATGTTGTCTATCAGTTTACTTACTTTTTGCCAGCAATTGTGTAAATGTGATATATTTTATTCCTTTGGAAAGGATGCGCACACTTGAATCAAAGAAATTCACAGCATTACTTTTACACAAACATGCAGTCACTCATCTTTTAGTGCCTCCGATCAGAGGGTGCTTCACTATAGACCAGTTCTCTATAGATGTCTTTTCACTCCAGGGTTTCTTAAGCAGACCATTTAACACTTTACACCCAACAATCTTAACAAAGCACGAGTAGTTTAGAACATAAAAAGCCTGAACAGTCAAAGCATGAGACGAGAAAGTGGCTTTGTTGTTTTGCTGTGGCAAAGTCACAACATCCAGCCTTTAATTATGATGGGACTACGTTTGCACATAGCATGATATAGAATAGACAGCACTGCTGAATGAGCGGCATGGTTATGATAATACCTTTTATATAGTTTATTACATTAGTTCCCAAAAAAAGCATGAGAATTACTTAGAGCACAAATTTGTCCTCCACTGTTTGCCAGTGCAGAGGATTATAATTTGTTGAAATAAGCTGCAGTGAACATGGCTGATGAACATGCCTTTAACTCTGCATGTGTAAAGTCGAGGTTAACGCTTATGTTTGGGGGCTCTTGGACATTTCACAGTGTGGGCACGGTACGGCCGACTTCATGTAGAGGGACTTTTTTTACACCTGTTTCACATTCTGAAGCTAAAGAGTGATATGTAGAAAAAAATAAGAGACGACTTCAAATATGTTCAGTTTCTCAGGTTTTATCTTTTATAGGAGCAAGTATTGCACTGAACAGCTTTGCCTCAGTTTTTAAGAACTGCTGACAATATTTCTCCTAATTTCCAAATAAAAATATTGTTATTTAAATCATAATTTTAAAGAAAATGACAAAACATCAAAATAAGAGAAATGAAGCAGTATTTATAGAACTTGAAGAATTCAAAGAAAGCAAATCTCTTGTTCACTCTTAAACAAAATGGCAATAATTACGACGTACTTCTAGTGGTGTTTTTCCATCCATTCATTTGGTAGATGCTTTAATCCAAAGCAACTTACAATACGAGGAAACATTCAGGTTGCAGGACAGTATGAGAACAAGAGGAGAGTTCTAAGTGCTAAGATCTTTATGTAGTAGTAGTATAAGAAGGTGAGGAGATGCTCTCTGAACAGAGGAGTCTTCAGTAGGTTTTTGAAGATGAGAGGGATTCTCCTGCTCTTGTCGGCTTAGGCAGCTCATTCCACCAGCCGGGAACCAGAAAAGAGAAGGGTCTGGACTGGGTTTGCCTTGTGTGTAGGGATGAGGAGCTGATTAGGAGATGTTTAGCTGCTCTGCAGTCAGGTGGCACAACCGCTGGGAATACAAGAACAATTCTCAATACAAAATAACAGACTGTAGAATTTTTGTGTGGAACGGTGGCGCACCGCTTAAAATACGGACTGCAACAGTTTCCCATTACGTTGGATCTGCGTTTGGCTGCCACTCATTTCCTCTCTGTTACAAAAAATAACTGAGTGTTTCTTTTGAAATTCGCTCTCTGTTCATGTGAGGTAGAGAAAGATGAGACCAAATTCAGCTTCGGAATGTACAACAGCAGTGAAACAGTCACTACGAGTCGTTTTCTGTTCGTACCTGATCGACATTATGAAATGTACTTCAGTCTGATTATTTTTAAATGTGTTTTAAATCCAGTGATAAATCAGTGGTTCTGCGGGGTACAAAGAGTTGTGCAAAGAAGCATCATTGAATAGTAATAAAATAGTGAGTATTAGTAATAAGTAATAATGCAATATTGTAAAAATGCCTTAATGTTAGTATGAGTACGAAACAATAATGTAATAGAATGTGAAAAAGTGTGTAATGACAGCAAATATAATATGATGTATATTGATAATGTATACTGAGAGTAAATGAAGAAAAATTTTTAACCAGTTTGTGAAAAGACCATTGGCTCTTTGTGTGTCTGTGTGTGGGTGTATGAGTGTGTGTGTGAAAGAAAGTGTGTGTATGTCTTGTGTACGCAACAATGTTGCCCACACCCATGCCCTCCCCCTCCCCCCCTCGCTCAGGGTCCATCTCCCCTCGTCTAATCGTGCAGGGTAACTTGTCCTTTTCTCAGCAGCGACAGACCTGACGGTGGGTAAAATCTACGCTGCCATGATGATTATGGAATATTACAGACAGAGCAAAGCCAAGCGGACCCAGGCTCTTCGAGACGAGCAGGTATTCCACCCTCAGATATGCCTGTGAATTCTCTCTCTTTCTCTTTTCCTTATTGCTCTTGCTGTCTTTCTCACCAGTCCCACTCCATCCCTACTCAGCATTCGGCATCGTGACTTTCTGCTGTGTGTTTTTATCTGTGTGCCATTCATTCTATATCTGCACCCAGAAAAAGATTTCTTGTTTTAATTTAAAGTAAGTAACCTGGCTGCCTTTACAGTCTTAACCCTCAGAACGCAAGTGCAACAAATGGTAAATTGTCATTATATGGTGTTTGGTGTTCTTATATCATGTGGTAGCAAAGTTATTGGAAGGTAAAAATATAATAATATAGTAATATTAATAACCGCTATTAGGGTTTTTAAATCAGCGTCACACGCAAATGCCCATAAAGACCAAAAATGCAAAAAACACAAGATCTTTGAACCCAGGTGAACTTTCAGGATAGTCGCCACCCACAAGTGGGTGGGGAAAACCCACGGAGGGAGGGAGTCCAGAGAGTGGCCAAGCAGAAAGAGCACCAAACGGCGAGCTATTTCAGACTGTTTTAGACTGTTTTTAGATGTTAAAATTAGATTTTACTAATACACTCTGAGTTCTAAGGGTTAAGTTCATTCAAGATCACTCAGCAACACTGTCTTACATTCTGTGTATGAGGTTAAATAAGATCAGGATGTCAAGACCTTCAGGTTACTTTGTTTTAAGATTGAAACACCAAATCTTTTTTCATACTGTACATATGCTGCATTCGTATGGTCCTCATAAACTCATAAACATCAGAACTACCACAAGAAGGTGTTGCCAAAATCATAAATACAAGTGGTTATGGAACTGCTATTCCATAACACCCATGTTTACAGGTTGTGATTCATCACCAACTGCGACGTTCCCTTGTTACTATGGCAACAAAGTATCCCGGGGTGTCATTGACCATCCCTGGGGCGTATGTTTTGTTAACATGATAAATTTACCAATGACCAAGTGAACACCAGTTTATAGTTTACAGAATTTGTCAACGTTAACAGTTCTTAACACCATGAGTTGACGAGGACTGCCCGAGTGCACGACTTTTGTAACTTTGTGATGCTGAACTGGATTGTCTGTATTTGTCTGACCATGACTAGCAGGTGACAACGGTATAAATGTAATCTGGATGTCAGTCTGTTAACACCAGTCAAGACCAGATACTTTTAAAGTGGGACAGGTAGTAAAAGTCATCCAAAGCTAATCAGATTAGATTGCACTTAACTTGGTAAGACTGTTACTGGTTACATTTGTTTTAGGGCTGACCTGGAGAATGCAATTATGTGAATATTACTTTGGTGTTCATTTCTCTATTTAGTATTGGAAAGCTTAATCTTTTTTATATGTTGTGTCATATCCTTACCGAAGGCCTTTCCATAGAACAGTTATTGTTAATTTATGGAAAATGGTAAATATAAATTACATTACATTCATTTGGCAGGCGCTTTTATCCAAAGCGACTTACAATTTGTGGAAACACTCAAGTATCAGGACAGTGTGAGAGCCAGAGGAAAGTACGAAGTGCTAAATCTTTGTGTAAGATTAGTGCAAGAAGATAGATAGAGTGTCAGGAGAGGAGATGCTCTCTGAACAGATTAGTCTTCAGGAGGTTTTTAAAGCTAGAGAGGGATTCTGCTGCTCTGGTTGCCGTTGGCAGCTCATTCCACCAGTGGGAAACCAGGCATGAGACCAGTCTGCACTGGGTTGCCTTATGTGTAGGGATGGCAAAGGCAGACAGTGTTCCTTGAATTATGGCTGGTGCATCAAATGTTCATGCCAGGCATCCAGATCACTTTCTGCATATCCATTCAAGCTAAAAGAGCAGTGAGATCTAAGAAATGAGTTGGAGAAAAACAGTGCAAATTCTACATTTTCAGCTTCATGGCGAGTTTAAAACAGCTGTTTGTTGCAACTAAATCGCCTGCTCAGAAAAGAGTAGCCTCCTCTCACCATTAGCACATCTCAGGAGTTGCTTTGCAATTACTAGGCTGACAAGATCATCACATTTTAGTAAATTATTGTGGATTTAAATTGAATCTGTTCGGTCAGATGGACAACTAGAAATGATTTGTCATCTGTAATAAATGCTGGATTCAGTGTCCTAAGTCATTTCAGCACAGGTCATAACTGAGCTACAGTAGTGTGGGTTGTCATTCAGCTTTCCTACTCCTGGTACGTAAAAAACCTGCAGTCTCAAGTCCTGCTAGAGCTGCGTTAATGTTTAACGTTTAACCACTATCTTAAAATATACTCCAATCAGCCATAACATTAAGACCACAGACAGGCAAAGGGAATAACATTGATGATCTTGTTACAATGGCACCTTTCAAGGAATGGGATACACTAGGCAGTAAATTCTTGTGAACAGTAAGTTCTTGAAGTTGATGTGTTGAACGCAGGAAAAATGGGCAAACATAAGGATCTGGGCAACTTTGACAAAGGCAGAGTTATGTTGGCTAGACAACTGGGTCCAAGCATCTCCAAAACAGAAGGTCTTGTGTGGGGTTCCTGGTGGGTAGTACCAACCAAAAGTGGTCCAATGAAGGATAACCAGCAACAGGGTCATGGGTGCCATATAGCCTATTTAGTTTATCTGTTATGATCCCACAGAAGAGCTACAGTTAAACTAAGTTAATGCTGGCTATGATAGAAAGCTGTCAGAACACACAGTGCTTTGCAGCTTGCTTTGAATAGAATCTGTAACCATGGACTGGAGAGGGTGCCCATTCTGATCCCTGTTCACTGCCAAAAGCACGTGAACTGGATCATGGATCAGTGGAAGACTATGGCCCGGTTTCATAATTTACATTTTCTTTTACATCATGTGGGGGTCCGGGTGAGTGTGAATTGCTTATCTGGGGAAAAAAATGCAGCAGGATGCACTATAGGAAGAAGGCAAGCCAGCAGAGGCGGTGTTTCGATCTGGGCAACAATCTGCTGGGAAACCTTGAGTTCTGGCATTCGTGTTGCTGTTACTTTGAGACCACACACCAAAGCATCATTAGCAAACTAGTCTGATCCATGAGGCCCCACCTCATAACTTACAGAATTGGTGCCAGATACTACAGTATACTTTCAGAGGTCTTGAGGAGTCCAGGCATCGAGGGGTCTGAGCTGTTTTATCACTATGAGGGGGACGTCCATGATATTAGTCAGGTGGTATTAATGTTATGGCTGATTGCTATATGTAAAGGTTCAAAGCAGCACCACAAAATTTGGAATAAAATGAAAGCCCTGGGTTTATTTAAAGGGTACCACTTTACAATAAGACTACCCTTATAAAGGGTTTTAAATGATTTATAATCAGGTTATTAGTTAGAATGTAGACAGGCTATAAATCATTAATAAGCAGTTATAAACAAGTTATAACAGTTGTTATACATTTATGCAGGCTCACTAATTGGAAGATCTCAGATCTTGCTATTTGCTGAGCTTATCTTGTCTCTCTCTCAGGCAGAATGTTAAACTGTCAGCTTCATCAGGTCTTTGTTAACATGCTACTACCATTAAAATGCCAGACATTGCCAAAGAGTGAGCATGTTATAACTTGTTTATAGTTGCCTATTAATGATTTGTAAACTGCATACAGCCTAATTAACAACCTGATTATAAATAATGTATAATCCCTGTATATGGGTAATCTTATTGTAAAGAGGTACCGTTTTAACATTGTAACAGATTGTACAAAAGTAGTATTTATGTTAACATGCAGTGGAGGGCCTTCAATATCTGTGTTCTGTTCCCCTTTTGTGTGATCTGTAACTATACATTCACTTAAAAGCCCAGATCAGGCCTCATCTAGGGCTGTCACTAAAAATAATTAATCAATTACTTCACTTAAAAAGAATTTATTAATATGTAGTTGAATCAGAAGTCATTATTATATATTAGTCATATATTTTAAGGCTTCTTAGATTATCTCTTTGCAGTGAAGTATTGGAATCTTTGGAAACTTTGTGTGGTTTGTTATTGTTCAGTCATTCCATGTTTATTCTATTTTTATTGTTTGGCTTTGATAACTCAATTTGTCTTCAAAATAATTTACTAATGTTAACAGTAGTGACAGCCCTAGTCTCTGAAAAGGGAGCACAAATGACATAATGTGAAAATTGATAAACTTGATGTAACTGAATGTTCTCATCTCATCATTTGCCAACTTTTTTAAGTGAATGGTATAGAAGGTACTTAACCTCACAATCAAAGACTTTACAGCTGATCTCCTGTGGATATTTTTTGTTCCCTTTGTCCTAAACCCAGTTATCCTTCAACTTTTTCAATGTCATTTCAACAGTTCTGTCTTGGATTTGCTCACTGTATCTTTTGTCAGCTGAAACTCATTGATTATTTAGTGATGTGTTATGTTTATTTTTGACTTATTCTGCATTCTGTAAACCTCAGGGTCTCATTGTGGAATGAAATGACTGTTAAACCAGTTAGTTGCTTTTCTGAGAAACATATTTTTGTGTTCCTGAGGTAGTTGCTCAGGTTGGGTGACTGTACATACTATAGAAATGAATTTCAAGCTGTCAAAAGATTTATGTTAGTACAAAAAAAAGTAAAATTCTGGCTGCTTAAAAAATGAATTGATTTGAAATTTCACTGAATATTTAACATTAAGTAAACAGAACCATAATCTGTCATATTCAGTTTTTGCATTAACTTTTTTTTTTATTAAGTTCAGTAAAATTTTAAGGCAGCCAGTAAAAATGAAATGCTAGTTATTAATAATTAATATCTAACGCTTTTGGCCCCAAATGAAGACAGATTCTTAAGCCTTAGAAGTGGCAGTTATTGTATATTATAATTTTATATACATTTGTAAATATAGCTCATTGACACATGTAGACTAATATTATATGATATTATATTATATGATATTATATTGTATTATATTATATCATATTGTCTATCTAATAATAATAATAATAATAATAATAATAATAATAATAATAATAATTATTATTATTATTATTATTATTATTATTATTATTATATAACTTTTCTTTTCTTGACAAAGGTGGAAGAACAGACTCTTACCTAACTGACTGTAATTAAATAAGTAATAAAATATTATTTAAATAGTATAGTAACATTTAAATAATAACTCTTCTAAAGATTAATGCACCTATTTAATTTACAAACATACACTTATTTATTTGTTTATTTTATTTGAATAAAACTCAGAAACTTTCACCCAGTTTGAGTGACTGCAAAGATTAGAAGTGAGTAGAAGACTAGAAGTCCTCCGTTCTTCAGTAGTGCCTCATTTTAGCACCCAACTGGTTACTGGGGCCATTCATTTACTGGAATGTTCAGAGTAAATGAATTCTCAGCATGGTACCATGGGCAGCTCGGCTCAGAGGATCCACTCATTAACCCACCAGCCTCCAATCCCAGAATGCCTCCCGGCTGACCGGTCTGACCGCCTGCTGTTGCCGATGGAGCCCCTCCCATTTGCACCTGGGATGCTTCGTATCCCATCCTTTCCTTTCCCACCCCCATTTTCCCATCAGCTTGCCTGATACCAGCTGTAGGCCATGTTGTATCTTACACAGAATCGAACGCCATTAATGTTTCAGCGCCTGGAGCCACCATCCCCAACCCAGGACGCGGGGCAGGGACTCAACAACCATCCGGAATCTCAGCCAGACCCTGCCAACAGCCTGTAAGCAAACTAGTCTTCATGTCTCTTTATGCCTTTACAGATAGTGTTTGGATAAAAAAAGTTAACTAGAATCGGAATCCAAAAAATGTATTGATTCCAGAGGACATTGGTTATGCAATGACTGCACAGACACATAGAGACACGGAGACAAGAACAATATGGAATATAAAGTCTAAATAAAAGTCCAATAAGAACTCTGCAGTAAAAAAATTATTTTCGAAATGCACTATGTTATATACACAAATTACTGTAGTCAGTAAGAGTGCTGGATATAAAAATTGTAGATAAATTACTGCCAAGTAATCTAGTTAACACAAATGGTGTGTATGTACTTTTACTTATGTGGGAAATTATGTTCAGTGCATTTTAGTATAAGTATAGTGCTAATTAAGCTTCATCTGTAAATTATTAAGTTTTCAGTTAACTCAATAGTTAGCACAAGTACAAGTAAGTAGAACAGGTATAACAAGTGATTGTGATAATGGGCATGCAGCCGTTATTTACCATTGTTAATACAGTTAGAGCACAAACACACACAACAGCAGTTGTCATACATAGTCATAATGGAATGAGGAGGGTTTACTATACTGTGCTGTGGAGTTGTGGAGGTCAGGCCTGGGCCTTTCTAGGATAATCAGCAAAGGACAATATAAAATATAAAGTCTAAATAAAAGTCAACGTAAAAACATAAATAGTGCTTTAATAGTAATAAGCCAATAATCAGAATCAGGATCAGGAAGCTTTATTGGAGGAAATTACTTATGTTACGACTGCACAGGCACACAGAGACAAGTCTAAAATAAAATAAACTCAGAAATGCTTTATATGAACTGCTGGGGTAGAAGTACTACAGATAAGTAACTTACAATTAAGTGATTTACTAGTAACGCAAGTAGAGGTTTGATATTTGTGTGTGTGTGTGTGTGTGTGTGTGTGTGTGTGTGTGTGTGTGTGTGTGTGTGTGTGTGTGTGTGTGTGTGTGTTAGGGCGGTGGATGGAGGCATCCCAGAGAGCCAGTCATGGGTGACGGCCAGAGCTCAGGAAATGTCTCAGAAAGCAGGAAGCTGGAGCCCAGAAGGTCTTCCCCCCGAGGACCCGACTGAGAACCGCCACTCTTCACAGGTACCGGATTTTACACACATTCACACACACTCGACACAGCTGTTACACACACACACACTGAAATACATCATGGGATCCTCTGTTGTTTGAGCAAAATTAAAGTTCTATTAAAAAGCACAGATAATGTTTAAAAGAATATGTGAATGTATGTCACTCAAAAAGACTTTGAATTTCTTGTTCACTACATTAGCCTTGTAGCTCCAGTGCCAAGACAAAGAAGGGAACTTCAGATACCAGGCATGTCCTGGCTAATCTGTATGTTTAAGACTTTTTGAGTTTTTGCTTTTTATTTAAATTTTAGAAATGCTCTGAAAATACTCTGTACAAAATACACTATACACAAAATGCTGGGGCAGTAAAAGAGGTGGATGTAAAAACTAGATTACTACACTATACTATACTATAATATGCTGCACTATACTATACAATACTCAACTATACTACACAACGCTATACTATACTATAATATACTATACTGTACTATACTATGCTAGACTATACTATACTATGCTATGCTATACTATACTATCCAATACTTTACTATGCTATGCTATGCTATACTATCCAATACTTTATTATGCTATGCTATGCTATACTATACTATACTGTACTATACAATACTATCCAATACTTTATTATGCTATGCTATGCTATACTGTACTATAATGTACTATACTGTACTATACAATACTATCCAATACTTTACTATGTTATGCTATGCTATACTATACTATACTATACTATACTGTACAATACTATCCAATACTTTACTATGCTATGCTTTGCTATACTATACTATACTGTACTATACAATACTATCCATTACTTTACTATGCTATGCTATACTATACTATACTGTACTGTACTGTACAATACCATCCAATACTTTACTATGCTATGCTATGGTATACTATACTACACTGTACTGTACAATACCATCCAATACTTTACTACGCTATGCTATGGTATACTATACTACACTGTACTGTACATTACTATCCAATACTTTACTACGCTATGCTATGCTATACTATTCTATACTATACTATACTATACTTTTTATTTAAATTTTAGAAATTTGACAGTTGGGAAATAAAAATTAGGGAAGCACTGCTTTTCTTAAACCGATGCAATCTCTTTTAATTTTGAACATATAAAATTTCATCCAGTATTGCACCAGATTTACAAGATAAAAACATGCAGTGCATGCTGGAAACTGGCATTAACCCTGGAAAATGACTTTTGTTTGCATTAGATTTACTGTTTAGCTATGGTTTGAATGATGTCACCCACAAACTGCCCAGTCAGAATAACAGAAGCAGTAAAATATAGTGTGTTTATATCACCTGAAGGAAAACAGAAAGAAGACAATTTCTCCCAAACAACTGCAAGTTCTGGCAAAGGAGGCTACAAATATGACAAACATTTTTAAATATAATGATGTGACAATTTAAAACCTAATACATTTTAATTGCTACAGTGTCTCTCTCCAAAAATCTCAACTGTCAGAATATAAAAAGACAGACTGTCTCAGTCTTTACTGCTGATGTGGCTTGTAAATAAAGAGATTTTATCGAATATCTAGCTAGAAGAGTGCTTCTTGCTCTCTGACAACTGAAGAATTGAAACATTACAGGCATTTTTTACAACCCTTTAATGCCTACGCAATCTGTTTTTACTCTTTAATGGCATGATGTCTAATGTATTTATTTGAAAGAAAGCGATCTAACAACTGAGAGATTTTCTTTTATGTCACAAATGATATTGTACACAAGCAAACACAAATAGAAATGTACTTCATACTGCACTGGCCTATTGTTACTCTCCCAATACAGATGAGTAACAAGCATTTAATATCAATTTGAACTGTGCTCTGAATGTGTTTTATAATTTTATCTTTATTGATGGTAGCTCATCCAGCAATAAAGGCATGAAGAGAGAGAAAACATACACAGAAACCTCTAATCCCACATGCTAATCTGTTTTACTTTGACCAAAGATGCACACACACCAGCTACTCCAGAAAAAGATTTAAATGAGTTAAAGGAGACAAAGGTAAGGTTTTGAAGGGATTGCCAGCAAGATGTTAGGTTCCCTAGAATACGTTATTGTTACACATATTATTTGGATTCCACTTATTTTTTTAACACTCACACAACAGCAGGATTTTTACAGCCTCCACGGGACATTATAGCATCGCGCCACTCCACATGTGTGAAGATTTGGGATTTTGCCGGATGAGCCGAAAATGTCTGCTGCTTCCAGCAGTGTTTGCTAACAGAGCTGTTTGCGTTCTCTCTGTGGTGGGTTTGTTCCTGGAGTTCTCTGAGACCATGGCTCTGATTGACCAGTCTGTCTGCTGCCCCTCCATGTGCATTCAGCAGACAGTAACTGGACTCCCCGGATCATCTTCCACTTCTTAAACTCAGCCATTCTCTCTCTCTCTCTCTCTCTCTCTCTCTTTCACTCTCTTCTGATAGCTCCTGTTTTCTTAAAGTTTCTGTGTCTGATGACCGTAAAACAGTCATTTTCATCTCATAAGCTCATCCATGCTCGGCTGTCTGGGAGGGATGTTTGAACCCCTCTGGACCTCCAAAGACACTCCTGCCCGCCTCTGCTTGCTTTATAGCATCTATAATAGTGGTACCACTCTTGTGTGTGTGTGTGTGTGTGTGTGTGTGTGTGTGTGTGTGTGTGTGTGGTTGTGATTGTGCGTGCATATAGTAGGGCTGTAAATCTCAGACCTCACAATGATTCAGTTATTCACAATGATTTGACACTCCATGAAATCTTAGATTTGGATTTTATTTCATTGCTTAGCTATAATTCAGAATTATTTTGAATACATAGATGGAAACACACAAACAGTAGTGGAATATAAACTACATGTGATATATTGTCATAACTTGACCCTTGTATTTGATCAAATAAGAATTCACCTTATTCACGTTATGGCTATGACGCTAATCACACAGGGTCTAGCAGTTAGGCAGGAACTATGGAAAGCAGAGAAAAGAAGTAAAGATTTAGGTGGAGATGCTCAATTAGCTAAACAATGTTACCAAGCTAGTTGGGCTTTAAGGCTCTTTGCTTAGCTGTAATTTTGCAACCACACCATATTAAAATGATATAAAATAATTTTAACTAAATAGTCACAATAGCTTCTTCTGACCCCATTAGCCATGAATGCAGTCTTTAATCCAAATGATTTATCTTTCAAAACAACATTGCATTTGGCAAAATTAGCTGTATTGAAAGTGTTCTTATTTGCTGCTTTGTGTAATTCCGCAGTCCAACTTTTCAGTCACTTTAACTTCAGAAATCAATTCCTGATGGATTACACTAACTGCAACCTCTTTAGGTCACTCAAGAAGTGACTTCAGCTTTCGGCCAGGAGAAGATGACGTCAGGTGGCGTCCAACTTTCCTTGGGCATTTCGACCCTGAACCACAACGTCCTCCAGTTGGCGCGTCGGCTGTGGTGGGCAGTCACTGCCCATCTTCTTCTGGTTTCCAGCTTAACTCCTCCTTCCTACTCCATAGCCTCGCGGCGACTGGGAATAGCCAGGCGTGCCACCCTTTGTTTTTGCACTGCTGGACCAGGTCCTGGTATTTGATGGTCTTTCTTTCTGAGGCCTCAATGCATCCATCTTCCCACGGGACCGTTAATTCGATCAGGATGATCTTGTTGCCGTCCTTGAACCATATAACTGTGTCGGGCCTCAGGTAGGTGTGGACAACCTGGGGAAAAAGAAGTTTTTTCCCAAGGTCCATCCTCACCTCCCATGATGGCACTGTGTGCAGGAGGCCCTTCATGGTTCTCTTGTAGGATGGTGGTCTCTCCCCTGCCCTGACGAATTGGATGGATGGTGCAGGTCCCATGTGGGCTTGACACTTTTTCCGTCTCTCCTGCTCCAAGATGTCGGCCAGTGTCCTGAGGACCTTGTCATGGCGCCATCGATAACTTCCTTGGCTGAGAGCAGTCTTACACCCAGCCAACTTAATGTTGAAATGAGCTGTCATTTCATGAGCGTAGAAAGTTAGTTTCACATTTACACTAGTTTTCTGGGTGCAAAAAACTTGTACCCAAGTCAGTTGAGTCAAACTTGTTGATGTTAGCAAGCTAAACTATGCTACAGTATGCTCAGTTACGATTTTTAAATTTGAAAATCTTAGCATTTGAAACTCCAGAGAAAAAAAAATCCTAGAGAAATACAGCTTCTTTTGGAAGAAGCTGTAATTGGAAGAAGACCCTTTTGGAAGTGCTGACATCGTATAAAGTTCAAGGCTCAAAGTTACTTTATTATCTTCAGCAGCTGTGAACACATACATAATGTAATGAGATTTTAAGCTTATCAAATCAAGTAACAGGACATGAGTGTGTCTGTTGTGGCAGTAAACAGTAAACAGAAGTGCAGGTGCTGTTGGAAATCCAGAGTGTAATATGTGAAGTTTATGAAGTTCAGAAGAGAGGTAGCACACTGGACATTTATGTTCCACACTGAGATTCTAGTACAGCATCCAGATAGAACAGAACACCGTATACTAAAAATGGCAGGAATGGAACTGGAACTACCTGTTTTTGGGACACAGTGTTTGTGCCATTCACTGGAAACAGTCAAGGAAATAAACAAAACAGAAACGGCAAAACCCTGCAGTTGTTTTTCTAGGCATGTTTGGCCTACAAGTTGGAAACTGAAGTCCGTATGTGCTGTGACATAAGTGATATTTGGTCCAGTCACAGTCATGGGAGTGCCTTAAAAAAAGGATGCAATTTCTAGAGTGCAGTTTGACAGGCAACTCAATCTACCATGTTTTCTGGCTCAAAAGAAGACCATTTCAGAATCACAATCAGAAAGCATTATTGGTCCTGAAGGAAACTGCTTATGTTACAACTGCATGGACACACAGAGACACAAACAAATAAAATACAAAGTCTAAATAAATCCAATAAAACTCTACAATATGAAATACACACTGCTATATTCACAAATAATGAGTATATATACTATAGATAGATAACTAACAGTTAAGTGAATTACTAGAAACACAAATAGTGGTTAGGAGTCTGTTATTGCTGTAATAGAGACCAGTAGTAGATCAGTAATATTGACATAAGTATTGACATTTAACATGGACTATTGCATTTACATTTACATTTACGGCATTTAGCTGACGCTCTTATCCAGAGCGACGTACATCAGTGCTCAAGTATTCCACATCTGTTCCTCAAACCTGTAAAGCTAAACTTAAATCACCGTCCACTATTCAACCAAGTTACTGCACACTAGATACAGCTAAACAAAAGTAAGGACGGGATGGGAATAAGAGGGGTTTTTTTTTCTGGAGAAATGAGCAAGTAGAAATGAGAGGCATGGTTAGTGGAGCCCAGTCTCACGAGTTTTCATGAAGCCATCACGATATACAATCTATTCAAAAACATGCTACGATCACGCTTTAGGCCTTTTTTTCATGCTAGGAGAACGCTTCACTACTCTATGTATTTTAATGCGCAGTGCGTAACACTGCCAGTATCAGCGCTAAATGGTGACTGAGGGACAGCAGGAGAGAAATTTGCGCACGTCGGCTTAAAAGAATTTTTCACCATTTTTGCCTCCAGTTCATGCGAAGTTGTCTTCTGTTGTGGCCTATGAATGAACGCTTGAATGCAATATTGTGAAAATATACTAAAAGTGTAATAATAATGGATTGATTCCTTATCGTTTTGAAACAGGTTAAAAGGCCCTGAGATGGGGAAAGTCCCAAACCCTAACCCTAACCCTAACTCTAACCCTAACTCTAACCTTAACCCTAACTCTAACCTTAACCCTAACTCTAACCTTAACCATAACCTTAAAGGGACTCCGCAGATCTGATTGCACATAACAAGACATTGCTCATGATAATGCACAAAACTGCACAATATGGCACATCATAAGACTATTTGAAGTAAAAGTAAATAATGTTTTCATTTTTGGATTTGCCATAACAGGTTTACTCCCTTTTACGGTGTCCTTGAGATCAACCAGACTAAAGCTTTAGCATCAAACAGAAACAGTCTCTGTGTTCATTAAGTTAGTGATGGGATCCTTAACTGATAGCTTATAACATGTGCAGTTAGACTTGTAATACTGCTGTATTCAATCAAATATCAGAAAATTCTGCATAAACTTTCAGAGTGGAACATTAAGGCACTTTTCCACAGATCTACAGGAACAGTGACCTAAACTGCACTGCGATGGTACGGAAGTTGTATCACGTTTTGATTTTCCAGTTTCTCAGCCTCGTAATAGTTTTTATGACGCACAATTTATGGCAGGTCATCGTCCCAAAACCGTGTCCATTGAGTCGCATCGGCGAAACTTTTCCATCAGAGCTGCTGTTGTGATAAATAATAGCACATGGCAAGACTTTTAGCTCTTGCAGGCTTAATAAGCTTAATTTTTTTGCATTGTGAATAAGGTGAATTGTGAGGTGAAGTGAAGTCAAGTAGGTTAATTGTCATTTCAGCCATATACACACAGTGAAATGAAACAATAATTAATAGAAGCCTTTCCTCAGTAATAACTGAGGATGTAAAGCAGAGGCTGGGGCCGGACTGTCCTGCCACATAATGCATCTCCTCAGAAAGGTCTCCTTCTGTCTGCGGGGTTCAGGCCTGTCTCCTGGCCTCCCCTCTGGGTCTGCTGTCCCCGGCCAGTCACACAAACTCTCCCTCTGTTTCTGCAGACGGTGGAGATGAGAGAGATGGGGCGGGACGGGTTCCCGGACACTGAGCACTTCCTGCCGATGGAAGGCCACGGCAGGGCTGCTTCCATGCCTCGACTCCCAGCAGACAACCAAGTGAGCACTTTCATCCTGTCACTTTTCCCTGTCTCCTCTCTTCTTCTCCACTGTCCTCTCTTTTCCCCCCCACTGTCTGTCTGTCTTCTCTTCCCTCTGGACAACTCACTTCCCATTGCTACCTTTGTGTGGCACAAGAAAACAATGCATAATTTCTTATAATATAAATACAGGCTGTTGGGTAAGTTCAAAATATCATAAAATGTTCTATACAATTATTAACCCCTTAAACTGCAAGGCGATTACGTAGTTAATATGTTTAAAACTTAGTACTGATATGAATTAAAAAGTAGCTACTGTGAAACTACTGTGTATGTTATTTAGTTACTAGAGTGAAGAATTGAAATGTGGGTGCACATACAGACCCTTAGAGTTTAAGGGGTTAAATACGTGTTACTTGGAAAACTTGTTGGGTCTTGAAACAAATACTAATCCCATATATAACCTGGAAATACTGGCCCTAGAACAGACCCTTGTGGAACCCTGCAAGAAAAAAAACAATATTAAAAGAAATTTACTTCCAAGTCGACAAAAACAGACCCAGGGTAAATATCCATTTTAAGTATTTAAAACTGTGAATATGTGTTTGACAACATGTATTTAAGAATACATTCAAACACTGAAAGAATTAACTGCTCTAGATATGCAATATCTAGAGTGTGCAGTGTGTTCCTTCATTACTTAAAATGCATATTTAAAGCAGGTATAGAATAAATCAGAAATAACACACTTTCTTCTGGTCATCTATTACTCTTTTCTTCTGTGCCTGCCCCTGGAGAGCTGAAAAATACCCTCCTTCATTTCATGCCATGCCATCTTCGCTGTGCCATGTGCTCCAGTGACTGTTGTGGTTACTCACACACACAATGCACATACACACACGTACAGAATTACACACACAGGGTGTATACATATGAATGATGATTTTATATCTGCATTAGTTTCTCTTTTCCCTTTTGCCTATTACTCCTGTCCCTCTAACTTGGTCAAAGACTTATTTCCAACAAATTCCTCCCTTTCCTTAATGTCTTCTTGCATGTCCTGTTTGTACTGTACTTCCAGTTTCATCTGGTACAGATGATTTTCTTTCTTTTTCAGCCTGGGATTCTCTTTTTTAGTAAAGAAAAAAGTACTGGAGGTTCTTGAGCTTTTATTCTAACAAGTCTAAAATATCAGTAGGATTGCAGTATTGCACACAAGTGTCTATTTAAGATTGTTCTCCCTTCAAGAATCCAAGAGTCAACAATACTTTATCCCATCTTCCTAACTTCCTTTCCATGATTAGTCTAGGAAATTAATACTGACTAAGGAAGTCTGCACTAAAAACTGAAACTGAAATGTGTGTGTGTGTGTGTGTGTGTGTGTGTGTGTGTGTGTGTGTATGTGTGTGTGTGAGACATTTGGCCTCTGCATTACACTGTACTTGGCAAAGGTTTGTATAGGGCTTAATTTTTTTAAGTCAAAAAATAAAAATGAACATAATGGATTGAACATTAGCATCAAGCATAACCATTCAAAGAATGATACTATATTGGAAAAAGGAAAAAAAAAAGAATATATATGATTGTGTCCATCAAGTCCATCATTGTGTTTATTTCTGTAAGACATTAACATTGATTAATTATTAAAATAAAATAGATTTGACAGGGGATGTTGTTTGTCATTTTATCTACAATAATAACTTCAGTGTAGATTTAAATCTTAACCCTTATCTGCACTAGGCAGCAGTAGAGATTTTATACATTGCAAAAGGTATTATTTAAAACTGCACAGGACTGGCATATGAAATTCACTGTATACACTTATTTGAAAATAGATATAATAGATACATTTGAATCTCTCTATGATGAAACATATGGATGTGTTATAGTGTGCATTACAATTTACAATCATCTAAACCGCCACCTAACCAAAGTCAGTTCATTGAGAGGGTCCGTTTTAAGCGAAAAGACAGCCCTAGTTTGGTGTGTTTGATATGTAAGTGTAGAATGGTTCCATGGTCCCCGCGCTTACTGTGTGTGTCTGCAGCACATTATGTATTGTGTTTTCTCTCTGTCTCATGTTTCGTACCTCACTTTACCGTGTTGTGTGCTGTACTGTGGTGTGGCGTCGATGGTTGTTGCTGGTGTTTCTAACACTGCCTCTAGCCCTCAGTGTGTGTTTGCTACTGTGGTAAGTGTCTCTCCTTGTCACCGCTGCTTCTGTTTCTAATCAGATGCTATTTCTCTCTCTCTCTCTCTCTCTCTCTCTCTCTCTCTCTCTCTCTCTCTGTCTCTCTCTCTCTCTCTCTCTCTGTCTCT
>JBBIGA010000027.1:2527560-2545045 GCA_037576975.1 Alestes dentex | reverse complement strand
CACACACACACACACACACACACACACACACACACACACACACACACACATACACACACACACACACACACACACATCTTCCTCTCTCCACTCTCTTCCCATGTCTGGAGGAGATAGAGGGATCACAGTGGCCTTTAGCTGAGAGCGGATCAGAGCATGTTACTCTAGAGACATACTGACCATAAATGAAGATGCTAAATTGACATACAGGCTTATGAATGATGCATATTTGATTTTAAACATACACAGAATGATAATTATGTCAGACTATCAGTCTTTGCAGTAAATATATTTTTTCCCAGTAAAGGCACTGTATAACATTCCCATAAATACAAAACACAATAATACAGCAAAGTGTAACGCAATTCATGTATTTTCAGCAGGCAATACATTTAATTCTCCAGCTGTTGCATGGATTTACTAAACTCCATGGTCAGTACCAAGTTATTTAAATTGAATTCTGAAATTACCAACACTAGGAGGGTGAGGGATTCTTGGCCATAAGTAGCTGTGGCATCATCAAAGTCACTGTGATGTTCTCTCTGACCTGTTGAGGCCTGGACATAGCAAGACCTCTGAAGGTTGGTGGTTTTGCACCAGTGGATCCTTTAAGGCCTGTTAGGTACAAGGTGGGGCCACCATGGATCAGACTCGTTTGTCCAGCACATCCTACAGATGCACAACTGGATTGAGATCTGGGGGATTTAGAGACCAAGTCAACACCATCAATGTTCCTCACACCTTTCCTGAAAATGAGTGGTGGGATATTATCCTCCAGTTCTCAGGTCCCTGAACCTGGCTCCCAGTTCAGCATAGAATGTACAAGTCAATCAATGGTTTGGGCTCTAAATACATCTCTGATATGTTTGATGTTTATCATCATGCAGGAGCTGCTTAGCTAGTGGTGAAAAGATTAGAAACTAAACATAGTGAAAAGGTATTTATCCACTATGCTGTCCAACCAACTGGCCATCAATTTCAGATCTGTACTGACTGTAGCTTTAAAAACTGCACTATTCTCTTCGACCTTCTGCACTTCCATTGCACTTTCATTTTTCTTTTATTTATTTTCTATGTAATCTCTTATTTCTTTTATTTTCTTTTATTCATTTTTATTCTATTCCTGTAAAGCACACTGAGTGACCTTTGTGTATGATAATGTGCTATAGAAATAAACTTGACTTCAAACTTGACTTGAAAATGGCCACTGCAATACTGCTGCCATGAGGGGATTTTACAATGGTTATGTTGGTGGTCCTTGTCAAAGTAACACCCACATGAATACAAAACATCCACATTCATTCAGATTAGGCCTTCTTCCACTGCTTCATGGTCCAGTTCTCTTCTCACACATGGTAAAGGAAAATACCAGACTTTCTTTAGAATTCTCAAAATCTCACTCTCACACACATCAAAACACAATGCAAAGCAGTGTTCAGAACCCAGTCATGTTTTGGGTGATTCACTACATTTGGGGTATAGAGGGAAATTGTGTCATTTAGATTATTTTATTTGCAGAATTACAGATATTAGCCGTTTTTTGCTGATGCTTGCAGCGGCAACCCCAAGAGACTCGGTCGCAGCGCTCTGCGACAGCTCCAGTGTTGCCACAGTGACTCGACCTCATCTGACATGGTCAGCGAGCTGATGAGGTTGTGACCTGCCTGGCACAGTGTTGTGGTGGAGTGACTGGTCATGGTGCCTCACCGCTGACCCACAGTGACCAAGGGGTTTAGGGCAGAACTAAAGGGTCGCAGCTCTAATGGCCACTCTGTCTGAATCCACTGCAGCTTTGAAGTTGAACCAAATGTCACAATGACCCATTCTTAGTCTAATCTCATTTTCTCTGTTTAATCTACCTCTTTCTCCCATGCTGTCATGACACACATGCTTTCTCCCTCATGGAAAACTGCTCTGTATTAGCGTTGCAGCCTGCCTGGGGAAATCTCCACCGAGAGAACAGATAACATATGTACGCTATGTACATTAGTGGCACGTCTAGTCCGTCTCAGCCCCTCCCCCACGGGCACGGGTGTGTGATGTCATGGTTGTCATGTGTGTGGTCGTGGGATGCTTAGGCTACCCAGGTGAGAGTGAGGAGCTTCATTAGTTCTCTGGCTGGATTGCTGGGTACCTAACGACATGTCCACCTGTCCTGTGTTTGAGTAAAGTGCTTGAGTTTTGGTCTGTGTCGTGTGATTTGCTGTCTGTGTGAGTGTGTGTGTACAAAAAGACATCCTCAGAATCGTTGCGTGGTCTCACAAATCCATACTGTGGCTCTGGGTCGGGTTCCGAATCTTGTAAAGATTGCATTTCTCCTGGTTCATGTTTTGTGTCCTGCTATTAGGAAGTGAAGGCGGGCACATTCACTGAGGACTTATCTATATTCATCCAGCGGTCTCTCCAGTGGCAGTGGAGAGAGCCAGCAGTCAGCCAAGCCACGTTCAGCTGGAACCCTTTGCAACTTCATGTGCTTGGTGTGTTGACAGTGTGTGTGTGTTTTCTCCTACTATCTCGGCACCGAATGAGAGAGCTCCATGGAGTGTGGAGTAATTTGTACTCGCCCCCAAAAGCAGAGGACTTGCTGAAAACTGGGAAAGAGTCGACTCTGTAGCAGAGTCCGTGCCCAGTGTGAGGAGAAAGTTTCGTTTGGAGTGAAGGTCCTCCTGAACTTGATACTTGAGTTTCTGTTTCGTTCATGCCCTCCGGAGAGAAGGTCCTCCGGTGTGAAAAGTGTACCTCTTCCGACCCAAGCTGTGTGTTGTATATGTGTAAGCCGGTACGGATGTGAAAAACTTGAATTCTGACATTAAAACCTCATTATCTCTGTGTCCTGCTAGTGCGTCCTTCCCCGTACCCGCCATGACAATTAGCTGTCTATTTACTTACTAGTCCACTAGTATGTCCAGTAGTTGACTAATTCATCAGCTTGTTCACTATTACACTGATCACCCATAACATTACAACCACTTACAGATGAAGTGGATTACATTGTGTCACATTACAGAATAAGATATGTTAGTAAACAGTCAGTTCTTAAAGCTAATGTGTTGGAAAAATGGGCCAAACTGTGATCAGTAGATAACTGGATCAGAGATTCTCCAGAATGGCAAGTCTTGTAGGGTTTCCCAATATGCATTAGTAACTAACAAAAGTGGTTGAAGGAAGGACAACTGGTGAACCATTGAAAGAGTTGTGGAGACCAAAGGCTCGTTGATGAATATGGGGAGCGAAGGTTAGCCTGCCTGGTCTCATAACACAGAAAAGCTACTTTGGCACAAACTTCAGAAAAAAGTTTGGCTATGATAGAAAGTGCTGGCTATGATAGAAAGGTGTCAGAACACAGTGCATTGCTTTGTAAATGCAGAGCGGTCAGAGTGCCCATGCTAACACCTGTCCACGGCCAAAAGTGCTTACAATGGGCACTTGAGCATCAGAACTGGACCATGGAGCAGTAAAAGAAAGGAGCCTGGTCTGATGAATCACATTGTCTTTTATATTATGTGGATGACTGTGTACATGTGTGTTGCTAACCTAGGGAAGACATGGCACCAGGACACACTATGGAAGGAAGGCAAGGCATCGTTGGCAGTGGGATGCTCTGGGCAATGTTCTGCTGGGAAATCTTGGGTCCTGCATTCATGTGGATATTGCTTTGACACCACATACCTACACATTGTTGCAGACCAAGTACACTTCTTTATGGTAACAATATTCCCTATTGACAGTGGCTTCTTTTAGGAGGATAATGTTCTGCCACATAACAAAAACATGTTCAGGAATGGTTTAGGGAACATGACAAAGAATTGGAGGTGTTGACTTGACCTCAAAATTCCCCAGATCTTTGCTGGATAAACTAGTTCTATCTGTGGAAGTCCCACCTCATAACTAGTGAGATCTGTGAGGCCCCACCTTACAATTTATGGGATCTGCTGCTAACATCTTGATTCCAGATACCACAGCACCCTAAGAGGCCTGGTAGAATCCATTCCTCAAGGGGTTGGAGTTGTTATTGCAGCATGAGGGGGAATATACAATATCAGGCAGGTGTTGTAATGTTTTTACTGATTGGTATATAGAACCAAACAGATCTACTTCATGGTTAGTTCTTATTCCTCTGTTATTACTAATATATTTAAATGTATACAGTACTTATAGTAGACATTTACTACTGGGCACTGGTGTTAAGTTAGTATTCACCAATATTACAATAATTACAAATAACATTAATACAGTAAATAATGTTTTTATGTATGCCAGTGTTCGCTTAACCATTTCCAGACCTCTTTTCTCATGGTAGCCCAGTATTACTTGTAGCTTCCATCAAATACCTGGTTTGACTCTTTTTACTTTACTGGATTAAATTAGGTGTGTTGCTAATGGAATTTTATGAATCGGCACAATGGCCGGAAGCATTAAGCAGAAATCTGGAACCAAACAAGTGTTCGTCTAACCAGATCACAAAATATTATCTATTTTTTAGAAAAAAAGAAATCCTGATACTATTTACTGCTTTCTTGTTTGTATGCATTTATTCGAATATTTAGTTGTGATGTTGCAGAAAGACTTCATACAGTTTGTATAGGTGCCTTCAGTAAGAACTTTGCATAGTACTGTATGTAATATTTTCTCTCCGGGAATAAATACACTTTTAATGTATAAAACTGACACAAACTGGAAGATGCAGGATTTGCCAAGTCCATAGCATAGCAGTTTGCAGTGCTGTTTGCCCACGCACCACATATATTAGTAGAGGTACAGCAAACACTTGACACATTGCCTTCCCAGAATGTGTTAATACAGCTGGTGATAAGGCATCAAGTGTGGTATGTAATATTATGGCCCTTATATACTGTTTAATACAGACTTTTTCCTGCCTTTTCATATTGCCATGTGCCCATATTGCCCACAAAAGGCCCAGTAAGCATTTTATACAGCAGAGGTAGAATTACTGTTCGAAAAATAAAAGAAAACCTCCTCTGGCAGTGTTACTTTTGGCTACCTGTCACTAATTTGCCTCTATTCGGTGAGTACTATTCGGTAAATACAGATCATTTTGACCCGAAGTGAATGTGATATTGAATTCAAAGAAGCTCATCATAACTAATTAAGTGACAGTTGCAGTAATCAATTGTAATTTGCACTCTCAGCACGAGGACCCTCCAAGATTCAGATCAAATGTTCTGTTGTGCTGAAAACACTCAGTCGGGATTGAGACTGATCCGAAGTGCTTTTTAAATACAAATGAAAAAGGCTGGCAAACTTGTTCAACACAGAGACGAACAAATCAATATTTGAAATTAAAAACCTCATGCATGTTGAATTCCTACAGTAGCCATAAAGGCATAAATATCACTTTTTTTTTACCTTTCACACCCCATATCTTCTGCACTCTGTCTTTCTAGCTCTCTTTCTGTCTTGAGAACACCCCTTCCGACACACACACACACACACACACACACTTTGCCCTCTCTCATTGGGATGCACCTCCCTATCCATCCTAGCCCCAGCCCTATTTAAAGCTTCCTCTGGGCCTCTGAATGTAGAGCACCAAACCAGATCACATCTCTGATGGGCTGAAGACAAGAAGATAGAGGAGAAGATAGAGAAAGAGAGAAAGAGAAATACATAGAGTGTGTTTGCGTGTGTGTGTGTGTGTATGTGTGTGTATGTGTGTGTGTGTGTGTGTGTGTGTGTGTGTGTTTGTGTGTATGTGTGTGTATGTGTGTGTATGTGTGAGAGAGAGAGAGAGAGAGAGAGAGAGAGAAACAGAGTCACAAAGAGCCTGCGGCTTCAAATATTGCCATTTAGAGCTTCGAGTATTTGTCTAAACCCCACGATACAAACTTGACAAAAAGGCTTCTCTGCAGAGCCAAAAGAGTTTCTATGACAATCGCGCCCTATATGGCACTTTTAAAGAACTTTAAAGAACCATTTTGTCACTGTTGAAACAGAACCTTGTATCTTAGCTTTTGTCAGCTGCTGCTGCTTCTTCTGTGTCAAAATTTCATGATGAATTGACCAATAGAAACACTCCAAAATGTACCACCTATCCCAGCTGCAATGGGCGAAGGCAGGGTACACCCTGGACAGTCGTCAGCACGTCGCAGGGCAGTACTAACAGTCATTATTATATAAAGGAACAAAGAGACGGGGAGAACAGTCATGTTTGCTAAAATGAATTGTGACCATTTTTGGTACACAAAACCAAAGAAACATTATACGTGGACTTCATGAGGAGAAATGCAGAATATGGGCTCATTACCCATGTACAGAACCGTTTATGCATTCCAAAAGTTCTTTGTGTTGTCTGTATATTACCATTGTCTGTACTAACTGGATGAACTTATTTTTATGGGTGAGTTGACAGGTCACCAAGTTCCACAATGTCTGTAATACATTATGTTATGTTCATTCAGATGAAACACTTTTAGGATACTGTTTGAAGGCATTAATTGATAACAGTGCAATTAATTAATTACAGTGCAATTGAATCTTAAGTTTAGACATCTTAATTAGGCTATTTGTTTGTGTCCAGTGCATTGTTAGTTTTGCTTGTCCTCCCGGGAGTGCCATTTGGAAATGTTATTATTTAATAGGATTATTAGTGCACCTTTGACAGTTCTGTGTATAATCTGGGCATTGTAGACTCTTGACGTCACGTAAGTGAGAGAAAGAAAGAGAAAAGCTTGGATTCCATAGGCTCATATTGGCTTACTTTGCATACTTAAAATACTTACAAACTTTTCTTTGCCTCAGAAATGTACATTATAAATATATAACTTTAAGTCACTTTGGATAAAAGCATCTGCCAAATGAATGTGATGTAATGTAATGCACTACATGCTATATACCAGATGTGACTATATAAGCATTTACTTAATATAATGTAGCTTAGCTGTAAAAAATGACATCACATTCTAAATATGGAAAGCTTCTGAAGTGCAGCTGGGCTGGAATTAAAAGAGCTAAGTCTCCATTGGAATGTGACGAGAGTGATGGATTTGAGACTGTTTAGCCCGAGAAGAGCTTCCAGTTTCCACTTTGCCCAAAGGATAACAGAACTTGGCACAATATAAGAGCATTTTAAAGCTAGCTCCGTGGATATTTCTCTCTGATTCTTACTGCATGCAAATCAAACGCTAGCAGAATACAGACAAGGACATGTATGCAACTGTCGAAATGACCTCTCATGCAGTTTGATGATTGATGCTGTGTGCCATGGCTGAAAGTCTTCCTGAATCCTAGAGCTTGAAGCATAGGTGGCAGAGAAAGACGAATGATACCTTGTCTGACTCACCTGGCACAATGCATTCTGAAATGATTAGGGCAAGTCAAAGTCGAAGAAGGAAACACAACCTTTTGCAGGATGTGCTTCTTTGAGAAAAGCACTAAATGGTTTCTTTAATTTTTTTTAACAAAACATCAACACAGGTAGCATGGCGGAATCAAATAAAGGACTTTAGAGGCCCATTTAGAGGCAATAAACAACTGTTACTGAAGTTACTTTCATTTTGCATGTAGGCTTTTGTTATTAATGAGTATATTTCTGTACCACTCATGCAGAGCCTCCGTGTCCTGCTTACAGGATATGAAGAAACAACTGCCTTCTTTTAAAAGCCTGTACTTAAGATTTATGAACACAAGTGATTTGACCTTGCCTCTCTTCTTTCTCTCTCTACAGGTTCTCTAAAGAAGACTCCTCTGAGTCCTAACACCTTTGAGTAGACTACGTGGTGGTCCAGTACTCCAGCCCGGAAAATCAGATAACATGGGGACCCTGTTAGAATCCGTGACAAGCACACAGCTGTAACTGCAGTGAAAAAAGTATCTACTGTTCCACTTTCTCAGAGTTTGCCACCTGATCTGACTGTTCTACAGTCTCAACAGACTCTGTCCTTGTCCAGTTCTGTACAATTACATGAAAGATATTTTTTCTCCTCCCACTCTCCTCCATCATGAAGAATAAGTGCATCCTTTCCTCTCCCTGCACTGTCTTCCTGCTCCTTTCTTCCCTTATCCTGCTGTTTTCAACGTCGACTTTTGTCAGTGCTGACTGCTGGCTCATCGAGGGGGATAAAGGCTACGTATGGCTGGCCATCTGCAGTCAGAATCAGCCGCCCTATGAGACAATCCCGCAGCACATCAACAACACAGTGCATGACCTACGGCTTAACGAGAACAAGCTCAAGGCTGTTTTCTTCTCCTCGCTCAGTCGTTTCACCAATCTGACAGATCTCAACCTCACCAAGAATGAGATATCCTATATTGAGGATGGCGCTTTCACTGGCCAGGCGAACTTACAAGTGCTGCAGCTGGGTTACAACAAACTGACGAACCTGACTGAAGGTATGCTGCGCGGTTTGGGGCGCATGCAGTGCCTCTACTTGCAGCACAACCTCATTGAAGTCATCACGACCAATGCCTTCTGGGAGTGCCCCAGCCTCAGCAGTCTGGATCTGTCTTCTAATAAGCTGGCCCGGTTAGATCCCTCCACCTTCAGCGTGTTGGGAAGGCTGATGGTGTGTGAGCTGGCGGGAAACCCTTTTCACTGTGGATGTGAGCTGTACAGCTTCCTTACCTGGCTGGAAGCCTTCAACAATGTCACACACACTTACGATCGGCTGCAATGTGAGACTCCACGGGAACTTTTTAGCTACCCATTGCTGAGCCCTGTTGGAGGGCACGGTCGCAGCGCTCGCAATATCCTCTCTTCCATGTGTCGGGATGGGGTGTTCATTCCAGGGATGACTTCACTACCACCAGATTCTGATTCCTCTGGCATGGGCCCCGATATGTTTGAACGCATTGGACCATACCACCAGCCCACAACTTCGTCCTCCTCTGAGAATTCCTTTAGCCCTAGCATCAAACTTAAGCATGTGTCTCTTTCTACAGCATCCATATTGGTGCAGATACCCCGGCCCTACAGCAAGATGTATATCTTGGTACAGTACAACAAGAGCTTTGTTTCTGATGTGATGAACCTGAAGGAAGAGAAAGAGTTGATTACTCTCAGCAAGCTTATGCCAAACACCAGCTACACTTTTTGTGTTGCCTCGATACGCAATTCACAGCGTTATAATCACACGTGTGTTTACTTCTCCACTCGGGCTCCCACAGCAGATGACATGTTGACCACACCATCCACTACTACTCATTACATCATGACCATTGTGGGCTGCCTGTTTGGGATGCTGATTGTTCTTGGCCTGGTGTATTACTGTTTGCGGAGGCGTCGAAGGCAGGAAGAGAAAGAGAAATCCATCTGTGTGAAGAAAACCATCCTGGAGATGCGATACGGACCAGAGGTGGCGGCTGCAGCTGCAAATGATCCAACAGCAGTGCAGAAACTCCATGAGCAGACCCACCACCTACACCATCATGCCAAGATGCCCATGTCCTCCTCTTCCAGCTCGGGAATGCTCGGCCATGGATCTGTAAACACAAGCTCTTCGCGACTGTCCTCTATCCCTCAAGTAGAGAAGATGGCCACTGCCTTCTCTGAGGCCATGACAAGCAAGGGCAACTATATGGATATTAGAACTTCAGGAGCAGGAGAAGATAGAGGGCGAGATGGAGTGATGCAGGCTGTCAGAGCAGAAGACCTCAGGGAGGAGGATGGAAGTGACCTTGGAGATGACTCAGATGATGATGGTCGAGGATCGGCGTCAGAGATCTCTACAATAGCGATGGAAGTTGACAAGGTTAACCAGATCATCAACAACTGCATTGATGCCCTCAAACTTGACTCTGTAGCTACTGCAGTGTCCTCCGCTGCTACAGCAATTGGGAATCCCACTTCCCCTCCACCTAGCAGTACCTCTTCCTTAACCAGGGGACTCATTCCACTTTCAACAGGTGTCACCGAAGCCTGCCAGGTGATGCCATCCCCAAAAATCCCTCCTCCACCTCCTCTTCCCCTAACAGGTCCCCTGTCTGAAAGGCCAGGGATCACAGGAGGTGGCTTTGTATCACCTCCTTACCGCCCTCCACCACCAGCTACAGCAGTCCGACCTATCCAGAGACAGATGAGTGCAGATGCAGCTGTTATTGTCAGCTCTTCCAAAAAGCACTGTGGCCCTGCTGGTGGCAAAGCGCGTGTTTACAGCCTGGATGTCCCAGAGCCTCGGAGTCCAGATCCCTGCCAGTATCCTGAAAAGGGAAGCCCTGTGGGTTGTGGAGAACCCCTCGAGAGGTTACCTTTAGTTGGTAGTAGTGGTGGAGGTGGTGGTGGTGGTGGGGGATGTAGCATGGATGGAGGCACTGTGGATGGCACTGGACAGCATCTAGAGGTACATCCAGACTACCATTGTGCTGAGCACCGTCACTCTGTCCCTGCTCTCTACTATGAGGGCTCCCATGACTCTCCTGCCCAAAGGGCATCTTTCCTCAAACCCCTATCACGTACCAAGAGGGACGCTGCTTCCTACTCTCAGCTCTCGCCTCGCCACCACAACTACTCTGGCTACTCGTCCAGTCCGGAGTATTCCTCCGAGAGCACCCTGCGAATCTGGGAGCGCTTCCGTCCCTACAGAAAAGGCCCACGGGAGGAATCGTGCTACATCACCGCTGGGAACGCTCTGCGCAAGAAGGTCCAGTTTGCAAAGGGCGAGGACTTGCATGACATCCTCGACTACTGGAAGGGTGTGTCAGCGCAGCAGAAGCTGTGAGCTGTAAGGCAGTGAAGGATCTAAAGCATGGGCCTTCTGCGCTGCCTGATTAGCTTGAGGATCCGCTGTGGAAAAGCAGCTGAGGAGACGGCTGCCGTGTACAAAGCAAAGTTAAGTTTGTCTGGGTCTGAGGACAAGTTGTTTTGATCTGTCTGTGTACAGGATGAGTCATCAAAGAGGCAGAGTGAGAGAGAAATGGAGAGAGAGGGTGAGAGCAAGCATGATAATACAGTACAAATCCATGGTAGCATTCGTTTAGATCCAATTTTAGCCCCAAAAGCTGAGACTAACTCTCACATCTTCAGAAAGATATTCCAGCTGGTGTATCATTTATTATAAAATAATCACATTTGCCCAGTATTCATTTGTGAATGCATCATTTGTGTCAATAGGAGATCCTTTGAAGCTTGAGTGTTCATTGAGCCTCGGAGAGGGTGTGCATGTGTTCTCCCACACGATTCACAGGGCACTGCATTAATTTGTGAGCCAGCCATGTGGAAGTGTGTGTGTATGTCAGTAGGGGAGAAATTATGCACTGATTTTCCATAAAGCTGTCAAAAGCAGCCTTTTCCATCTATATTCGAGAGATCCTACATGTGGCGAGCGAATTTACATTTCAATAGTATTTGTCATCCAAAAAAGAAAAGAGAAGAAAGGAAAAATAAAATAGAGGAAACATCCCAGGAGCATTAGTACTGTCAGTACCTTTTGCCAACCACTTCCAGTACTGAACAGGATGATACACAAATACAGAAAAGTTAAAGGGCCAGTGTAAGGCACAGATGCACCATGTCGAACATCAGCGCAATCCCTATTGCAGGTTCTCCCAGATGTGGCCCATGTTGCAGGCTATTTTCATACTTGCATCAGCATGGATCTCTATAGCCATATGTGCCCAAAGAACATACATTCCACTTGTCTGCTCCAGGTTAGGTGCAACCAGTACAATTAACAGATGCATTTGAAAGGCCTACAGTCACAGTGACATTCCAGCTAATTCTGCGGAGCAATGTGGCTGCTATACAGATACGTTGTCTAGTTCTGTTTAGTACACCAGACCTATGAGCCATGAAGGAGACAACAAGAGGAAAAACACTGGAACTAGATGGAGGACAGTGAGGAAAAATAGACTGCTCTTGCTTAACAAATATAGATCGCGCTCATGAATATTTACACACATAAAAACATTCAGTTTTATAATACCTTCAAATGCTATCATTTGTACAAAAAATGACAAATTCAATTAACTCCAACCCCTCTATTTCTGGCCATCACTTAATTAACGTTCACTTTGATTAGGTTAACTAATTAGCAGTTAACCAAGGCTGTTTCGTGCAGTGTATGTGGTGTGTGTGGTGGGGGGGGATGGGGGGGGGTAAAAGAGCTAAGACTTCAAATTTGATTAAAAAGGATCACTCTCTCCTCCGCACCCTCATTTAACCTCTAGCTTAATGGACCAGTAAAGCAAAAAATGAGATTAGTCACACTAGGGGACTAATACACATGAATTAATAGTTTTACAGAACCATATGGAAAGTGTTTACTTAGTAATCCACTGGAATTCTTAATCCATCTGTCCTGAGTATGTTGATCGTCACATAACAAATTGTGTTGTACTGTCATTTATTCCATTAGATGGAGTACTTACTTTACATCATGTTTTTCAAGAGATTATTCATTTTTACACCTTTTATGATCTCAGTAATAGGACTGAGGTGCCTCAGTGCCAGTGCCCACTCCCCGTTATCATAGGGATCTATCATCTTTGAAAAGGATCTCAGCCTTCTTTTGCCGCTGTTAAGGTATTGTTCATCCCAGTACAAATTGCCACGGCTCATCTAATGGTTCTTTGAAATGTTCTCCTCTTTTGTATCTTTTGTTCAATCTGCCATCCCATCCTGACACCATGGCCATTGATTTCTAGTCTTGTAAATATGAGTCAGGGTCCAGGTGAGTCTCTCACTCTCTCTTTCTGGAGTTTAAAATGTCCGGGGTATGAGGTCCAGGCACGGATTAGAGCTTGACACAAAAAGTTTCTTGTTTACAGAAGCGGCCACCATAATACAACAGTTCTCATTTGGAAAAGAACAACAGGAAGCGTTGCGGACATAAAGAGCTGTGGTCTGAAATGGGAAAAGGAACTCACTCCCAATCCCACTAGTGAGAATGGAGAACAAACCAATAGGACCATCCATTAGCCCCTTGTTGAGTTGCGCAACAGTTGGATGAACTGCTACCGGAGACTTACTGTGACGAAAAACCTCCTCATAGACTCATCATGTGCTGTTTGAATCACACTGAGGAACTCAATCGACGGAGATGGCTCACTTTTATAAACCGCAAAGGCCGACGCCCTGCTGAACGTTTGTAGATGCCCATTCATTTTGTGCCTCCCCGTCACTGATGAGAGGAATCGAACAAAGAGATAAAAAAAGATCATTCTTGTAAAAAAAAAAACAGTAATCTGACATTAATTCATCTTGGTTTAAACAAAAACTAAAGGAAATGCAAAAGCTAAGAAAAGGCATTCTTGTGTGTGGTGGGGTTGATTATGCGCTAGTCATTCATAAAATTGTATATTGATTGCTCTTTTCTGTTGCTGAGGGACTGGTACTCTCCCTGGTGCTCTCCTGCTCAAGGGCAATATCACTGAACCTTCTCCTCTTTCATTATGCTTGGGCCAAACAAGCACACCTCTTATTACCCTGACAGATTTTCCAATATCTTTTAAATTAAGTCTTCCCCCTTGCTTCTTTTTAAATCATTTTTTTTTCTATGAAGCCAGACTAATGATTCTCACTCTGCACTGCTGAATTTGTTATTAATTAATTTCTTTTTTCTTTTAATGCACTCTAATCACTCTTACCTGGCCCTTGGATTTAATGTCTCTCTTGCATGTCGCATTCTTGACACGACTGATGAATATAATTGTTGGCATGTGATCGTTCCAAGTTCCAAGTGCTCTGAAATTGTGGCCTCTACGTATAATTACCCAGTGCAGCCAGATGCATCCATTTATTAACTACACTCCAACAGTAAACAGACTGAGGTGATAATTACCTCCAGGCATCTCATCTTAACCGAACAGCACTGACCTCAGTGGATGGCAGCGATCTGAATAACAGCCATTTTTGACATGACGAATAACACTAAGGCATAATATATAGGTAGCCATTGGTGACCATACATGACCTGTTTTGTTAACCTATGGACCTCTAGCCCTTATTTTGTTATATTATTAAATATAATTATTTAATTGCATTACAACTGAAATTAAAAAGTGAACATAAATTTCAAATGTACAGGTCTGAACATGCACATCCAGCTTTATCCCAGTATTTATAGTTGCATACAAATGTGTGGGTGCCCTTCATTAAATGACATTATTAACTAAGTTTGATTAATTACATGAAAAGATGTTCATTAACGTTGGTTTATTAATCTGAAGGATCATAAAACACTAGATGTACAAATGTTATATATATATAAAGTTGTATATATATATATATATATATACAATATTTATTTTACACAAAAAATAAAATATGTGCACTAATACGTATTTGCAGGCTTAATATGAGTATATATGACAAAAATGTCATATTAAGGTTTTTTCTACATACATGATGTGCACTTATTTTCAATTACAAAATGAAATGTAACCAAACTTTTACAATACTTTTAGGTTGTGTTCTGTCAGAACCGTGTGTATCCAGGGATTCGATTCTGAGATGCTTAGACACAGTTGTATTTGCTGTTCTTACTGAGTTGGAGATGGAGGTTTATGGAATCTTGAGCACCATGGGGAAGTTCTTTGTAGGATCTGAAGGCGAAATTATGTGACATTAATCATTGTCAGCTTTCAGCGATTTTACATAAAGCAGAAAATGGATTACACTTCCACAGCACTTTCGACACTTTATAAGCTCCTTATCCTGCTTTCTGTGTTATATCCCTCTCAGAAGAAGATTGGCCTAAAGCAACAGATATGATTTAGCCCTTATAAACATGCTTTTCACTTCAATTTGTGCCTTTGATTACGATGAATAACTGTAAACATATAAAATGTGGTTAATAATCAGGTCTTCTTTAATTCGCTCCCTGATGGTTTTTGAAGCTGAAATGGAACCTACCATGCATAAAGACTGCCACATGTTCTAGTGTCCATCATTTTGGTGAAGAATGTTTGAAGGTTTGAACTGTGACTTAGGACCAAATGTTGTGTACGTAGCAGATGCCACTACTGCCACTAAATCCCCTGTGCTAGCTGAAGGCCATCCGTGGATACTGCTGACAGTCAGTCAAGGTGGATGCTTGAAGCTCCACTTTACGTCGCTTTGCCTTTTTATGCCTTTTTCCATTTCATGCAGGTCAAAATTGTCAACAGTGGCCACATAAATGCATCTCTTACGAATGACAGAAGTATAAATGCTGTAAGTTCGTATAACTACGGGTTTTCCCACGTAATGCTAGAGTTATTCTTGTAGGGCAGTCAGGGTTCAAGGTTGAAGGTTACTTCTTTGTCATCAGCAGCTGTGAACACGTACAGAGTGAGATGAGAATTTTCTCCATGGACCACATATGGCAACATTCACAGTGCAATTTACGACAGAAACAAAACAAGCAACACAATAAATAGACAACACAGCAGTGTAACAGTAGTGTGAATGGGATGTAAATCTGAGACAATACAGTAAATAGACAATACAGCAGGAAAAAGAATTTAAACCTTCCAGAATGAATTATATTGAATAGGAGACAGCAGAAATGAACCACACTGAGTGACAATTGTAGCTTATCAAATTGAGTAACAGGGCATGAGTGTACCTGTTGTGGCTGTAAACAGTAAACAAAAAACAGAAGGTAAAGTGCGGGTGTTGTTGAAAGTTCAGAGTATAATTTGAGAAGTCTATAAACTATAAAATGAGGTAGTACACTGGTATGCCGTTGGTCAGGCAAGGACCAGACATTTATGTGCATTCAGAGACTGTTACACAGTCTATCAGAACCAGAACGGAAGCTTCTATACCAGTCTGGGCCAACAGTTGGGAGAGAAAATACAACCAAGCTGGGGGGTGAAGGTTAGCATGCATCCTCCAGGGGCATCTTTTCACATCCTTTTTGCATGTTTTGTGTTTCTCCTTCACTGATAAGAAGAATTTGACAAAGAGAATTCTTGTAAAAAAAAACCAACAACAACAACAAAAAAAACCAAACTAAACTGCCAATAGTTTCTTAGCAAAAGCTAAGAAAACAACTTCCAGGAAATTTTTATGGGGGCGTTATGCTTGGTTAGCATCTCGTTGAGTCATAGGAGAGAGGGAGGACATCCCACACACCCTGAGAGAGTCAGGATAAGGCTTTGGTTGCACTGCTCAGGACTCCCTTGCTTTAGTAAGCATAGCCTTGACACACATGGTACCACTTGGCTTTTAAACATACAGTACTGTGCAAAAGTCTTAGACACCTGTGCAAATTGTTTGAAGCCATTTATATCAGCGGTGGGTTTATTTCTGCCAGCAAAAATACAACATTAGAATAAATGTAGACAAACAAGAAAGCAGTAACAAGTATGCAGAGCGTGCAAAACAGATATGCACACTTTGCATACTTGTTAAAAAGTAGTTCATGTTTTGTGCACTGTTTAGAAGAACACAGGCTTGTTTCCAGATTTCTGCTCTATGCCAATTATTGTGTAGATTTATAAAATTCCATAAGCAAATATAAAATTATTGGGCTTCCATGAGGAAAGAGGTCTGGCAAACACTTTCCCATACATAAAACACTTTTTTACTGAATTAATGTTATTTGTATTTAGTGTGCTTAGGGGTTTTAATATTAGCTTAACACTACTACATGGCAGTAAACAGCTTTTAATAATAATAATAGAAATAATAATAATAATAATACATTTTATTTATAATGCACTTTACATAATGCACAAAAAATCTCAACGTGCATACAGACAGTGAAAATAACATTATATTAAAAGACAGCATTAAAAACCTTTTTAACTTACTCAGGTGCCTAAGAATCTTACACAGTACTGTGTATGGACAACATCCAGACAGAGTGAAAACCACCTTAGTCTAATAATGGGTTCAGTACACATTAACAGGCATAATACACATTTAATAAAACGAATACATGGCAACATAATGATATTTGGATGCTAGTTTTAAGCCTAAAATGTCATCATATTATACTGTATGAATTTTGCAAAGTCCAAAACAGGACATGGGTGGTAGTTAATCTTCAAAGCATCTTGGTTGCATTTACAGATGGCCTTTTCATGATCTAACAGCTATCAGCCGCAGATGCGCGAAACAGGCGAAAAAATGCCTCCGAGCTTTTGTACAGGCAGGATAATTGTGACTGCCTCATGTCACTCGTTCCTCCCTCGACTATCTGGTGAGAAAAAGAGTCCCTGCTGCCAGACGGCCGTGTTTTCTCTCTGATGTTTACCAACAACGCGTTCTTGTTCTTTTCTCTCGCCATTCGTCAGATTTGTCGGTCTGGTGAAGAACGCGGTGGGAAACAAGAGGGATACGAGTGTAAATGGAATCCTTTAGAGCCGGAGGGGAATGTGTAAGGGCCAATCAGAGAACATCTCCAGCATTCAGCCCCAGGGCTTTGATAGCCTAATTGAGGCGTAAATCTTTTTTTATCAGGCCGGGATGGAGAGACAGAGCGTTTACGTCGTGGAGTGGAACAGAGAAGCAGTAAGGGAAAGTGAGAGAGAGAGAGAGAGAGAGAGAGGGGGGGAGAGAGAGGGGGAGAGAGAGAGAGAGAGAAGAGATGTAAAGAGAGAA
>JBBIGA010000027.1:2516142-2527460 GCA_037576975.1 Alestes dentex | reverse complement strand
TAATTGAGGCGTAAATCTTTTTTTATCAGGCAGGGATGGAGAGACAGAGCGTTTACGTCGTGGAGTGGAACAGAGAAGCAGTAAGGGAAAATGAGAGAGAGAGAGAGAGAGAGAGAGAGAGAGAGAGAGAGAGAGAGAGAGAGAGAGAGGAGATGTAAAGAGAGGAAAAAACACTTAGGCAGTGAAGAGCATAGTGAGAATGGCTGTGTTAAGCAAAACACATTAAGTGCTCCATTGAAAGCCCTGCAAGAAAGAGGGACAAGTGGGTGACCAGGAGGAATCTGATACAAAGAGAGAGAACGAGAGAGAGGGAGAGTCATGAGAAAATGGAAAATGGGTGAATAAGAACAATACATAGGCTCTTGCCTGTTTGTGATTAAAGGCGAACATGAGAAAAATCGTAGCTGATAGGGATGGAGAGAGAATGGCTCAGACAACACAGAGGCTACAGGTGCCAGGCCCTTTGAAGAAACAGAGTTTCTATATATTGCATACTTTTCATTTTTTCATTTGAAAATAAAGAGTAAAGTAATGCATGGATATGTGTTTGCATGTGTGTGTGTGTGTGTGTGTGTGTTTATGTGTATACAACCAAACATTTGAGAGACCTCCAATCACTTTTGGAACTCCATTAGAAGACCAAAGGGTCACATGTGTTCAGATCAACCAAAATTCTGGAAAATGATCACAAATCAGGGTTAATATCAGTACATGTCATGCAGTGTTTGGACTCTATATTTGTGATTTCAGAGTTGATGTATGAAATATGAAAGTATAGAAAGCATTTTTTATTGTGGCTACTGTTTTATTGGTACACTGTGTCCATGCCTCAAACGAAATACTGTGATACTAATCATAAAAAACTGCCTTCAGATATCTTGATATTTTGCCATATCACCGACCCCTAGCATTCTGTCACATAAATCAGTTCCTGTCGGGCAGTGCAGCTCACGTTAGCAGCCAGTAGCCATGCGTGGGAATCAAAGGCACAAACTTCACACCAGGGGCGTTGTTAATCCCCGGCACTCCCCCTCCCCTCCCGCTATCACTGGCTCCTCAATTAACTCTGTAACGGAGCAGCGTGATGGCCCTCTGATCTCCCACTCACTGCCACTGTAGAGCGTGACACTCAGCGCCTTTGGGCTTTAGATAGATATCGGCTCACTCGCGCTTCATTCTCCTTCTATATCAGAGCTCCGAAAGGCCAAGAGGAGGAGAACGGAGTGGGTGCTCATTTGGTTCGAGTCCACTGAAGCCCTCGTGCTCTCAATCACATAAAGTGCACAGAGCTTGATGGCTATCAAGCACAGCTGTACCGTTCTAACCATTAGATATCCACTTTAAAATGTGTTTTCTTTGGAATTCTACTTCTCCAAAGGCACTGTTCCACAGGAATACAGGAATCATGCTGTACCTAAACTGTACTGTGATGGAACTTAAGTTGTATCTCTTCCAGTGTATCTCAGCCTGGTAATAGAGTTTCTGACTCAGTTCTCTCCAGAGTTTATGGTCGGTTGAACCAGCGGAAAGTTTTTCTGTCAGAGCTGCTTTTGTTATGGTGGTCTGTTATGATTTATTGTCTCATTTTAAATGTTTTCTTTAGTGAGGAAAACCTAACCCAGATAACTTGTTAGTTATGTCCTGGATCACCTTCATGTTTCTCACAGCGTTAAAGATAAATTTGTTAGTGTCATAGAAAACTCCCACTGAAATTTATCTTCAGCCCAAACAGACAGTCGTCATCGACATCCCAGTTGTTGGTTTGTGTCTCTATTGTTGTTTTTTTGCGTGGATAGTTAAAAACAGTGGCCTCTTTCCATGTTGTGATGACAACATTTCAACCAATCAGAAAGCAATAATTCAGCTGGCTCGGCTACAGCCCGCTTTCAGCCCTGCCATCGAGCAGAAAAGTTCTTTTGGAGTCTGGTTGAAGGACATTTACCACAAGTTACCTTTTCAATGTGGTTATTCCACCCATATCCATGCTAGTGCTGCTGCTAATATCTCTGGCCCTAAGGGGCTGGACATCAAAGAGTGGGTGGGTGTGGGGGTGGTGTCTTAGGGATGCGCTTCTGAAGCTTCTTATAGATTGTCTAATTCTGTCCAGAGTTCAGAATCAGAAAACTATTGATCCCGGATGAAATTACACATGAAAATGCTTAATTGTGTGCATTATGAACACACAATTTGCTTTTTTCATATGTTTTGTTAGCTCTGCCCTCATGGAAGAACAAAACAAAAAATGCTCTAATCCAGCATCCCCATCAACACGACCTACACCTTGAAAACACTGCCATTAAATCTCAAGAAATGAAGAGTTAATAATGCGCTCTCATGCCAACAATGTGATTACACTCTAACTACAGCCTTGCATGCTAACAGTGTGCTCATATGAAAGCAACACACTGCCATAATAATGATGTGTTCCAGTGCTAACAGTGCGCTCGTTTACTAACAAGCAAAATTTCGTTCTGCAGAAGGGGCAGAAGCATCTTTTTTTTTTATTTTTGCTAATAAAATGTTCCCATGTTCCAAGCCCAGACTCTCTCTTGAGCAGGAGAGCAAAAACCTGAGCCTTCATCTGTGGTTCAGGAACAACAGGAGAAATAATTTCCAGATTACTAAATTGGCCCAATTCATATAATTCACATTATTTCCTTTGATTGTTTGGTTTGTTTCTTTTTGGTCAGACATTTGGTTTCCTATTCCAAAGAAAGATGACGAGAAAACAGAAGAAAATGAAAGATCTGTGAATTTTGTACTCTGTAAAAAATGTATAATGGGTGTTTTCTACCAAGCTTGAGTTCTAGGTGTAATTTCTATTGTTTTATTATGTGGGGTGTGGAGGGTGGGGGGTGGTTCAGGGGTGGGTGAGGGGGGTGTTTTGCGTTTTGTGGGCGCAGGGTTTAATGGTTATGACATTGTATAGATGTGGATTGGGCTATTGCTTTGATCCATGTGGTTTTATTTGGTTTGTTTCTTTTTTTTCTCTGAAGGTTTGAGAATATAGAAAGTGTCAGAAAAAAATAACAACAAAGTGTTATATTTGCATGACTTACTGTATTTTTCAAGAGAAGAATTATATCAATGTGTATATTGAAGTGGACATTTGTTGACGACAAAACAATTAGGCATCTGAATATTTGTCCGAACTTATTCTGATTTCGGAGGGTTAGGTTTAGGTTTGTTTTATATCTCTGGTGTGTAACTGCGTAACTAATTCTGACATTTCTGAATCAAACTCTCTTCTACTGTCATCATAGTCATCAGTGCAAGTGCAACAGAAAAGCTGCCATGGACTGCAATGGAAAAGCTTTGAAGCTGTGTATCTAGCACTGAAATTACATGATCTAAAAACATCTATATCCTCAAGACCCACTTATACAGGCCTAGCAAAGAGGAATGCTAGTAGTGAAGGGCCTATTTCTGTTCTATTTCATGCCAAAACTGTATGAGGTTATGCAAGATGCAAAATGAATGTTTCAGCACTCTCAGTTCAGCACACACTTCAACCCTTATAACACAAGCAGCATGGATCCATCCTGAAAGTGCAACAAATAGTCAACTGTCATCATACAGCAAAACAACTTCTCATTTGTTCCCCTTATAAATAATGGCGTGCTTTGTTTGGTGCTCCTATGTTACTTTGAACCCGGGAGAACTTTCAGGATAGTCTCCGCCCAAAAGTGGGTGGGGAAAACCCGCAAAGGGAGGGGGTCTGGAGAGCAGGCGAGCGGCGGCGCGCCAGGAGAAAGAGCAGCAAACGGCGAGCGTGTAGGAGAATAAACACCAGAGTTAGACTGATTTACAATGATTATATTTTTAAAATCAGATTTTACTAATACGCTTTGAGTTCCAAGGGTTTAAGAAAGTTAATGGCCATTTTTATATGTTGGAGAAGTTGGTTTCTGAAGGTCTGATCGATAGTTATTAGTACATTTGGCACATTCGCCTTTAACCTTGTGGGTGGCCTTCTTTTGAAAAGAGCGAAAACAGGACCTCCAGCACACACACACCGTGGCTCATCGGATCAGTGCTAAATCCGTTTGGCGGAAACACCGGCCAGTGTCTGCACATATTCCAAGCGTGTGGCCCAGCAGAGCACAGCAGTCCCTTTTAGCACTGAATGGGACTGTTTAAGAGATTTTAGAAGCTGAATGTTGTCTCTGGAGGGTTTTCTGTGGTTGCCATTTCTACTTCTGCTCAGTCGATGGATCGATTGGGTTGAGCCGGGAGACCACACAGGCCCAGGCTGAAGCCAAAACACACAAAGGACATGCTAACCACTGTGACTCAAGAGTTTTTTACTTCACTGAAAAAATCTACAGTGAATTTACTTGTACATCAAGACCATGTAAATTTTCATTGCATTGTATGTTACATTTTTTCATGTGGAAATTGGGATACATTGAAAAAAAAAAAAATTCAAATTTTCCCCAACTGAGTTATGTTTACTTCCACTCACCTGCTAGGACTCCATCAATCACACAATCCCACCAATATTCACGTGAACTGCCATATTTTTGAAAATTCTATCTCCCCTAATTTCCACATGAAAAAATATGTACAATGCCATTAAAAATAACATGGTGTTAGTGTTAATGAACAAGCAAATTCACTGTATCTTTTTAATTAAAAAGAACTCTTGCATTGAAATCCATCAGTTTGGTTTACATTAACACTGGATTAGCCTTTGGCTTTGTGGGTTTGGGCATTTTTTTTTTTTAAATAATGAACAAAGATTTATCTATAGGCCACTACTGATATTGTAATCATCTAAATCACTCCCAGCTGTCATCAGTGACTTTGGAGCCCAAGCTAACTCATGCAAAATATCTCAATATTTCAATGTTTCAAGGATTCTGCAATTCTACCATTGATCAAATTGTTCATCTAATAATATAATTTAATGTACTATAATTTAATTGTTTGCAGTATTGCACTGCATGAGTGAAAAGAATGCAAAATAAAAACATTCTCAAATATGGTCCCAGACTTTTGGACACATCTGAATCAAATCTAAACCCGAAAGAGAATGTAAATCAAAAACTAAATGTGCCAAAAAAAAGAGCTCTTTGGAGTGATGCTGTAGAAGAACCTATTTTAGCCTCCTAAAGAACAGATCTATGAAGAAGCATTAATGAAAATGAAATTTAAATGAGATTCCTAGAACCAGGCGTCCAAGAAAAGAATGAAACTAAACAAATTTAAGTGTGGTGATGGTGGCCTAGTGGGTAGATACTCTCCTCTGGACCAAGAGGTCATGGGTTCAAATCCTACCTTCAGCAGACCACCACTGGGTTCCTGAGCAAGACCCTTAACCCCAAGTTGCTCCAGGGAGACTGTCCCTGTAGTTAGGGAATGGAAGTCACTTTGGATGAAAGTGTCGGCTAAATGCCGTGAATTTAAGTGTGAAGAAATTCATCAAATTGGTCCATTTGAATCAGGTTACCTGATAGTCAGGATCAATGGTTTTCATGCATAGATGAGATTGTATTCATAGAAGCTACAAACAAGCCACTGATTTGAATCTGATGTACTTTTCGTGTGTGACCATGAGCTAAAGCTTTTCCACGGCAGCTCCTCATGCACTTCCAACTGTAAAGAAGCAGCAGTTTGACCCACAGAAAGTCGTTTACAAAAGCCAGTGTCTGAACTGGACATGCTGACAGAGCTTAGGACGACTCTCAGCAGTTGTGAAGAAGCTTCATCAACAGTTTATTCTTTCAGATCGACTGTGTACATTTCTTTGCCTCTTTCTTCTTTCGATCGCAGCAGCGACTTTCAGAAAGGACACTTCAGGTTAGGAGAGAAAAAACAATTCTCAGAAACTGGGTTACTTACTTACAAACTGTATCTTTTGCTGTTAATGACATTTAACATTTTCTTTTTTTCCCCTCACAAATTCTGCACAAAAGATCTATTTCTATATTTGCAATAAATTTTTAATTAAAGAAAAATCTTGGCTGATTTATTGTGTATATATATATGTAATATTATACATTACATATAAATATATATATAAAATGTCACATAGTTACATAAAAAACGCCTGACTTTTTTTTTTTGTTTCAAACCAAAAAAGGCAAATATACATAAGACTTGTCTACACGGTCAAATGAATTGCATGTTGTCGGTTGCTTGTGAAGTTATGTAAAGCTATACCAACTCAACATCACATTTGATTCATTAACTAAATTAGCTCATATTGCCATTCGTTCCATATAAACTCATGTGTAAGGTGATACTTACATATTTGCAGCACTTTTATTGTCTTTATTTTATTTTTCCATCTGTCATTGTCATTATTTGTTCCATATTTATAATCATGTATCTGTCTTTACAGTTCTATACCATACATTTAATTTCTTAATGTGTTTTGTGTTTGTTAGGCCCTTGACTTGGTATTACGATTAATGCCTCGCTCATCATGTTCTAGAAGCACTAGAAGGTCATTGATGAGTGGACTTGCTTCTGAAATATTTTTTTTCAGAAATTATTTTCATCCTTTGAATCTAAGCTCTGCCTAAACTTAGGTGTTAAGACAAAAGGAAACACATTTAGTAGATCACAATAAAAACAGGCTAACAAAGAAGAATGACATTTTCAGCCTGTTACAACAGCTGGTTATGGGGGGGGACATTACCAACCAAGTCCACCAAGACCCCACCAAAGCACCCAATAAGCCGTCTTCTGTTTTGTTTTAGTGGACTATGATCTGGTTGGCATAGTATTGTATGGATTTTTCTGACACGAAAAAAATGATGCTGATACTGCTTACTTGTACCGATACTTTCTCTTATTAACATTACTCTCCATAATTTGGTGCAAAAAATACAGATGTCTAATGAATTAATGTGAAAAGATTATATAGTCTTTTTTTTGAGAAAAATTTAGCTAAACTCTGTCCCGAGTTACTGAATTTATAGTGAGGGACGAGTGATATAGGGAGGGAGGGTTGATAAATTAAATTAAAATCAAAATTAAATTAAATATCTTGTCAACAAATGTGCGTTGGAGGTCTCTCCCATCCCTCCCACTGATCCATTCTAGAGTCAGCCATTTGAAAATGCTAGTCATGTTAGAATGCATAAACAACGCATAAACACCTACAGCAGCACCACTTGTCCAGGAGATTCGCCATATTTTTGTACTGCATAGTCTGTAACCGGGACCACTTTTTAGATCTTTTGATTGGGTGTTTCATGAAAGGTGTTTCACATAATTAACAACTAAAAAAATATGTCGCAAAATAAGTACAAAACCAACAAATAAAAGACATTTATTTAAAAATCAAAGTCAAAGTTAAGTAAACTTTATGGTGTGACAAAAAGACACTTAGAGAACGCATATAAATAAAATATAAACTTTAAACTAGAAGTGAAATGTGTAATGTAGTACAAGGGTCATTTTTACCATTCAAAAATCTTGCAAATGTTGCATCAGCTGTCAAGTGGAAAGCTAACAGAATACTGGAATGTAACTGTGTGCAAATGATCAGCGATAGGTCAATATACATATCAATATATAAATATAAAAATATTGTATTCATTTAGTTTTAGATGGATTTGTCTGGAGTCTCTCCATGTACATGCTTTGTGGGAGCTCTTGATATGAGTGGGTATCTCTGTCCTACTCATTCTGCGACGGCCTGGGAGTTGTTCACTGTACTTATTGCTGAGTAACTCTACTCTCTTGACTCCTTGAACTGCTTCACTCAGCCAATAGAAACACAAGCAAGGCCTCTTTGATGAGTAATTTGGAAGCATTCATAATGTACCCTCCCTGGACACGCTCCTTCGAAGCTCATGCAAAGTTAGAAAGCCCATTCGGTGACACATAGTGTGTGTTAGCCATTCTCCAGCCTTTAGGACATGAGCTGCATGGATTCGTGCTGGAAGCACAAGAAATGGTAGCTTGTCGTCATATGACAAAACAGCTTCTTAAATGGAAGTTCCCTCGGTTTGTGTTGATGCTGGAGGTGTCAAACATCATTCTAAGCATTGTTTGGAGTTTCTGAGTCATGCAGAAACAAAGTAATTGTGATTAAAAATAATGTAATGACAATAACAACCACTACTGGGGTTTTAAAAATGATGTAACATGCAAATGCCCATAAAGAACAAAAATGCCCAATTTTCTGTTACTTCAGGTCTTAGAAACAAATGAAAAAAACACTAGATATTTGAACCCCTTGAGAACTCTAAGGATTTGAACCCCTTGAGAACTCTCAGGAGAGTCTCACAAGTGGTTGGGGAAAACCCACAGAGGGAGGGGGTCCGGAGAGCGGCCGAGCTGCGGCACACCGAGAGAAAGAGCAGCAAACGGTAAGCGTGTAGAAGAACAAACATCGGTTTTAGACTGATTTACACCGATGAATATTTATTAAAATCAGATTTGACTAATATGCTCTAAGTTCTTAGCATTAGCTGGATATTTCTTTTTGGAGGACCACTCTCAACCTGGCAGTCAAGCCCACCACCCAAATAAGTTTTGGTCAGCTGTGGTTTTAGGCTCAGAAACTGGAACAGAGGGTTAAATAAGCTACTGTCTGTTATTGTACACTTGCAGTTTTGCATGTACCAAACATCATTTCCCTTTTGGGTCAAAAAAGGATCAATACGTGTTTTTAATAATATTGAATAGCAAATGGCTATTTTCCCACTGATTTTTCTAAATTAATTTAAAAGTAAAAGCAAAAATCTTATTAGGAAATTTGAAACAAGGCAAGTGTAGCTTAATAGCTTCAGTTAGAACTAAATGGCTTCTCAGTGGATTAACAATGGGCTTTCAGCAGTGTTTGTATGAGTCCAGTGGGATTGTTCCAGCTACTGTACACGTCAGCGTGAATAAGCGCCGTGGGGCAGATTGCCAGTGAAGGAGTAACTCAAGGAGATAAAGCTACCCTTTTTTCACTTAAATGTAAACAGGACAATTTAAAAAATGACATCTTCACAATTGAGCGCATGTCTTCAGACATTACATATAATTATGAAGCAAAGGATTATTAAGCATATTTCTAAATATTTTTCTTCTATAGTTATTCCCTGTAATCAAGCTTTATTAAAAAAAAAAAACAATGTCTACAAGAACTTCAGTTAATTACTGAAACATAAACACAAATTTCTCAAAATATGTCGGATAATCTTGTAATACTTTTACAGCAGCCGCATTCCAAGATATTTTTGCAGTGCAATAGCCAGGAGCACTTACAGAACAATTTATATATGGCCAAAAAGAGCAGAGAAATGGAGAGAGCAGGAGGAGAACACTGTTTTTCTCACTTCCTCTGCAGGGACTCCACTATGAGAACTGGGAGTATGCCAGGAATCCACAGAAGCTCTCAGACTATGAGTGTGTGTGTGAGTGATGAAAACATTTTGTGGTTGTAGGGACATCTGTCTGCACCCCATGAGGAAAAATGCATTTTTACACAAAATTGCAGTTTTAAAAAAAAGTAAAAAACAAAATAAGTCATAGTTGATCTTTTTTTACGTTAAGGGTATGGTTCCAGTAGGTGGAGCACGGCAGCATTCACTCACACACAAACACACACACAGGACCTAGATACATGCAAGGACACTCAACTGAATCCACTGTCTTGTCAGTCGCAGAAGCTCTCCATGAAGACAAGGAGAAAACTTTGTCTTCAGCCCTTGTTGACCTCCTTGACCTCTTTCAGTCATCACTGACCTTGAGTACTACACATTTCAGCACTTTCAGCACTGCTCTTTCTCGATTCCCATCCTATCTTCAGAATCTGTCCTACCAGGTAAGTTGGAAAGTTAGCTTCTGTACTTCAGGGGTTAATTCTTAGTCCACTTCTGTTCTGCATGTGCATGAAAACTCTGTAATTTGCTCATATTTCTTTCTTATCACTGTAATGCCATTGACAACCAGGTATACTTCTATTTCCTGCCATTCTTCTCCAGAATCTCACAGGAGATAAAATGCTGTCTTTCTGACAAAAGTCATCTACCTACCTGCAAAGCACTCCCCTTCACCGGAGCACTCTATCACTGCTTCTCCTTCACCTCCTTCATACTCCATCCATTCAAAACCTTAGTTTGATTCTACACAATCAACTTTTCCCAGATAACACAACATCTACAACTAGATCCAGCACATTTTCAAAGTGAATATCAGGAGAATATGACTCTTGCCGACTGCAGAGCCTGCTCAACTTCTTGTTCAAGCTCATGTGTAAACTTGCAGTTCCCTGCCTGCAAGCCTTCCCACATGTACAGTCCCATCTCCTCTCTACAGAGCAGTTCTTCTGGGCCATAACATACTAATGTTTTCCCACGTGACTTCTCTGATGGGATCACTCCACTAGATCCTGTGGAACCGAGATGCAAAGCTCTGCTTCTCATTTCAGGCTTCAAAGAGCTTCTCAATACCGCTGCATCTCGGCTCCAAATTACACACCTGCACACCAGCTTATGTCTTCAACTTTTGCCCCTTTTGCAACATACTTTTATGTGCTTACAGTGAGGGAAACAAGTATTAAGTTATTTGAAATTGCACACTCTCAGAAAAAAGTTCTAAACTGTCACTGGGGTGGGACCTCCAACGTCACTTAGGTGGTACCCTCAAGGATACACCTTCTGTATCTTTAGTAAGGAAGGATAATTCTTCAATGTTACAATATACATTTTCACATTAAATTTTGACATACAATGTTCTCTGACCACGTGACGGAAAAAGTTGCGGATTTCCAGCAAAGACTTTAAACATCCCCGTCATGATAAGCAGCCATTTGAAAAGATAAGATTATATTATGTCCCATAATATAAGTTATAAGATGTCCCAGAAGCAGCAGGAACAATAATAAGAGAATAATAAGCAGTGAACTGCACCACATTCATCTCCATCACTACACCTTACTCTCCTCCTACACCAGACTCCTCTGCTTAAAAGAATCTTAGATAAATCAAAATGGAGCTGTTTTGCAGTAATTCAGCCTGTCTTGTTTGGAGACAGAAGAGTTGTGCATATGATGCCATGACTGCTACACCCACAGTGAAGTATGGAGCATAATGATATGGATCTGCATTTCTTCAAATGTTACTGGGCTGTTATAAGTCAATAAAAGTGATGCACTGGGAGATGTTAGAGGAGAAGTTAATCTCATCCCTCAAGAAAGAGGAGAACTTACATGTTTTAACAAGACCACAATTCCACAAACACAGCCAAAATATCTCAAACGTGTTAACTAAGAAATGTGGAGGCATAGTCTAGCTGTGACGGTCACCCCGTCCTCGCCACGCCCTTCCCGGTCTTCGTCCCCCGAGTATTAGTTCTCCCTCTGTCGTCTT
>JBBIGA010000027.1:2473963-2501901 GCA_037576975.1 Alestes dentex | reverse complement strand
CATGGAAGGCAAGTTCCATTTTGCATTGCATGTTCTTCTCTTTTATTTTCTTAAAATGCTCCCAAACTTTCGAGCTCTGTTGCCGAGTAGCCATGATACCAGAGACGGTCTTACAAATCTTCAGAAAAATAAACGACGCGTCGACTATTAAATTAGTCATCGACGATTTTGATAGTCGACGTAATCGTGACTAGTCGACCAATCGTGGCAGCCCTACCCTCTACCCTTATTTTCTTCTACTCTTTGCGCCGTAGTTTAACTGACCAACAGACCCCTTGCTAAACCCCGCCCCTAAACACTGCTTGTCCAATCATACCAGCTGTAGCTAGGCAACCTTTCAGAACTCTTGTACGCAACAACTTCATATTTTTAAACCAGATGCTCCATATTGAGAGCTTTACCCATTTCTTAAACTGAAGATGCAGGTGAGGCACAGGCTGTGGAATAAACTAGACTAAAGATTGCATTTCAAACAGATTAAAAAAAAATGTATGTCCGAATGTCGAATAAGGTGTGCAGAGCTCAGTTCAGAAATGGGCAGTATATGCGATATATCCATTTTGTCAGGACTGTTATTAAACTCAGCAGCCGAAAAAACCAGACAGATGTCATCTGGACACAATCAGACTCTGCTATAGATACCAATGATATGAATGCACACCAGTTATATGATCTTTATTGGAAACACTTGGGTGGTATGTATTTTTGCATACTGTCCTACCTTTCATTTTCAGTTTCAGGATATATGGGGGGGTTGTTTCATAAAGACTGAGAAACTGTCCTGTAACATTACTCCCACTGGTCGCACTGGACATCTTTCTCGCTGTTAGACTGACCTCTAGTGGATTATGCTGTGCCCTGCAATGCTTCACCTCAGCACAGAAAGAGGAGCATCTAATTTTATTCAATTTTTTTATGATACTGAAAATCATTCCAGGATTTCAAAATACAGCAACATACTGTAATACCGTGATACACCCCATTAAAGTTGTGTTTTGACACTTATCTGGATTTAAGCCCAGTAAGCACTTTCTCAGCACAATGAATTCTAATTTCATTTTTTTTTTTCTACTCCTGCATGTGTGAAAACAACAAAATAATGACTTCTCAGTAAACATATTTTTTTATCTACTGTGAAATGATGACAGTCAATTAATTTTGTGCAATTCAAACCCATCAAAATTTTCTGTGTTAAGAAAAAATTGTTTACGGGCAAGTTGCTAATCAACAGTTAAGATGGACACTGCATGTGTTGAAAGAAATTTGGTTACTGAGTGACCCATACTGACTCGTTATCATATAACTGAAGTCCCTCTAACCACGCTTACTGCCAAAATCAGATTTTGCATATTGTGTACCACTTATGTCAACCCCTGGTTATAACAGTACTCAGTGAAGGAACTGGTTAGTTCACCTTTGTATGAAATGTTAATTGACCATGAAAACAAACAATACAATTCACCTCCTTCTCATGTTTTAAATGCAGAGTTTTTTTTCCATTCCCTTTTTTAGTTCCTTTGTGAGTGAGCCTATGGAATGTACTCTGTGTCCTGGACTAGCACACACACTTCTTCCGTTTAAATGTAGAGCACGTCACCAGTGGAAAAGCTTGCGGTTGCGTTGTTGATTCAGTGGTGCCCCTTTGTTCGCTGGGGAAACCGGAGAACGTGAACTCAAATGTCAAGGCAAAACACCTCTATTAGAAGAAGCCTTTCCATGGTGACCTTTAGATAAACACACTAAATGTGCCATGGTTACTATCTCCACTCTGACCTAATGGGGTTGGTTAGCTCAGCTTGTTCATGGGTTGAATGATGGGCTTTGTTGCAACACTGTAGATGGTGATTGATTGGAATGCTTGGAGCTGTCTCAGTTCTTTTGCTTGATGGAGAGGAAAAACCAACATTAGTTATAATGACTGGCATAAGGGTCAGCAATATGATTGTTGTTGTTATTATTACTATTATTATTATGACCCCATGTTGATCCCAACAAAGGGAGGTTGTGAGAATGGTGGAATAATTCACAGATCACCAAACCCAGTCTTTTTTCTATGCACATACGAGTGCTGCCCCCTATAGGCCACAGGACACAGGCTAACATCATTTATGAGTTTCTATTAGGTGAGCTCATTACTAAGGATCTGATTGGTAGGTCTTTACAATACAAGGAAAACTTGAAGCCCTAAAAAATCTGATATGCCACTGGCCGAATGAAAGCACACCACATTTGTCAGGAAGCCCTGAACTTATATTATTTGACAGTAATATAAAACAACTATATATAGAGTGCAGTACAGTGTGTGTACTTCAGAATAAAGTAAAACCCAGACAATCGTGCGGGTTATGTTCCAAGAGCACCCGCAAATAGTGAAAAAACGCAAATATGTGATGTGGTTAAAAAGAAAAAAAAAAACAAAAACATAAAAATGCCTATTTTTATAGTGTAAACCCTAAATATGCCCCCAAACTTTAATTTCATTTTAAACTCAGCTTAATACATTAGCCTTAAAGAAAATGTAAATGTAAATCCGTATACACACTGTACAGTTTACAATGAACTGCTGTCTCCCACAGTGCTATAATGTAAAATACCGATGTTACCCATGTATAGACTGTACTGTAATTCATGCATGCGCATTTTCTTTGGTATAAGCAGGGTAAACACAGTAATACATTTACAGTAACAAGCATAAACAATCCAGTATGAGGACGAGGGGTGTGACGGACGAGGCCCAAACGTCACAAAAGCTAAAAAAAAAATGCAGAGGATATCAGCGGTTTCTGCGAATTTGCGTGAGTTTCCGCAAACAATTATTAGTTTGGTTCTAAGAAAAAATCAGTGAGAGACTGAACATAACTGCTGAACATAAGTGGGGGTTTAGTGTATTCACAGTATTCACATTATTGTCTCAAATCTTTTCCAGCTGTTTTTAGTCAATGTAATGTACAACATCCAAGTGAAAAAAAAAAATGTTAGCAACCCTACAGAAGAAAAACACTGAGATGGATAAAGGATCACCCCCCACATAAAAATTGTTGTAAACTGAATCAGGTGTAACTAGTCACTTTCTCCACTGCACACCAAGTTTATTGGCTTCCACCTGTGAGTCATTTGTAATCGTTGTGATTAGTTCAGCATAAGAACTGCTGTTCCTGGAGCATTCCAGTGCTTGGTCGTGCAACTGGAAGCAAACGATTAACTATGGGTGGCAAGGAGCTGTCAAAAGGTTTCAGGGACAAAGTTTTGGACAGACACAACTCAGGAGATGGATACAAAAATATTAAAATGCTTTATCAATCCCTAGGAGCACAGTAAAGTTTATAATTAAGAAGTGTTCAGTAACACTAGGACCCTTCCTGGATCAGGTCAGCCATCCATACCAGATGCAAGAGTGAGGAGGAAACTGGTCAGGGAGGCTATGGTAACCTTGAAGCAGTAACAGGAAGAGTGGTCATTATGTGCCTGTGACATCACAAGTGCTCCAAAAATGTGGCTTGAATGGGAGGGTTGGGAAAAAAGTTTGTTTTGTGTGTGTGTGTGTGTGTGTGTGTGTGTGTTTCATCATTTCAGGCTGTAAAGGAACAAAGTCTGAATATTTTGAAGGGGGTGACTTTTTTTTTTTTGTAAGCACAGTGGTAACTGTATAAACTGCAAGTAAGTAGCTGATTGAATGACCACTATAATGCCATTTATTTTACCAATTCATTTTATGCTCTTATTCCTTTAAATACATTCCTTTAGAAAATATAGCACCACTGTCTTGCTGGTACAAAACTACAAAATGTACAAAAAGGGAAATTTTACTACCAATCATGAAAATCTCTTCAAACAAAGTATTTTTTCATCATATTGCCCACCCTTCATTTAATAGTACAGATCTAGATGCTTTATTAGATGCTATAAATGATCCGTGCGAACAGTGATAATAACAATGGAGGATTGTTATGACATCTGAATTTCTCTGTCTCTGTAGGAAAAGGAGCAAAAGCCCCTAAAAGAGGGTGTTCAGGACATGCTGGTGAAGCATCATCTCTTCAGCTGGGACATCGACGGGTAGATCACAGTTTAAACCCACAGCATGTGAGAACCCACCAGACGCTACACGACCGTTTACTCATTTAAATCATGGTGAAAAAACATGTGAAGAGGACTTGGTGTTAAAAGTGATAGATTTTGTGAAACGCTTTACATAATTATGTTTAAATAGTGAGTGTCTGCAGATACCAGTATGTGTTTCCAGGGGCCAGTTTTGTGTACATAAATGCATAAAATCTCCAAATTCTGTCATCAAATTCTGAACCTGAGATCCCTCTGCTGAGAATACACGACCAAGATAGCACTAAGGGCATGCACAGAGCGATGAATGAATTTATACAGTTTCTACACTTCTGTGGATATACACCTCCCGTGCGCGCGCGCACACACATGAACCTCGTTTGTTTAGCTCCTCAGGTGGTGGTCCGACACTGTTTGTGTAGGATTAGCTCTGTGACTAACGCCTTGGTTTTTGCACATCACCACTCTGGGTTGTTAGAATTTGCACCCGAGCACTGTATATAATGTATATTAATCTCAGAAATATACGACTTGTGTTTGGTCATATTTACTGCTTTTTGAACCACTTTTCAAGAAACCATTTCAGAAATCCTGAGAGTGTGTTTTAGACTGACTGCATTAATGAAGGGCAACTTTAAATCAAAATTGTGATTCAAAGAGAATCCCAGATTTTCCCCACCATTAACTGAGATTGAGATGTAAACAAAGTCAAAGTCAGAGCGGCTTCGTCTGAAATGGTTCATCATAGAAAAAATTAGACTTAGATTGTCATTGTAGTGGTGGTGAATGAAATCGAGGGGGGCGGGGGTTATGATCACTGCGAACAATGTTGAATCTACAAGTTTCTTTACAATGGAGCATTTCACACCAGACCACTCTGAATGATCTGTATCTAAATTTTGCAGAATTTGGGATTCATTTTACTGTAGTGAGTCAAACTATTATAATGAGATGCATATAAAGAAGTCTCTTCTCTGCACTTTCCTTAAGCTGTACTTACAGGTGTAAAAGAAGCTGAAAATTGGTGGAAATAACTAAAACCAGGATATCTCCCCTGTCCAATCAAAATCTTGTTCTTGATATTTTTTTAACTACTTGAACATTCCAGCTGCCATTTACCCTGATGGACATTTCATGACTAATGAATGAGTAGAAACAAAAGTTTATTGAAAGAACATTTTTTCCATTTTTGGTAAAGTTACCATTTCAGAGATGCATGGTTTTGTTTGGACTGCGATGATATTCTGTTGTTCAGCGTATGCCAGCCTTAGGAGCTGGAAAGACGAACTTTTTGTGTAAATTCAATTTCTCTGAAGCTGTTCAGACTGTCTGGGGTGCAGCTAATATGTATTTGCACTTGTGCGAAGTGGGGCCCGTGGAGGACGTCGCTGATTTAGCAAAAAGTCCATCAGTCCGCTTTATCTTGCAAATGTAATCAGATGAACTATTAAAAAGAAAATGCACAAAAATGGATTAACCTTTTTTTTTTCCAAGAAATGAATTCACAGATCTAAATCTCAACACACACAGGTTCTGCTACAGGTACATGTCTGAGCATCCAGTGTTACAACCCCCCACTTTCAGGTCCTGCTAAACTCCACCCACCTCCACCCTCATAGGTTTACTACAACACAGAACAGTTACAGACTGCAGCGCATTAGTTCGAGTTTATCAGTGCCATCTGCCCTGTTAATCATTTTTAGCTCCTAAAAATGTGACCACTGTTGGTATTTTGATGGTGCTCAGCAGTGATCGCTGGGTTGAGGGTTGTCTGCTACCCAAACATATCCAGCCAAAAGTGACTCTGGTCAGAAACTGAGTACTGATGTTGGTGCTGGCGGTGGTGTAGTGGGTACAATACTTGCCTCTGGACTGAGGTCATGGGTTCAAATCCTACCTCCAGCACACCACCACTGGGTTCCTGAGCAGGACGCTTAACCCCAAGTTGCTCCAGGGAGACTGCCCCCTGTAGTTAGGGAATGGAAGTTGCTTTGGATGAAAGTGTGTTAAATGCTGTAAATGTAAATGATAAAGGGCACTATCAGAAGAGCTTCTGTTTTAAACTGCACACCAAAAGAGTGCTTGCATGATCACTTTCTGCAAATTGTGCAGTACGTTTATTAGGCAGAAGTCTGTAATCTTTGAGCATCACCAATAAAACCAACAGGTCAGCTCATTCACACCTTGTGTGTATAATAACCTGGATTAGAGAACAGTTTGATGTTCCTTTTAAAAATCCACATTACTATCAGTAACAGTAATGTGAGCATTCACTGAATGCCCTTTAGCACTTAGAAGAGCCTTGCTGTAAAGACATGGTTTACTTTTTTCATTATTTGGAAATTCTATGTCCTGACCGCTGCACTCACACACCATGCACAGAATGCTTTTAAGGAGCTTAAAATCAAAATTGACCATCCCATTGTTAGTTCATATTGTGTTTAATTCTCTCTCAAGTAACTCGTTTTCCAAATGTTAAAACATCTACATTTTGGCTGTATCCATGGATAGAAAAAGTACTGGGAAACTACACTGTACAGTAGTTTTGCCATACATCTATCCCATGTTTTGTGCACTGAATATGTTTGACTATACTGGGAGTTTAAGGGGGAATTGTTTTTTTTGAGCCGCTGAGAGTGGATTCTGGTAATGCTGTCTGATCACCAGTACACACTTTAATGCCTTTATCATTACACATACAGGGACTGTGCCATAAATTGCATAATTCAAAGTAGAAATATATATGTTGAAACAAAACCATTATAAAGTAAATGGGTTAACACTGAAAGTGACTGCACCTTTGCTTTAAACATGAAAAAAAAAAAATTTGTTTGGGGCTAATAGAGACACTCCCCACCCTGAATGGTGAGTCTGAAATAGGTAAGTCTGAACATTTTTTCTGTAAGCATTGTGTGATGTGGCAACTAATAGGTGGTCCATGTCATAAAAAAATTAAGGGTTATCTACAGCCTCATCTACTGTGAATACACCCACCCTCCCTGATACTGTTTGGAAGGAAATTTTACAAGTTATTGTTCATGAAACTAATTCTGCCTAATTCTGACTTTTAGAAAAGACTGGCCTATCATGACCATGTATAACTGGCCAAAATGGGTGAACTGTCAAACTCTGGGACAAAAGCTTATTTTCCACCAGTTTGTTTTATTGTAATATCACTGGAAAATGGGGTGCAGTTTCAGAACATGTAAACAGTGATGATGGTTCAAGTATGTTCAAGGGCTGTGATGACTCAAATTCGACAAGAAGAAAACCAATGGAAATGTTTTCTGCAACATATAGTGATCTTTTACTGGGTTTAGAGTACAATTTTTCACATGGAGGACATTCATTCATTACCAAAATGACTGTTAAGAGTTTTGAGATGAGGTGTTTTACATTTGTGATCCATAGCCCAGGCCTTTGTTGTGAAACATTTATATTTATATTCCATTTGGTGAGAGTTTTAACGGAAGCTACATCATAATGTTTGAACTGTTTCAGTTTTGCCATACATCTATCTCTACATGTTTTGTGCACTGAATGTGTTTGACTATACTGGGAGTTTAAGGGGGAATTCTGTTTTCTGGAGCTGCAGAAAGAAAGACACATTTGGTCCTCTGGTGCTGTGTGTGGATTCTGGTAATGCTGTCCGATCACTGGTACACACTTTAATGCTTTTATCATTACAATGTGTGTCAAAGCATAATCTAGTCCATTTATTTTTAGCCATTTTATAATCTGGACTGAAATTTCCCTGTCTTCACAAAAATGCATAATGTTAAGAACGCTTAAAACAGGATTACCCAGTCAGTGCATGACGCCACGTTGGATGGGAGAAGAAAAGGCCGTTTCCTCTTGACCTTAACTTCAACGATTATCTTTCTTGTAGAGGCAACATAACTAGGATTTTTAAAAGAAAAAGAAAAAAAAAAAAGAACCATCATGCAGTTTCTCATGTTCTTGATAACTAAAACAACTATAGCATGAATTTCTAAGAACACACATTTTCATAATAAGTTAAATTCTCCTAGACACTGCATGGTGGTTCCTTGGGGACGCCTCAGTTTTTAAGAAGCAGTGGTGTGTCCGTTTGACAAAGCATTAAACAAATAAAACGTGGGGGCACAGCTGACTGTAAAACCTCTTTCGCATGAAAGTCATGGAAATATTCCATGCTCTGTAAGCTAAAAAGACACTTGGAGTGAAGGACTAAATGAGACTTTAGCAGCTCCCTACTGCGCCAGCAGGGGGCGCCGTGGAGTTAGCTTGACATTTGCTTTTATGCCTTTGTCCCCCTCGTCTCCTGCCTCCAGACTTTGGCTGAAAAGGGAAGGAAAAAAAAATAAATTTTTAAATGATGACAGATTTGGTAGTACACACAACAGGCCACATACATTTGCCATCCAGGAGTGTATTTCACAAAGTAGGATTTCAGTCTGAGCCCCAGGTCAAGCTTGTCCAATAGAAGGAGAGAGATAGGGGTTTCAGACAGTCAGCTACCTTGTGAAAAACCTCTCAGGAGGAAAAAAAAAAAATGCAAAAAAGTGACTGACTAGCAGGACACTTAACTGCTGAGGGAATTACACCATGTTTATCAGAAAAACCCATTTTTGCAGAAACACCATGCAGGTGCATTTATGGATTTACTCTACATATACACAACTAATATACATACACGTATATAAAGGGATTGGCATAAGTGATATGCCAATGCGCGGCAGTTTTCAGTCTTAACAGCGCAAATGCGTACCTAATTTGTGACTTCGTACTGAGTGCCCCGTCCCTCGACTTCACGGCCTGCTCCGGTACGAGACCACCACCACCCCCCGGACCACGAGCGAGACTCAGATCTCTGCGCGCTGCTTCCAAAACACTTTAATTTCATTTTAAACTCAGCTTAACACATTACCCTTAAAGAAAATGTAAAGGTAAACCCGTATCTGTACTGTACAGTTTACACTGAACACCTGCAGTGCTTGAACGTAAATACCGATGTTAGCCCTGTATAGACCGCACTATAATTAATGCACACGCGTTTTCTTTGGTATGCGCTGTCATTTTCTTTGGTATAAGCAGGTAAATACAGTAATAATTTACAGTAATAAAAATACAGGGCTTTAAGAACAAAAACGAAAAACACGAGAACACTCCATGGGGGGAATTCTGGACTGCATCTGCCAGAGATGCGTCACAAATAATGTTCTCGGATTGGCTACTTTCAAACCTCCCGCCTCTGAATACAGCTGACTGATGTCCGGGCCTTGTCTGCCACGCGCCTCATCCTCGTGCTGGTTGTTTATGTTTGGGGGTGGCGCTGAGCAGCAGAGGCTCATTCAGGGGTCTGACCGCCTTGCTAAGCGCCCAAACATAAACAACCTGCATGAGGACAAGGGGGCGTGGTGGACGAGGCCCTGATGTCACAAAAGCAACAAAAAAATTTGGAGGATATCTGCAGTTTCCGCAAACAATTATTAGTTAGGTTCTCAGAAAAAAAAAAAAAAAAAAAAAAAATCAGCGAGAGACTGAAGTTACGACCGCTAAACAGCGATTAAGCGGAGGTTTTTGCCCACCCTTTCCAACACCCAAATTATATCTGCTCAGTGGTGGTCCTATACTGGTCCTTTCCCAATTGACAGACTGTCCAGCAACATGGTTTCCAGTCCATAACAATCTGCACCTACATGTTTGGTGTTTCTCATAAAAAGGCCAATGAGCACATATCAGTGAGATATGTCTTTCCAATAAACTGTTCTTCCCAGCTTTACAACACAGTATATATCCAGGGTTCACAGGAAGGAGCCATGTTAGCTGGTTGTAACACAAAGGTTGTTACAGCATGCAATAGAAGGTTCAATTTGAAAACTCAAGTTTTTATGTTCTTGAAGACTATTGGGAGTCCATTAAAAAAGTTTGAAAAACCACAGAACATACTTTTAACACATGTTGGTAAAAATTACACCCAGTTCATCTCAAATCACTCACTGTTCCCCTTTTACACTAATGTTTTAGGACACATTAAGTTGGTCAAATATCAGTGGACATTAATCCTGATAAGGCTGTGACGAACACCTCTCTCCATTGATATAAGACCTTTAACTGATTTAAATGTATGTTCCTGAGTTTTAAACTGTTCCAACTGATCACATCACTTTGAGGCCAAGACGAGATGTTTCTGAAGATGCTCTGACACAAATGAACCACACCTATGACTCCTAATATCTATCATAGCCACTTTACTGTGTACACTCCAGCCTTTCTTTATCTGTGTGGTACTTTCACCTGTGTGGTACAATCGATTACCAAAGACCCATGGATTGCCCCCACAAAGATCACCAGAAAACTTGACTCAATACACTTACAGAAGATGCCAATGGTTAGCTGACAAAAAACCCATACAAGAGACATCAGTGGGCACTTTACTATAGCGGCTGGCCATTGGTTCCTATTATAATAGTGTTGAATCAACAAGTTTTCAGTTCTTTATCTGTTCTAATTATGTGCAATAATCCTGCACATAATAACGAAACACTATTTCTAGTAATAAACCTAACTGTAAGTTATTCATCTATTGCATTAATACACCAGCATTTGTGTACACAGTGTATTTTATAGTAAGTTTTTCCAGCTGAATTTTTATTGGCTTTATATTTTCTATTGTTCTTGTCTCTGTAACTTAAGCAGTTTTCATCTGGGGTCAGTAAAGTTTTCGATTCTGATGTACAAACACTGAAATTAGAGTCTGTGGTACCCGACCATGTGCTACAGAAATAGATTAGTCTGAAACATGCTGGAGTTTTTTTTGGATGTCTTTTGGTTGGATAAGTACTGTTATCCTCTCACTCATGCTGAGAACGAGTGAGCCATTTTATGATCAGACATTTTTACCTTGTTCTCTTTGTTGCCCTCCTTAGTCTGAGGGTCTTCCTCCCCCTCTGTCTGAGGCAGTGAAGAATGTAAGGGAGGATAAAAAAAAAAAAAAGAAAAAAAAAAAAGAACGAGGGGAAGTAGCAAAGGAAGGTGAAACGTAAAGCCAAACAAAGGAGTAAAATAGTGGATAACGAAGAATTTTGTGTGGGGTTGGGAAGATGAATAAATGAGTTTTTGAGTGAAGAAGAGAGAGGGCCGGTGACAAAGAACACATTAGACAAACAGGAAAAAAGAGGACAGCATGGCTGAAAAGTTACTAGTAGCTGTCGATTAGGCTTGGCATGACATATACCAACAAACCTGTAACCCCCCACCCTTTCGTCACTGAACAAAAGAATAGAAGAACACACAATTGTTTTTCAACCTGATTTCCATCTGATGTCTTTGTATCATATAGTCAATTACCATGGACAGTAATTTCAAGGAATTTTCTGTACTGTACAAAAAAAAAACCAAACAAACAAAAAAAAAAAAAACACAGGCACAAAACACACCTACAACAGAAGCCAATGGGTTTTTGCTGAGGAAACTTCCTCCGGACTGCCATTATAAGTCAACAGTTTCTAATCTGTTCTTTATCCAGGTACAGGAAAGGTTGAAAAACACTGGAGTATTCCTTTCATTTCTTCATTTCCTTATTACCTAAAACTCTGCAGTTCTTTAGAGACTTACTTGTTGCTGTGCTGTTACTGTGCTGGCTACTGTCATGGTGCTTGCCACATCCTCACTGGCTGATGGTGGTCCGTCCTCTTTCTTAGGTGGGATTTTCTTTGTCGACTGCATTTTGATTTGTGGGGGTTTTGAGTTTGAAGGCTGATTATTTGTTGACTGAAGAAGCTGTTGGCGAGGAGAGATGACTTATCAGCAAAAAGAAGATACAAAAAAAAAGCATGCACAGAGAATGATCAGGTGCAACAGTAGAGATTCAGGCTTTTGGGAGAGTGAAAAAGGAGGAAAAGCTGAATGGCCAAGCACTGAATAAAATACCTTCATTTTTCAGTTGACATTTGCCAGCTTCAATGAGACGTACATATTTACACGGGGCTTGTCTTAAGCTCCCATCTAAGAGCATAGTGCAAATATGAGGACATACAGTACTGCACCAAAGTCTTAGACACCTATGCAAATTGTTTGAATACATTTGCATCACCAGGGCCAGTAAAAACACAAATGAACATTAGAATAAATGCAAACAAGCAAGAAAGCAGAAAGAAGCATCAAGATTTTCTTTTCTAAAAAAAAAAAAAAAAAACACTTTTGTGAGCTGGTCAGAAGAACACAGGTTTGGTTCCAGATTTATCTCCAGCCATTGATTAGATTAACAAAATTCCATTAGCAACACACCTAATTTAAACTAATGAAGTAAAAGGAGCCAAACCAGGTATGTGATAGAGTACTAATGGGTTTCCATGAAGAAAGAGGTCTGGAAATGGTTAAACAAAAACTTTGCCATACATGAAACCACTATTTACTGTATTAATGTATTTTTTTTATTTATAGTAATAGTGTTTTAACTCACAGTAATAAACAGCTTTTAAAGGGGACATATTATGCAAAACTCACTTTTGGCATCATTTTGTATTTCAATTTGGGTCTCTACTGCTCCTATAAACGCTCCAAGTGCAAAAAAAAAACAAACAAAAAAAAACAAAAACATCCATCCATTTTCTGTGAGTCAATTGAAAGATTTTGGTGTCAGTAATCATATGCTTCTATGAGCCGTTTGGACGGCTCCCATATTCTGACGTCAGGATGAGGAAATTTGCATAGAACTGCCCCTCACCTGTCAAGCCCCACCCACTAGATTAGTAGAAGATCCGCCATTTTTGTCTGCTGGTTTTACGAGCATGCATAAGACGCCGAGCGCTACGACTACAGGCAAAGGCAAGTCACTCATTAAGTGTTGTGTTCATCTCGCTCTGGGTCCGACTCGGGGTCCAATATATAGGGCTGGATAGAGCCTGTTTCATGTGTGTTAAACATGCAGCGTAAGCATGGGATGGTTGGGGCGTGGGCAGCAACAGCTTATTTGCATAAAAGTGACAGAGCCCTTAAACGGCTCATTTTGAAAGAGACTGAAACTGTCAAGAATAGAGCAGGTGAGATCTCTTTATGTGAGAATGATTTTGTGCAAAGTACTTCATGAACATGTTTTGAATAGCCCATATACCTAGTATAGGTCTATGGGCTTTTCAAAACATGTTCAAGAAGTTTTGAAAGAGGTATAATATGTCCCCTTTAAGTACAATTTTCTCAGGTGCCCAAAAAATTTGCACAGTACTATAGGATGTCCTACAACCTTTTTAATTAAATGTACTTTACTCAAGTGGGTTCTGTAATGTAATGTGTAAGAAATTTGATAGTTGAATTTGATAATTCAGTTTATAATAGATCTAGCATATCACTTTCCAAAGCATGGATCCACAGACTGCAGATGCATACTGCTGTTAATTCAATAGTTAATTATTGTCAGATTGTAAAAACAACACACACACACACACACACACACACACACACACACACACACACACACAAAATCAGCATACAAGCTTCACAATAACTGATTTTCCTGTAATCAAGAATCATGCCTAAGAATTCTTTCTTCAGTGATGCTTACTTTAGTGATGGTGCCCACAGCCTTGGTTCTTCCCTCCCTGAAGACCAGCCTCTGGTCTGTGTGTAAGTATTCAGGTGTCTTGATGAAGCGGAAGTGGACCGTAGCCTTGTCTCCTGTTCGCAAGCAGTCTCGGTTCATGGTCAAGATAGTTGCTGTCTGCCTAATGCTGCCACAATGCACTGCAGAGGAAGAAGAAGGAGGAAAAAAAAGACAGCAGTAGCATAGTTTGTCAAAATGTGGGCAGCAACACCATGGTCTAAACCCAAGTCTAAATATAAAGTTGTAAAATTGATGTAACGCTTTCAATATCTCTGACTGACAGGTCTTCTTCTTCTTCTTCTTTTGGAGACAAAGTTAGAGAGGCCAGACTGTTTGATTACATGCGAATCAAACATGACTGACAGGTAAGTCTACAAATTATTACCCACATTTAGTTACACTGCCTGGTTTTTAGAAATTTACGTCAGCCGTTTCTCTTTACGGTTAGTGTAAAATGCATTCTGCAGTTTCTGGTAATAGCTTCTTCATTTTTAAATCAACAAGACTGCTTTCCTATACTATTTTCCTTATATTGGGTGCATTTACTTGTTAAATGAGTGACAAATAATTTTGCATCGCATAGTCAACTAGTTGTAAAGACCAAACAGGCATTGTTCTCTCACCCATGGCCTGGTATCGAGGTGAGATAGTTGTCGGGTGATGAAGCACCAAAATCTCTGCCTCAAACTCCCACGATGCCTGTGGGTTTAACCGGGGTGACACCATCACCATTCCTTTTCTTATTGAAGAGCGCTTTATCTGTGCGAGAAAGAAGGAAACAGAGAGGGAGAGAATCAAGATAATGTGTGAAGGGGGGGGGGTGTTCCCTGCAGGTTAAAGCCAAATGTATGAATCCAAACCTTTTTCAAAGCAAAGGAGGCTGTCTGTCCACCACGAACTTCTTTCACTGGCATCCTCTTGCGGTGGATGGATTTGACGGCTATAGGGATAAAGGCACCCAGGGGATCTGGTCCCAACAGCATAGTGTCATTTAGCCTTATCAATCCGCGTAAAGTAGTTCCTGATACTACAGTCCCCACACCCTAATAGGGAGAAACGTCTGTTTAGAGTATCTGTGTGTTTGCAAGCAAGGATGTAATACAGCCATTTTTAGCTAAAACAAAAGTAAATTAATTTCCATTGTCTAGTGTATTTTTAAAATGTGTTTCTTAATCGTAATAAAAGAACTGTAGATGTACTAAAGCATTTCCTTAAGCATCTTTACTAAACTAAATCATTGCAAGTTTTTATCATTTTTATGAACCAGTAAGGAATAGAAACCACACTCACTGGTACTGAATAGGTGTCATCTATCTGGAACTCAGCAGGCTCATCATCTTTAAATGATGTTCTGGAGGAGAGCAGGTTCAAGAACATCTTTAGAAGGTCCATGTTCTCTCCAGTGACATTAGAAATCTGGAAAATGGGACACATTCTGCAAAAAAAAAAAAAGAAAAAAAGATTGGATCAATGCACCTAGGACTGATTCAATAATGATTGTGACCTACAATATAATTAAAATATACTGGTGAATCCTTCATGTGACATGGTTAAAAACTGGCCTGTATAATTTTGACCAAAAATTATTTATGTCTGCTGGATCAACCTTATTCATCATAATACCAAAAGAACACTCATAAAGAAAATTTCTGATTGGTCAGGATGCTCACAGCACAGAGTAAAAACATTTGTGATTTGGTACAAGAGCAAGATTTGAGGGTGAATGTCACTGCAGTACCACAGGCTGATAATCCAGTGATAACTAGAATGCATTTCCATGAGAAAACAGGAAGCGTGACTGTGCGGTTTCCATGGTAACTGTGGTTGTTGCCAATGGTGACTAATGGTTGCTATGGCATTGCTAGGTGGTTACTAATGTTGCAGCAGTAACATTCCAGCACCAGGGTCGAAACTTTAATTTTCTGTGATGGAGCTTTTAAAGATGGGTGTCTGGTTCCATTCACCACCTCTGTGAACAGTTCAGACTCACTGAATGGAGTGTTTCTCAGCAAACGTCTTTGTTTACACTTAATTTTGGAGGATTTTGGAAAGTAGGTTGTGTTCCCTAATAATTAAATGCTTTATTGTGCAGCCCTAATAGGAGATATGTATATAAATTAAACACAGCAGTATACCTTTCAGAGCTAAAGTTGGATGCTGTGACTATGACGTCGTCTTTGTTCTGGACCAGGACCGGGATCTTTCGGCAACCGGGCGACTTTAGTAATCTCTGCAGCAGCTTCAGTGTCTCTGCAAGACAAGCACAGCTCATGAATTTAGTGCCTATCGAATATCAGTACACCATATTTAGTCACAAGTATTGACAGTGTATGATGCTCACCTTGGAGAATGTTGGCTGGACACATGTCTATCTTAGTGACCACCACAAACACAGGTACATTGAGAGCCAGTGCCAAACCCAGATGTTCTTTGGTCATGCCAACAATCCCTGCATTGCTCCCCACCTGAAAAATAAACATAAAAATGCATTTTCATTATGTATTGCAAGGCATATTGCAATCACTACATTTTGTGTATATTGTGCTAGTGTAAATAGATGAAACTAAACATGGTAAAATGATGTTAATCCATTATGCTGTCCGCTGCTGGAACCAACTGCCCATCGATATCAGATCTGCACCAATTGTACCTAAAAGTTGCTAAAAACCGCACTATTTTCTTCCACCTTCTTTTAAACGCTTTCAAACTTTTATTGATTATCTATGTATTCTTATTTTTTAATTTTATTCCTGTTAAGCACATTGAATTAGCGACTAGGGGGGAAAAAAAATCATGGTCTGTCTCTCACCATCAGCATGCAGAAGTCTGGTAGATGGCCAGTCATGCCAAACACGGTGGTCTTCAGATATTTTTCATGGCCCGCAAGGTCAATGAACGTGATGACTTTCGAGGACTTCTCACAGATTTTGGTCCAGTCCAGGCTGCCTCCGTGGCTGTCTGGCTTGTTCACCACCTGTCCTTCCTGATCAAACCCCAAGATGTCGTTTCCCACGCTGCTCGTGCGGCCGCTCTCCATCTCGTGCTTGTGCCTGAACAGCTTCTGCCGAGCAAAGCCACGGCCGTTATCCAGCTCCCCGTGCGTCAGCACGCCAAGAAGAGTACTTTTACCTGCATCCACGTTCCCGACGACAGCCACCCTAAACAAAACAGTCAAAGATGGGAATTAGTTACACACTTCTTATGTAATCCTCTTCTTTGTTTACTGTATTTACTTCTTTAAAAACAAAAGTTAGAAAACAGAACAGTATAAATTGACTTTGCATGTAATTTGCATTATGTGCAATTATGTGCGATTATGTACATATTCATATAAACAATTGTAATGTACCACCAGTGACTACTAGTGGTGCTGAATGCTGAGGCGTTGGAACTCCTTTATCTAGGCTCCTTGTATCTTTAGGCACTTTGCAGCCTGTCACAGTAAAACATTTGTTCCCATTCCTGTAATTTATTCTACTCAATATATAAATAGCATTTCTGCACCAACAAGGTGATTCGAAGCAAAATGTAAAGACATGAGGGCTGGCTCCAGTTTTGCACAGATTTTACTATTTACCACCCAAGCAGACACAGTGATGTTATCTCTGACCCGGTTTAATACTATAAATAATCAGAAAAAAGAAACAACAAAAAGGTGTCCTCAGAGCCATAGTACTGGTGTTTTTGTCCAGCATTATCACTCACCTGACCTCGAGGAAGTCAGCCTCACCCACTCGACGCCGGATGAGGTAATCTCTGACCTGTCCACCTGCCTCAGTGCGCTCCCTCAGCAGAATGAGGTCTGCTTCGATCTGCTCACACAGAGACTGTACCGTGGCCACAGACGCCTCCATATCACTCTCATTCAGACCATAGTCTCCTCCATCTGAAACAGAATGATAGTAACCCTTTACTTTTATTTCACTCCTTTTTACAGCTGCAATAAATACTTAGAATATACAGAACAACTCCAAACCACTATCTGTGTTCATTAGTAAACTGTTTCAGCAGTAATTGTATCTTGAGAAATTAATTAGTTCCTACAGTGCCTTGCAAAAGTATTCACCCCCCCTTGGCATTTTTCATGTTCTGTTGCCTCACAACCTGCAATTAAACCTGCTCCAGCACCTTCATGTTGGATGGTTTTCGCTTGTGAACAGCAATCACAGATTCTCAATTGGATTGAGGTCTGGACTTTAACCAGGCCAATCCGACAAATTTGAATGTTTCCCCTTAAACCACTCGAGTGTTGCTTTAGCAGTATGCTTCGGGTCATTGTCCTGCTGGAAGGTGAACCTCCGTCCCAAATCTCTCAAATCACAGGCAGACTGACACAGGTTTTGCTCAAGAATATCCCTGTATCTAGCACCGTCCATCTTTCCCTTGACTGCTGAAAAACATCCCCACAGCATGCTGCTGCCACCATGTTTCACTGTGGTGATGGTGTTCTTGGGGTGATGGGATGTGTCGGGTTTGCGCCAGACAGGCATTTTCCTTGGTGGCCGAAAAGTTCAATTTTAGTCTCATCTGACCAGAGCACCTTCCGCCATACATTTGGGGAGTCGCCCACATGCCTTTTGGCAAACTCAAAACGTGCTTTCTTATTTTTAACACCATTTAATGCCTTTTTTTCTGGCCACTCTTCCATAAAGCCCAGCTCTATGGAGTGAATGGCTTATTGTGGTTCTATGGACAGATACTCCGGTCTCAGCTGTGGAACTCTGCAACATCTTCAGGATCACCGTTGGTCTCTGTGCTGCCTCTCTGATTAATGCCCTCCTTGCCCGGTCTGTGAGTTTTGGTGGGCGGCCCTCTCTTGGCAGGTTCGCTGTGGTACTATGTTCTTTCCTTTTGAAGATGATGGATTTGATGGTGCTCCGGGGATCAAAGATTTGGATATTTTTTTATAACCCAACCCTGATCTGTACTTCAACAACTTTGTCCCTGACTTGTTTGGAGAACTCATTTACATTTACATTTACGGCATTTAGCTGACGCTCTTATCCAGAGCGACGTACATCAGTGCTCTTATCCAGAGCGACGTACAACTCCTTGGTCTTCATGGTGTGATGCCTCTGGGGCCTTTCAGAAAAGGTGTGTTTATACTGACAGATCATGTGACACTTAGATTGCACACAGGTGGACTTCATTTCACTAATTATGACTGACGGTAACTGGTTGCACCACAACTTTTTAGGGGCTTCATAGCAAAGGGGTGAATACATCTGCACATGCCAATTTCCTTTATTTATTTATATATATATATATATATATAATTATGAAAATCGGTTTGGTACTACTGCCTGACTGGGCAGGATCTTCCATTCTTAGGATTTTTTGTCAGTGATATTTTAGCTTGTATTTAAATAAGATATGCAATAAAAACAAAAAGTAAATGCACAGAATATTCAACACAAAATAAGTAAAACAACACAGTAAAACCACTTAATCGTGATTTAGCAGTCACGGCTTTAGCCTCTCAGATTTTTTCTGAGAACCGAATTAATAATGGTTCGCAGAAACTGCAGATCTCCTCTGTATTTTTTTTTGCTTTTGTGACATCTGGGCCTCATCCCCCATGCCCCTTCTCTTGCTGGATGTTTATGTTTGGGCGCGACGCTTAGCAAGGCAATCGGACACCTGAACAGAATGAAACATTCCCCAAACATAAACAACCAACACGAGGGGGCGTGGCCGACGAGGCCCGGACGTCACAGTCACCTGTACTCAATCCGAGAGCGTTATTTTTCCTTGCTGCTTATTGGCTGCTGCCCTGTGACGCATCTCTGGCAGACGCAGTCCAGGATTTCCCCCATGGAGCGCCTCGAGTGTTCTCATGTTTCTCATTTTGTTCTTCTTAAAGCCCCGTATTTTTATTACTGTAAATTAAATGAATTTATTACTGTATTTACCCTGCTTATACCAAAGAAAACAACAGCGCATACCAAAGAAAACGCCCATGCATTAATTACAGTACAGTTTATACATCAGTATTTTTCATTCTAGCACTGCGGGAGTTCAGTGTAAACTGTACAGTACAGATACGGGTTTACCTTTACGTTTTCTTAAGGGTAATCTGAGTTTTAAATGAAATTAAAGTGTTTTGGGAGCATATTTAGGGTTTACACTATAAAAATAGGCATTTTATTTACCACATCACCTATTCGCGGTTTTTCACTATACGCGGCTGCTCTTGGAACATACACAAAATCAATTAGGCATTAAAGCACAACACTTTGAACTTTTCTCATTCTTCTATTGTGTTTGAGATCATATTCCACAGCATATCAGAAAATAAAAATATTAGTTGCAACCCTAATTCTGTTGTTACCACAAAGCTATATTTTTATAGGTTATGACATGTAGCTTTTAAAGCAACAATTTCATTCTTCACTATATATACTTTGGTTTTTAGTTATTTGCATTAAGTGCATAAGCCAATGTTTCTCTACCATGGTCCTGGAGGCAACAGGCCCCGTTTTCACTGCTTCCAACACACTAACTTCTCGGCTCATTAGCATCACCTCACTGTGCTCAAGTGGGCGCGTCAAGACAGGGACAGCTCTAAAAAGTCCTGGGCAAGGTGCCTTCAGGACCAGGGTTGAGAAACACTGGGATAAACAATAATTCATTTTACAGCATGTTACATCAGCAATCTAGGACTCTAAAATGTACTTCTATGGCTCTTACTCAAAGCTCAGTTCTTACCAGAACCCACTCCCACCACATAAATGGTCTCCCCACAGCCCTCATCCATCCTCTCACGAAGCTGGCGTAGAAGAGAGTCATACTGTTCTCCATTGGGGCTGACAAGTGCCAACTGTAAAACACAAAGTCTCACTTTCAAATGCTGGTCAACAGAGACCCTGTTTTTACCTTTCTTGAGTCCTGGGGCTTATTTCACAAAATTATCTCACTTAACTTAAGATCAACCTTGAAGAGTGTCTTTCAGATCTTTTCCTTTTGGCCAGCCCTGGGATTAGGTTATCTGGCTAATTGCTTTGTGAAATACCCCCACCCCCAACCCTGCCCATTGTGAGCACACTTGTAAACCCCATGTGGTCATATATACAAAAGCACAAAATGTCAGCACTTTCAAATTGTTGCTTTCAGACCTCTTTCTTTTCGTGACAAGATCCCCCAAACTGAAACAAATGTCATGTACTGAGAGTATAAACTATTAACTGATGCACTGAAGCATGTGTATCAAGTTTTAAAAAAATAAAGTAAGAACATGGGCCAATTTGTCAAGGAAGGTGGCATCTTGGTGACATCATGGTATGGAATAAAACAAACACCTGAATGAATTTCACCCTGTGTGTCTTACAATGCAGTCTATTGCATCAGATTCTTCCTCTTTAACCAGACTTGACCTTAATGTCATCCAGTAAGCTCCGAAACAACACCTGCGCTACTCAGGTGGACATACACATCACAGTTAAAAAGGGAATTTTTTCCTAAATTTGTCACCGAGGTGAAAAAAGCGCATTCAGAGTGATCTGATGGTCAATTGCAGAGAACTTTAACGACCCTGACATACAATGATCACAATGTCTACAATTATATTTAATATACAAAACATTCAGGACACTTTCCATATGTACTACTGGTAAGGGTGAAATAGTGGTAAATCTGGGGTGGGGATGTTTTGGGGTATTATTGTGCCTTGGCTTCTCTACCATCAGTAGATTTATAATACTTATAATGTGCTTTAGGCCACAACTTTATTTATGTCAAAACAAATATAGCATGTATCAGGCAGCACATTCATAATTTGACATAAATTTGAGGTTTCAAATGTCTGGTTCCCATCAATGCTGTGGGCATTTTACTCCTCAAAAGCAATTTTTCCACATCAACACTCTCTGAATGACCTTGTGCAGAAATATGGAATTGTCCTTTAGTCTAAAAACACCTGGCAGAGTTCCCACGAACACAAAGCATGTGTAGTGTAGACTAACACTACAGGTTACAGGAAAAAAAAAACTAAAGAATGTATATGGCTGAGAAACGTGTTCAACCACACAAAGCACCAACTACAAACTGAAAAGAAAAAGTTAATAGTTCTGCCATGCATTCCACAACAGTTTGACTGCCTACATCATCTGCAACACTCAAATCTACATTTTTTTCCACGTCAACACCAAACTTGCACGGCTCTTTCACCAGCCTCGTTATGACATCACTTTATTATGGGAGCCTAACCGTGGCCTAGCAAAATACACTTGTCAACCAAATAAATGCTTAAAAATTTTTGACACTGCTGGGACATTTGAACCAATTGAACTTACTAATAAGAAAAGATAACCCTTTCTTCGTCCCAAAAGTGGGATGATTGTTACACCAGCAAAGTGGAGTGAACAAGAAAAAGTAGGAGCAGCATACCCAACAGAAAACTATTATACAACACAACAGTATAATAGTGAATATAAACACACACACATACATATATATTTATATGTATGTACACACTGTTCCTCAGGTAATTGATAGCGGCAAAAATGCATTCGCTATGCAGTTGGGTGCCATTACTACATATTTATCGGCTCATTGGTGTCTATAAAGTGCACTACCTAATTATTTTTACCTAAATAATACAGCTAACGTTAAAGCTGCTTAGCTATTTTAGCGTATTGCAAAAAACATTAGGTAAACATTAGCTTGGCTAGCTAGCTTAGCACAACTACCACTGGCGTTGTGTTTATAAACAGGGTGGCTAATGTCAATGGGGTTAAAAAGTAAACATTTTATCATTTCAATAAGTCGCGACATGGAATACAATGTTGAAAGAACTGTCTGGTGGTAAACGGTTCATTAAAGCCGGCTAATGAGGCCTAGTGAGCGACCTTGCTGGAGAAGTCCACTCCGTGATCCCCGGCCTCGCCGTTGAGGGTCTCCCCGTCCTCGAAGCACTCCGGCCCGGCGTCCTCGCCACAACCTCGGCTTGGAGGAGCGAACATGCTGGCAGGAACCAGGGACTCTGCAGGGGACATTGGCCCGGGGTTCAAGCCGGGATCGGCGTGCGTTATCGATGCCATTTCTCAAACCAACGAATGCAACTGTAAAACTCGACCTGGACTAATTTTTTGCTCCGTTTTGAGAGCCGAATATGAGCTGATGCAGCGAATTCGTCCCTGTGAACCGAGCTGCTCCGACAGCTGCTGCCGACCAAACTTCACTCTTCTAGGCACAAAAAGAGCATTAATACTTATCTCTGGGTTCCTACATAACTAACTGCACCGTTGAAATCGGCAGATACAAATGCGGCGCCTGGCGTTTCTGTGCTTTTGGAGTAAATTAACTAGTTTGGGGAAATAAAAACAGCTAGCATGTGTAAGGTCGTCCCAGGCACGCCTCCTCATGAATTATTCATCAGTAGCCCCCGTCCAATTGTCCAATCATCTGGTAGCTGACGCGTCATTGATCTTCCTCAAAGTTTGTATTTAACCTCGATTTATTTACACTATGTAGACGAAATTATTGGGACACGTAATTCATGATTTCAGGTGCCCCACTTACGTACTGCCAGTGAAGCACAACCTTAATACTTCAGCATACCAAGACAATTTTGGACAAGGCCATGCTTCCAGCTTTGTGGACACATTTTTTGAGGGAAGCCCTTTTATCCTTTTCTATTCCAGCATGACTGTGTCCCAGTGCACAGACATGGCTGGAGGAGTTTGGTGTGGAAGAACCGGACTGGCCTGCAGAGAGCCCCAACCTCAACCCCATCCAACACCCCTGGTTTGAACTGGAATGGAGATTGTGAGCCAGGCCTTATCGTCAGACATCAGTGCCTGAATGCATAAATGCTCTACAAAATGAATGGGCACAAATTCCCACAGAAACTCCAAAATCTTATGGAAAGCCTTCCAAGAAGAGTGGAAGCTGTAGTAGCTGCAATAGCTGCTTATTAAAGTCTATGCGTTATAACGCAATGTCATTAAAGTCCCTGTTGGTGTAATGGTCAGGTGTCCCGATAATTTTGTCCATGTAGTGTACAATAATTTTTTTATTAGTTAAACAGAATTTCTCCACAAGTGGGTATTTATAACAAGAAGCCAGCATCTAAAACTAATACTGCAGTTTATTATAGAATGAAACTATCAGAAGTTCTTAAGGTACTTAAGATGACAAGTCATGAATGCTAAAAGAAGAATTACCATAAGAGTAGCTTCTGATGTGTCATATGAGGTCTTTGCTTAAAGAGGAAGCCATAACTGACTGGGCACTCAATAAACCCAAGTAACCAAATGTTACACATGTTGAGTGAAATTAAAGGGGAGGTCCTGTAATCAGAATCAAGTCACAGCACATTCATGCCAAGCTAAGCAGAGAGTGTATATATTTTTTATTGGGCTCCTCCCTGACCAAAGTTGAATTTAATCCACCCCTGCCCCACCCCAGCTGAAACCGAAACTAGTTCAAAATCTCCTGATGAAACAGGCTTGAAACGAGTCGTAAACATCTGATGAAACAGACTGCAAACTGACAGGAAAAGTCCCTGCTCAGCTGTGACAAAAAACATGCTTTGTGTTCATACTATGCTTATACTATGCTATGCTGCTAGATCGAACCACTAAATGCATTACATGAAAAAAGTTGACCCTGAGCTGACACTGTTAACATGTTCAAATGCATGTTTTCTGAAATTTACAGTTGAAAAAATGATTCAAAAAAAGTTTAAGTTTGATTTAAAAAGTTCCTAAGGTCTAAATGGTATATCATACTCAATCACATTATCTGGCCACATTTAGGATGTAAATAATTTTAATTTGCCCATTTTAGCCTGAATTTCTGTATAGCTGCTCTGTGACAACATTGGATATAAAAAGCTCTTTATAAATAAAATGGAATTGAATTGAAACAGGCCCTTTACTATATGTAACTTTCTCTTCTCAACTTGCCAGGTATTGAACAGAATTAGGAGACAACTGATGATTTTTTTTAACTTCACACAATGAGTGAAAACTATTTCAACTTAGCACAATTCTGCATTTTCAAAAGTTGGCCAATGAACCATACCCAGCGGGCTTTTCGTTCAGAACCCTGGCCATACATTTTAAATTTCCCCAATGCAACAGGAAATCCACAAGCCTGGCAACTTTATGAATCCACTTGATGTCAGTGGTGATGAGCACTGGGGTCAGCTGCAATGCATGCTAAAAATGTAATCTTTACCAAGAAACATATCAAACAAAAAAATAAATAAATGACTGGGCGTGACAGAGATGGAAGAACCGGTCAGTGTTGGAGAAGGCTTTAGTAACAAGGTCAGCAAAGTAAATAAATACTCTGAATTTTCAATTGTGGAAAGGTGGGTTGAGCACCCAAACATTAAACTCTTATTACTAAAACTAAAAAAAAAAAGGCTGAGTAAGCATCTGAAGATTGCCTTAGGTGAAACTTGATGTATGGTTTTCTGCATACTTTGAAGGAGGTGGATGTACTGAAAAAAAGGGAATTACTGACAACTAGTGGAAAGTAGCGCTACTGCTGATTGTAAATGACAAACACTTTTAGGAATTCAAGGGTGACCTTTAATACAACCTCCCAACAAACGCTGTCTTTACATACTAATCAGAAAATCCTACATCCCCCAGGCATTTTCTGAGTAGTCTGACAAATTTGCACTGCATTCTTATAGGATCATATTTCTGTGCCCTCTGCCGGGTTTGCGTTGTCATATTTTATAGCACTGGTCATGTGCTTATGTAACAGCATCAAAAAAAGCAAGCGATTAAAATTTTGTGATTATATGTTGCACCATAGTACTTCATATTTCATTATTAAGGATGTGCTCATTTGGCTTTTTGGTATTTTAGAATAGCAAGGACCACAATTTCCCAAGCAAAGATAATAAGTAAGGTTAAATGGAGGGTAATGAATTCTCAGTCATGTATCATTAGTGTTAATATTCTCAGTTACTAAGCTCCTTTTCTTTAAAGATAATAGGTTGTTTTACATCAGGCCACAAACAGGACATGTGATTAATATGTGATAGCTGAGGAAGAGGTCTGCAATAACCCTGCCTTGGTGTGTATTGCAGGTTTATTGCTGGATCCCTCTGGCCAACTCCTATAGAAGACATGGCTGGGTAAGTTACGACAGTTAATAAGGTATTGGGTGTTAAACTTCTGCTCACAAGAAATTAACCCTTAGAACTTTGAGAATATTTCCCCCCCTTTTCGGCATTAATTGTTCTTTTTTAATATTTATAGCCTTAAACGATGTCATAACTGGCCAATATAAATTAAAAAAAATAATTTAACCAAATCTTTGTACACAACTGACACACCCCCCACACACACAACCCAAATTGAGAAAAATGTTAGAATTTAACTGTAAAAACCCACAAACACACATCAACAGAAAATATTTTCAGGTTAAAAAAAGCTTGGGAGGCCATAGGATAGATTCCTTCGGGAAATTCAGTTTCAAGCAGCAGTACACCGGTGTAGTTGTAAACGAAAGTCAGTAATGAAAGAAAGAAATGAATGAAAAGATAAAAATATAAGAAATATAAGAATATATAAGAAAAATAGGAGAGAGGCTATCCAAGCCAATGGAAGAAAATGAAACCAATATAAGAAAATGAATAATAAGAAAAAAATGTGTAAAAAGTGTAAAAATAGCAGTCACACAGAGTAGTAATAATAAATAGCTGTGGGATGAAAAAAAACACAGAGTAATGATAAATATTTGTGGGATAAAAATAAGTGTATTATTGCACAATAAGTAATAAGTAATTATTGCACAGGTAATAAGTAATTATAGCACTGGTTTCTTTCACAATCATGTTCCTGTTTAATAATTATTGCCTGGGTTACTTGTACATTTATGTAATCTATTGCACTGTCCGTAATGTTCATTGTCCAGTTTGTGTTGTTTAGGCGAATTGCTCCATCCTCCTCTGTCCTTCTGTTCCCCCTCCTGCCCCCCAGCAAGGAGCTGAACAGTTTGATGGCGTGTGGGACAAAGGAGTTTTTAAGTCTGCTGGTTCTGGAGTTAGGGAGAAGCATGCCGTCACTGAGCAGACTCCTCTGGTTGCTTATGACAGTGTGCAGAGGGTGCCTGACACTGTCCATAATGTCAAGCAGTTTGTTCAGAGTCCTCTTCTCTGCCACTGTCACCAGAGTATCCAGCTTCATGGCGATCACATAAGGTTTGGACCTCATCAGCCCACAGCTAGCAGGAGCACTACTTGAGTAATGCAAACAGATCTGGTGGTTTTCAAACGACAGTGACGTCTTAAGTTGTTTTTACAGTTTATGGTAAAACGCATTACCCGCTTAGTCTGTTTTTCTTAGTCTTCCAAATGTAAAGGGCAACACCGTCTCCCTATCCATTCTTTATGCTGTGAAGCTTATACCCATTGTCAGGGCTGGGCACTATGACAGTTGGCAGCCTCTAGGGGCTGCCCTTTTCTGATAGTTTATGTTGGGGCTTTTATTATGAAGGGTGATGGGTTTCGGTTATGAGGTACCGCTGTATTTAGTTTGTGTCAAGCACTCGTGTTCTGTTATTGGTGGTTGTGATTGTGTGTGTATTTAGGGGGTTTGGGTCAACCGCCATATTGGCTGGTTGTGTTTCCATGACTCCTTTTGTTTTGGAAATACTTGTTTGCCCTCGTACCTTTTATGTTTAAATAAATGGAAGTCTGCAATCGCACCTGCTTTCACTAGGGAGTCATGGGGGGGACATGACACCCATGAGCAGAACAGATCTGGCATTACCAGAAGTTGCACACTTCTGTGAAAATTGCAATGATGGAATTAAGGAATTAAGGGTGTGTCTTGTTCAAGCACTTTTTCCAGAGAAAAATGGCAGATGTCCTCACCTACTCTTTTGGGAGATCATATGGACAGACCCATAAACAGGACTGATCTGCATGAAGTGCACTTACATTAGATTAAAAGTGTACATAAGCAAAAGCTAACAGCAGCACCTATCCAGAAAGATACACTTCAGTCCCACATGGATAGTTTTATGCACGGGTTTGTGCTGTACAGTTTTGTTCTGTTCCCAGATAAAAGATGACAATCGAGTCATTTTTTGTTGATTATGGCTCCTAAATGGTAGTCCAACATCATACTGTGAGAGGACCAAAGACTGCCATTGTCACAGCGACCAAAGTCTGCAATTCCCCCCCCCCCCTCTCACAAGGTCAGAAATCTAGCACAAACATCAGTGTGTGCTGTTATGACCTATGTCTACTGACCAGCCAGTCAAAAAAAAAAAAAAAAAAAAAAAAAAAAAAAAAAAAAAAAAAAAAAAAAAAAAGGAACCCCCCCCC
>JBBIGA010000027.1:2446632-2465773 GCA_037576975.1 Alestes dentex | reverse complement strand
GGACTAAATGGAGACAGATGATTCGCTGTGGCGACCCCTGAAGGGTAAAGCCGAAAGAGAAAGAAGAAGAAGAAACATATCATGATAAGTATGATACGGCCAGTTCTCTAAAATACGTTTGTCACAGATAGCTAGGGGGTGCCGTTTGTAAAAACAGCTTCACAAATTTTGAGGTGTCATTTTTTCACCATTTAGCGCAATGTTCACACAATTTTCACACATTTAGAGCTAAATGTATTAAAAAACAGTGTTACGTTTTGGTACATTTTCTGCGTAAATGTTAAATTTAAATGTTAAATCTAACAAAGTAAAGTCTGGTTAAGGGGGGGGGGGGATATGTCACGGAGACTGTTCCTTAATACATGGGTGTGATTGGGTGTTTTGTGCTAATTTGGCTAAGGCCCAGCCAGCTAGTTGCCCATGATTGGCAATGGTGTTTTCTTAAAACATGTAGTTGACCCACAAGGTTTTAACATTAAGATTAAGTTAACTATGAAACAATTTTTGGAGAGTAGTTCTTCCAGGGCACATCCAAACAAGAGCAACACTCCCTTGTACTGGTATATATAGAGGGGAATGTCCCACAGCTAAATTGGGTTATACCATGTGTCCAGTAAATGCAGGGGGGATAGAGAAGAATTGGGAATTTGGATTGGTGTTTGCACAATGGTTTTGTATGTCTGTAGTACATTATTGTATTGTGTATTTATGTTTGTTATTATTAATTTTGGAGGATTTTGTTTAGTATTATTTTGGTGATGTTTGATTTATTTTTGAGATTGTGGTAAGGCTTAAGGGGGATGGGCTTTATGGTCTTAAGAGGGTGTAGATGGGGCCATGGGAGAGTGTGAGAGGAGCAGGGAAACAGATCACAGCTCCTATAGGTTAGAGCTTAGGCGGCTCATGCTGTGAGTTGATACTCCATTCCCAGTTTATTTCTTTCTAAGGGATATTTGAGTTTTTGTATGGTAAACTTTTGAATTATGTTTTGCATTTTGCAAAATAAAGCTTTACAGGACACTGTCCATGATTTGGTGCCAGCAGAATTACCTCCAGATCAACACTGGAAAAACCAAGGAGCTGGTGGTAGACTTTTGCAGGCAGACCCCGTAAGATAACTCTTCGAGAGGACCGTTTGTTGCTTCGACAGTCCAGGGGCCAACCTTTTTTCAACTGCAGCAGAGCTACATCAGAACTGGTCACCAGAAACCGCTGTGTCTACAAGAACAGTTTCTCGAATTCTCGCACACAGTGGTCTCCATGGCTGAATTAAAGAAAGTGCGTTGAATTTGCCAAGGCCCACAGCTTGCAGCAAGGATGGCCAGTGGAAAAGTGGCAGAAGGTTGATTTTTCTGATGAATCATCCATTGAACTGCATACCAAATGCTGCAAATACTGCAGGAGACCTGTTGGAACCCGCATGGACCCAAGATTCACTCAGAAAACAGTCAAGTTTGGTGGAGGAAAAATCAAGGTTTGGGGTTACATTCAGTATGGGGGTGCAGAGTGAAGTATCAAGACATTCTTGCTGACCATTACATTCCAAACCATAAGAGAGGGCAAATTCTGCAGCAGGATGGGGCTCCTTCTCATACTTCAGCCTCCACACTGAAGTTCCTGAAACTGAAGAGGATCAAGGTGCTCCAAGATTAGCCAGCCCAGTCACCAGACATGAACATTATTGAGCATGTCTGGAGTAAGATGAAGGAGGACGCTTGGAAGATTAAACCAAAGAATCTCAACGAACTCTTTGCCATTACAGATGACTTCATCAACAGGTTATTTCAGTCATTGCCAAGACATGTGGATGCGGTCCTCCAAGCTCATGGAAGTCATGCATGTTATTAATTCTTTTTTCCAAGGCACCATGACTTTATGTTCTGATGTTATTGTAGCATGTTTGTGTATTCTAAATAAAGTATATGTATCATTTCTACCTTATTTTTGTATGTGACAAGACTTTTTTTTCCAGGCAAAATTAAATGATAAAACTCAATGAACGATGCCAAACTTTATTTTGGTATAATCAGCATAATCTAGAGGGCTTTACCTTTCTTATAAACCATTTCTGATTTCAACTGATTAACTACAAGTCATTATTTGTTGTTCTTACAACTTGGTTAAGTGACAAGACTTTTGTCAGGCACTGTAGTTTAAATAAACATATATGTATATATTTTACAATACAGATATCCATATTTATATTTCTAGATTTTATAGTGTACATTTTATACTGTACTGTTGATGTAATATGTTATTCTATTGTATTGTTTTCTTAATTTTTTCTACTCTTAACTTTGTACTGTCCACTTTCTGTCGTGACAAAGCAAATTTCCCACTTGTGGGACTAATAAAGGTTTGTCTTATCTTATTTGACTGCCTCCAGCTTTCTTTCTGCGTCCACCATTGCCTTCTCCTAAGTTTTGGTGTCAGAAGTGGGATGTCCAGAGCCAGGCAGAAAGAGAAGCAGGCCGCAGCCCCCAGGTGCCTTTAGGCCTCATGGAAGAAGAGGAGGTGGAGGGTGCTGTTCGTGGGCAGCCATCTAAAGGCCTGTATGCTCCTGTAGAACCAGCATTGAGTTTTCCAGAATGTTCCAGTTCTTCCTAGAGCTACAGAGGGATAGAGATGAAAGTCATAGAAGGGAGATTGCCAAGACAGAACAAAATCTGAGAGTGCTGGGCCACCAGATTAACCAGTCGCAACTGGATGTGGAAGTTGTGAGATCATCACCAGCTCCAACTAGAGAGGGCTCACCAACACCCCAAGGCGCACAGCGACCTCCTGGACTCCCAGAACCAAGACCGGTAAAACTGGAAGACCAAGACAACATTGAACACTACCTAACTACTTTTGAGAGACTGGCGGGCGTCTACAGGGGGCCCAAACAGAAATGGGCAGTCCGGCTGTTTCTGCTCTTAACAGGCCATGCTTGCAATGCGTATTTCATGTGAGACCTACCGAATGCAGTTCCATTCCTTGGAGACCAGCCCAGTTGAAACTCCACAGGAGCTGTATGTTCATTTTAGGGATTTGTTTTGCAGATAGGTGCAGTATGAAAGCAGTACCAAGGAGCAGCTGAAGGAAACTGATTTTAGAGCAGTATTTGCATGTGCTGTACCCAGACGTGAGGATGTGGGTGAAGGAGCATAATCCCAAAACAGCAGCGGAAGCAGCAAATCTGGTGGACATTTTTGTTTCGGTGCACAAGGGGCCAAGAGCGCCAAGTACTGCTATGTGGGAACCCTTGAGATGACCAGCCAGGGTAAGTCTAATGGCTCTGGAAGAGGTGCTGATTTGGATGCAACACATAGCTTGAGGGTTTTTTCTTTTACACAAACACCAGGTAGAGCGTTTACACAAGTATCAGAAACACGCAAAGCAGCAGAGGTGGTGCGGAAAGGGCCCCTTACTTGTTATAATTGTGTTGCACGAGGTCATAAGAGCCCTGCTTGTCCTAATAGTAAACCTAGAGACGTCAGCCTGGTGTCCTCTAGCAATGTTCACCATAGAGAGCCTGTTATGGAAGTAGAGTTAAATGGGCATTCAGTAACTGCGCTAATAGACACAGGTTGTTGTCAGACTTTGGCTCGAAAAGACTCGGTATCATTGGAGTTCTGGAATGAGGCAAAACTGCCAGTTAGATGTGTTCATGGGGATGAAACTGAGTATTTTACAGCAGATGTATATATGAGAATTAACAATCAAATGTTTCTTCTCCTTTTCCTGTACTCCTTGGCCAAGACCTACCCATTCTAGCTGACCTAGAGCATAATTCATTGCTTTCCCAGGTGGTCACTTGTGCTACAGCTAGAAAGTTAGATCAGAGTAGGCCGCTCTCTTGCCCTGATACTGAGGACCCGGAAGCTAGATGCGGTGAGCTCCTTCCTTTCAGTGAAGCTGAGCTAGAAGTAGAGCAGGAGTCTAATTCTGAAGAGCGGTATGGGAGGCAAAGGGAGACTGTGGAAGTGCTCGTTAAGGAGGCACTGCGACCTCAGTCACTGGGTCCCCCAGATCAATAGGTGGGAGAAATACAGTGTGACTGTGATTTAGTGGCCAGTCAAAGAGCAGATTCGTTCCTCACAGCATTTTTTTAAGAAGCAGAGGAGAAAAAAAATCTGCACCGGTTTTAGGTGGTGAGGTGTTTGAAATACAGAATAATTTGCTGTACAGGAATAGTGAAGATGGTTTACAGTTGCCAAAAAAAATCAGGGAGGAAGTTCTTCACCTGGTGCACACTATTCCGTGGGCAGGTCATTTAGGCCATATGAAAACTATACAGTGCATTAGTAAAAGGTTTTAATGGCCAAGGCTGTACTTGGATGTTAAAGACTATTGTAAGTCGTACCCAGAGTGTCAGCTGTATGGAATTAAAGCTATTGCTCCTGTCCCACTTATTCCTCATCCTGTGGTTGACACCCTATTTGAGAGAATTGGTGTAGATGTAGTGGGGCCAGTGGAGAGAAGTAAGTCTGGGAACCATTTCATTTTGGTTGTGTGTGACTATCCCAATAGGTACCCTGAAGCCTTTCCCCTCTTTGAAGTCACTAGTAAACAAGTGGCCAATGCTTTACTGCAGCTCTTTTCTAGGGTAGGCATACCATGGGAGGTCTTAACTGATCAGAAACCAAATGTTATGAGCCATTCCTTACAGCAGGTTTACCAGCTTTTGGGGATAAAACATGTCCAGACCCCCCCCTACCATCCAGATGGCCTGGTTGAAAGGTTCAATCTAACATTGGTCAATATGCTAAGGAAATTTGTGTCTGAGACTGGCAAAGACTGGGACCAGTGGCTTCCTTACCTGTTTGCTTATTGTGAAGTGCCACAGTCTTCTCCCCATTTGAGCTGCTGTATGCCCATCAGGTACAAGGTCCACTGGATGTCCTGAGGGAGAGCTGGGAGAGGAAGTCATTATCACCAAAGACGGACATAGTCTCCTATGTTCTGAAGATGCGGGAGAAGCTGGGGGAAACTACAGCCCTGGCCAGGGAAAACCTCTGTGCAGCTCTAGATCGACAGAAACAGTGGTATGACCAGTCAGCAAGATGCCGCCAGTTTAATCCTGGTGACAAAGTTTTGTTGTTGTTTCCCAGCTCAGTGAATAAGCTGCTGGCTCAGAGGCAAGGGCCATATAATGTGTAAAGGAAAGTGGGTCCAGTGACTTATGAAGTGGAAATGGCAGATCGAGGTAAGCAACACCAGGTTTTCCATATGAACTTGAATCGTTGGCATCAGTGTCCTGACCAAGTTTCCAGTGCCCTAATGATACAGGCAGTTGGGGATGATATTGATTATTCTGAGCAGTATTCCCCTCCTGAACGAAAAGCCAGGGCACACACACTTGGCAGAACACCGGGTGGTCCTAAAAGAGGAGAAGCCTGTACGCCAGTCAGGTAATCGGATTCCTGATGGGGGCAACTGAGCCATCATCCAGTGAATGGAGTAGCCCAGTCCTTTTGGTGCCCAAGAAGGATGGAAGCCTTTGGTTCTCTCTTGATTTGAGGAAGGTTAACGCCATGTCCAAATTCGACCCCTAACCCATGCCTAGGATTGATGAGCTGGTGGAGCGTCTTGGCAAAGTAAAGTTCATCTCAACATTGGACTTGTGTAAGGGGTATTGGCAGGTACCTCTGGCACTGGATAGCAGGGAGGCCCCTGCTTTTAGAACACCCTTTGGTCATTTTCAATTTAAAGTTGGTATTTTAGGGGCCCCTGCAACCTTCCAGAGGCTGATGGACAGGGTCCTCCAGGGGACTGAGGACTTTGCAGCAGCCTACTTGGATGATCTTGTGGTGTACTGTGGGGACTGGGGGGAGCACTTGCAACATTTACAGCAAGTGCTAGCCTGGATAAAAGAAGCAGGGCTTACTGTCCAGCAAAATGCACCTTGGCCAGAGAAGAAACCTCCTACTTAGGTTATATTTTTGGCCCAAATAAGATAAACTGGACTGAGGCTTGTGAACATGCTTTTACGGATTTTAAAGATTTTAAAGCACTGGGCCTGTGCTGAGTAGCCCAGATTTTGGGAAGTCCTTTACTGTACAGACTGATGCTTCAGAAAAGGGGCTGGGTGCAGTATTGCTCCAGAGTGAAGCTGGGGAAGAGCACCCCATAGCCTACATTAGTCACAAACTGTTACCACAAGAGTGTAACTACTCAACAGTAAAAAATGAGTGTTAACTGGGCATTGGATTCCTTTAAATACTATCTGGTGGGCAGAAATTTTATTTTGGAAACTGATCATCGGGCCTTGTCGGACACAAATGCCAGGATTACAAGGTGGTTCTTGGCTATGCAACCATTTGATTTTGATGTTTTATACAGGGTGGGGAAGCTCAATTGTACTGCAGATTATTTGTCTAGTGGTGTCTGGTTAAGGTGGGAGATATGTCACGGAGACCGTTCCTTAATACATGGGTGTGATTGGGTGTTTTGTGCTAATTTGGCTAAGGTCCAGCCAGCTAGTTGTCCATGATTGGCAATGGTGTTTTTTTAAAACATGTAGTTGACCCACAAGGTTTTAACAGTAAGATTAAGTTAACAACTTACGGACAATAGTTCATCCAGGGCACATCCAAACAGGAGCAATGCTCCCTTCTGCTGGTATATATAGAGGGGAATGTCCCACAGCTAAACTGGGTTATACCATGTGTCCAGTAAATATACGGGGGATAGAGAAGAATTTTTGTTTGTCTGTAGGGTATTTTTGTTTGTCTGTGGTGTATTGTTGTATTGTGTATTTAGGGTTGTTATTATTAATTTTGGGGGATTTTGTTTAGTATTATTTTGGAGTGTGTGAGAGGAGCAGGGAAACAGATCACAGCTCCTATAGGTTAGAGCTTAGGCTGCTCATACTTTAAGTTGATACTCCATTCCCAGTTTATTTCTTTCATTAGGGATATTTGAGTTTTGTGTGGTAAACTTTTGGATTATGTTTTGCATTTTGGAAAAGAAAAAAAATAGATATTTTTTTGTAAAATAAAGCTTCAAAGGACACTGTCCAAGATTTGAATGCCTCCAGCTTTCTTTCTGCGTCCACCATTGGCTTCTCCTAACAACTCCATCATAGAATCCAACTGAAATTGTTTAAGCATAACTAGACATATAAATGTGCTAAAACTGTTCCTGTGCTCCCTGTCCAAAAGTCCCATGTTTTCTGGAGGTTACAGCATTGCCTCAAACACTCTGTCACAGCAGCACGATCTTGGCATTGGCCCGAGATACGAGCCATAGAAGCGATTACAGGAATATTTGGGAGTGGGGTGTTCTCAAAAAAATGACTTTGTTCAGAGATTTTAGAATTTGTAATGATTACTCTGTAGCCTACTTTGAGCTTTTGGAATTGAGTAATATTGACTGTGTACACATGCCTGCATCGGCCCAATGTTCTTCACACAAACTCCTACAACGAAATCCCCAGAAAACTGCAATCTTCCCTCTATCCACCATGCAGCAAATACACTGTTACAATAGATCTCACAAGGCATTTTTCATCTGTGTAAATTGGTAATGGGATATGTTTATAAAGGTAAAGGGACACTGGAAATTTTCAAAGAAACCCCGTTTAGAAACAGTTGTATTCAGGCAAACCATGTCTGATGTATTGTGATTGGTTACAGGTTTATACCGAGTCTGGCAGTGGTTAAAGTCCCACCACTTGCCCTTCTAGTCCCACCCCTCAGGCTGGAGCTGCCTATAAAAAGTCTCTTCTCCAGTGAGGATCTGCCTTTTGGAGCCCCGGATCCTCAGCATGAACATCATCCTCATCTCTGCCTTCCTTGGATGCCTCGGTAACGCACCAAATCTTCTAACAACTTTTATCTTTTTCCTTCAACATTGTTTTCAGCAACTTCTTAGCAATTTAGTGCAGGTCTGCACAATGTACCATTTAACATAAACAGTTAAGTAGTTCTGTCAAACAATGTTAAAGGTTCAGTCAAAACCTCTCATTTAGAGGAACAGTTCAATCAAAAAGCTGTGTTTCTGACAATTAGTGAAAGTGAATAGCCACCGACGAACATTATGCAATTACATCATGCAAACTGCTACCTGCTACTGGCTATTAAGTATTTTATTACTGTTGCTTGATCCACTATTTGCTTCCATTACTGAAAAAGGATGCTTTATGCAAATGAGCCTCTAAGATAATGTTTTGTAGTGTGCTTTGATTACACAAAAATACCATTTGTATAAACCACCCCATGCTCAGAAGAATACAGGCCAGGTTGCATTAATATACTGCTCTGAAAAAAGTGCCGCATCAATTTTACTTGGTAAAATCTGTATATCTTTTCCATATTAATGAAACATGTATTATTTTCAGCATTTACTTCTGAAAGAAAGTAAAGTTAATGACAAAATAGAGTTGATGTAATATGTGAAACTGACATTTGAATCAGGTAAGGTCAGTTCAGCCCTTTTTCAGTCTATAAGGTGAATCATAATATCTAAATATAAGTATTTTGTCAGTATCATTCACCCTTGATTGTAAGCGTCTTGTCTTTTCAGCTCTAGCGCATGCTGCACCATCCGACCCAAAGATCAGATGGTGTTTAATTTCATACCAGGAGCTGCAAAAGTGTAAGGCCCTCTCAGCCAAAGCACCGGAGCTCGCCTGTGTGCTGCGTGATGGATCTGACGAATGCATCAAAGCCATTAAGGTAGAAATTCAATGTCTTTAGTTAGACCACATTTGCATCTACACAATGTGAATAATACATAATTCATACTGTATTGCATTAATTCAAGTGACGTATCAGGAAAAATGTGCACAGTGTGGGTTGCAGTGATACTTGCCTCTGGAGGTCATGTGTTCGAATCCTACCTTCAGTATACCACCACTGGGTCCCTGAGCAAGACCCTTAACCCCAAGTTGCTCCAGGGAGACTGTCCCCTGTAGTTAGGGAATGGAAGTCGCTTTGGATAAAAGTGTCTGATAAATGCCATAAATATAAATGTAAATGGGTTAACCAGAACGGTGAAGCTGATGCCATCACTCTGGATGGAGGAGATATCTACAAAGCCGGTCTCACCAACTACGATCTTCATCCAATTATTGCAGAAGACTACGGCGATGGTAATCTATCTTAAAAAGTAATTTTGTGTATCTGTAGTGTGTGTCGTTTTTACAGTCTGACTGTAGTAATTGTGGAGTGATTTTAATCCAGTATGAATCTGCAGTGTGTATAGTTTTTACACCCTGATGGTGATAATTGTAGAGTGATTTTAATGAGAAGATAAGATAAGTTAACTCTTTATTAGTCATATGGATGGAAAATGTGCAGTCCAGTATGAATCTGCAGTGTGTGTAGTTTTTGCAGTCTGATGGTAATAACTGTGGAGTGAAATGTCTTCTATAATTGACTGGAGCTCCCTCAGTAATAGGAGTCCGGGTTCTAATTCATTTCAGATCCAGAAAACTGCCCTTACGCTGTTGCCATGGTGAAGAAAGGCTCAGGCTTTAAATTTAGCGAACTCCGCGGTAAGAAGTCGTGTCACACTGGGCTGGGGAAATCCGCAGGCTGGAACATTCCCATCGGCACGCTCGTCTCCAAAAATCTGATCTCCTGGTTCGGCATAGAGGACAAACCTGTGGAGGAAGGTATGTATCCTAGTCAAGAACGTTTCGGCAGTTTGGTTATAAGGAGAAATCTGAGTTATAAGCTTTATACCTTGTGTTGTAGAAAAACAGGTCTGGTGGATAATTGTCTATGTTGATACAAGGCCTTGCACTGAAACCAAGGTGTGACTGATTTGACTGTTCTGACCGTTTTGCAGCGGTGATGGAGTATTTCTCAGCCAGCTGCGTCCCTGGAGCCACTAAAAGGTCCAAGCTGTGTCAGCTATGCAAAGGCGACTGCTCACGCTCACACAAGGAGCCGTACTACGATGATGATGGAGCTTTCCAGTATGAGCATTACTACCATTTTACAGTTTTGGGCCTTGCATGTTGAATGTTTTCACTGTTCCTTGTAAAACTGACTTAAGATGGTCCATCAGTCTGGCTAAAGTCGGATATTGAGCCTCTTGTGTGTTCTACAGGTGCCTGAAGGATGGAGCTGGAGATGTTGCTTTTGTGAAGCACTTGACAGTTCCCGGTGAGGTTTTTAAGACTTTTGTCTTCTAAAGCAACAACCTGTTTTTCACATAAAAAAACATCAAATACATGTTGTCATAATTTAATCTAATAAGTACACATATAATTTTCTTAGTTATGTTTAAAGGTCAAAAATCTAAATACGTTTAACCCACATATATTTACAAAAGTTTGCTGGATGTAAATTATGCTATTAATCATGTTACAGAGGCCCTTAAACTCAAAGAATCTGCATATAGGAACTTTTTTCACAGTAGTCTCATAGTGAATACTAAATAATTCATTGTAGATTCTAAATAATAAGCCAAAAGATGAATAACTGAATAGAAAGTCAGGAGGTTGAAGTATTAACTGTTACGAGTTGATGATTCTGACTGCTGTAGATGAATATTATTAGATGCTGAGAAAAGCCAGTATGAGCTGCTGTGCCCCAATGATGAGAGGATGAGCATTGATGACTATAAAAAGTGCCACCTGGCCCGAGTTCCTGCCCATGCTGTCGTTAGCCGGAAGGACCCAGAACTGGCCAACCGCATCTTTGAGCTCCTAAAACCACTTCAGGTGTGTCACTGCTGTCACAATTCCGGTCTGTGGCCGCTAGAGGTCGCAATAGGACTGTTAACCTGCCTCCCCAGCCTTTTGGGTTTGGTCTCCTCTAGCCGGCATTAGACTTCAGTGGCTTCAGCTGGCTAGAGTTGACTCTGACTTATTCTGTTCTGTCATTGGTCTCCTGTTCATCACCTTTTGTATTTAGATTGGTTAGTCCTTGTTTTCAGTGTTGGAGCACACCCTCACTTTACCCTGGTCTGTGTCCTCCTCAATTCATCGTGTTTCTATTCTTTGTGTCTGGCCCCATGCCTGTTTCTGTTCGGTTCCATTTCTGTTCTGTGTTTTTAATAAATCACCTTCTTCATGGAAGTCTGCGCCTGTGCATCCTTTTCTCAGTCCGGACAAGGCCGTTTCGTGACAACTGCGTACAACTGACTGTACACCATCCATCGAATTTTGTGTACTCTTAAAATATTTGGCTTCAAAGATCTTGTTTTTTCCCATTTGTTTCTAAGACCTAAAATGAAAGAAATTTGTTAATTTTTGTTTATGTTCATTTGCATGTGACAGCAATTTTAAACCCCCAGTAGCAGTTTTTATTATTGCATGTTTTTTAAATGACAATAACTTTGGTTCTACACGACACAGGAACACCAAACCGGGCTCAGCATGACGTCTCGAGCATCAGCACAAACTGGGGGAACTTCCGTATAAGGAGCTGTTTAACCTTATGACAACAATTTACCATTTGTTGCGTCACTCGTGTTCGAAGGGTTAAATAGCAATTAGAGAAGTTGACTGAGTTTCTATTCCACAGAGTAAATGTATATTCTGCTCAGAGGGCTATGGAGGTAAAAACTTGATGTTCAGATGCTCAACGAATAAGCTGGTCCAGCTGCCCAAGACCACCACCTCATTCATTTATCTTGGAGCTGAGTACATGGCTACCATGCGCTCTCTGAATAAAGGTAAATTTTTATTTTGACTTCTGAATCTGACCACACATGCTAAAATCATTAACAAAGTGTACAAACAAGCAACCACCAGTTGACGATGTGATGTGACTAGTTTAAAGTAAAGTAAAGTTGCCCCTCATAGTCATGTGTGAACACACCACAGTACACAGTGTGAACTTTGTGAACTTCTTCCTCGGTATTTAACCAATTCACCAAGTGAAGCAGGGGGCTGCCATCAATGAACAGTGTGTGGGGAAGCTACCAGCCAGGCAGAGACTACTGAGGATGGATGACATCACCAGCCTCCTTTGGACAGCAGCATGTACAGCAAGACTGCTGAAAAGGATGGATGAGTTGACGTCATGGGCTTGAATGAAGATTAAGCCATCAAAATCGCGGAGCCTGTCTCTCAGAAGAGTCAGAAACGACAGCACCATCTTCTTCATAGGGTGTGAGAAAATCCACTTCTCTCTGAGCAACCCATTAAAAGCCTGGGGAGGCAGTACACAGCAGAGCTCTCTGACAAAAAGATTGTGAGATCGTGATGAAACAGCTGCCAGAAGGCCTGGAAAACATCGACCAAAGCCAACTCCCAGAGAAGTACAAGGTCTGGTGCTACCAGTTTACATTCTACAGGAGGGTGATGTGGCTGCTGAAAATGAGTGACATCCCCTCATCCACTGTAAGTGAAATGGATGGAAAAGCCAACTCATTCATCAGAAAATGGTTGGGGCTGCCACGGTGCCTCTCTGAAACGGGCCTCTTCGGAAGGAACATCCTCCAGCTGGCACTTCAATCCATCCGTTTGGGCTATGAGCAGGAAAAGACCAGGCTCGTTCTCGAGTTGAGAGAGTCCACTGACCAGACGGTAAGGAACATGAACAGCAAGATTCCGACAGGCTGGAAGTGGAACGCCCAAACTGAGGTTGATCAAGCCATCAGTCGTCTGCAGCATCGAGAGATTGTCGGCAGAGTCCAGGCAGGAAGAGCAGGCCAAGGGTGAGGATAGGCACCACGGTTCTGGTCCAAGGCCAACTGCAAAGAGAGGCAGGAGATGGTGGTGGCGGAAGTGACGAGGATGGAGGAAGAGTGCTACAAGATCAAAGCTGTATCGCAGGGCTGACAAGGAAGCTGGACAACCTGGGAGGGAGTCGTCAACCGAAACATCAGTTGGACTGACCTTTGGAAGATCCCACAGGCAAGGCTCAGCTTCCTCATCTGCTCAACATACGACATGCTTCCCTGTCCTCGGAACCTTCACCAGTGGTTCGGGAGAGAGGAATGCTGCACACTTTGCAACACCCTTAATGCAAACCTCCATCACATCTTGTCAGGCTGTAAGATCGCGCTTTCCCAGGGATGCTATAGATGGCGCCACGACCAGGTCTTGAGGAAGCTGGCAGAGGTGCTGGAGTGCTGGAGTACTGTAGACAGGGCAACAACAGGGTACCAACAACAAAGAACCACAGTCTTGTCACGGAAGGTGGAGGGAAAAGAAACAGCAGGCCAAAAGAAACACCTAGGCCATTTTCCCCCAAGCAGGAGTGGAACATGAGAGTAGACCTCGACAGGCAGCTCCGTTTCCCAGTTGAGATCACTAAAACATCTCTACGCCCTAATATAGTGGCGTGGTCCACCAAGGTAAAGTCTGTGCTATTCATTGAGCTCACGATACCAGCAGAGGAGGGGATCGAGGCTGCCTACGAGCGAAAAAAGGCCAAGTACTCAGAGCTGGCTCCTGAGTGCTGGATGGCTGGCTGGAAGACCACCATCTATCCAGTGGAAGTTGGATGCTGAGGCTACTTGGGGCTGTCAACAACACGCCTTCTGAGGGATGTAGGAGTGACCGGAGGGAACCTAAAGAAGGCAACCAAAGAGCTGGCAAAGGAGGCTGAGAAGGGGAGCTTTTGGCTCTGGCTGAGGAGGAAGGACAAATACTGGGGAAAGAACAACTAACCCCAGCAACAGCCGCAGGGGGGGCACCCATCAGCTACAGGGGTTGACAGGGAGACGTCCCTGTCACAGCTCCGCCACCAGGAGATGTTCCAGGATTAAAGGAGCGAAATGTTGCTGATCGGTGGTTCCTGGCTGATGACCCTGCAGCTGACCCATGGGCTCCGGAGGAGGTGTGACCGGCAGCAATGCCTATTAGGCAGTTCCATCTCCCTGTACACTTTTACAAATGGCGAGATATATGCTAATTGGCCATGCCCCTTGATTACAACTGGCTGTTACTTAGCAGGGGGCTGGACTGCGTGCTGTGATATGCCCTCACCAACATGGAGGATTTGCCTTAAATGATCTTAAATCTAAATGTTAAATATGAAAAATATATCTCGCACTCTAAATGTGAAACTTCACAGTTAGACAGGGCTCAGTGAGACCTTTCCAACGACCCCTCGTTTATCATAATAGCCCCCAGCGATCTGGAGTTATTAATTTATGAGCGCATTTAAAGGCGCGTCCATCTTTAAATGCGTTCCAGGTCTAACGGCGCATTCCTCCCCATAGCTTGCTTGGGGAAGAGCCTAGCGCTGCAAAATTTTACAGGGACCCTCAGCTCCCCCAGACCTATCGGACATGACCGGTGGCGAAGCTCTCCTCCCCGGAGAGTGCGAGATATATATTTTTCACATTTAGAGCGCAAGATTTATTGTTCACATTTAGAGTGCGAGATATATTTTTCATATTTAACATTTAGATTTAAGATAATTTAAGGCAAATCCTCCATGTTGGTGAGGAGACAGCACGCAGTCCATCCCCCTGCTAAGTAACAGCAAATTGTAATCACAGGGCGTGGCCAATTAGCAAATATCTCGCTGTTTGTGCAACATTTAAATTTAGATTTAGATTTAACATTTAAATTTAGAGTTAACATTTATGCAGCAAGAAAATGTACCAAAACGCTGTTTTTTTTTAAAACACATTTAGCTCTAAATGTGTGAAAATTGTGTGAACATTGCGCAAAATGATGAAAAAATGACACCTCTAAATTTGTGAAGCTGTTTTTACAAACGGCAGCCCATAATTTATTACTACCAATATTAGCATTTGTAACAGAACATATCCTGTCGCTTATGTTATTTTCATTTTACTATACTGTTTCCTATACTATTCAATTTACATACATATTTATTTAAATATAATTGAATATGTACACTATAAATTGTATATGAATGCAGTTAATTCCATTTCCATTTAATATAACATTCTGTGTGGAAGAACTGTTACTATCACATATTATTCTGCAACACTTCCATGACATACATTGAAAAAAAATTTTAATAGGCTACACTGGTTTTAATAGGCGACACTGGAAAAGTGATGCATACGTATTTAATTACTATATAAAAATATCTATTGCAAAAACACAGGCATATGTGTATTTATATATCTTACTAATGTTGGAAGTAATTATGAAGTGGTGGTGTTCTTCTTAAGTTTTATCTTCTTTCTCTTCTTTCCGTTCACCCGTTTTTTGGGCACACACTACTCCTCCCAGGGATTTCAAGATAGAGACACTGTTCCAACTCTGAAACGTCGGGCCCGATCTGGAATTACGGGCTTGTTCACAGCTTTTTGCTATGCAAGTTATGATGGCGGTGCATCTAGACGCAGCGACCCCAGTCTGTCCCGACCGTGCAATGTTTTGTTCTGTTAGTAAGTGTTTGTACGAAAGTTTTTTCATGTTTGTCTCGTCTGTCTACATTTGGGAACAAGTACTACAGTCGGCAAGCTCTGCTAGTCATCGGCAGGACCAAGATACACAACACCTTGGACACTGTACAAACGGAGAAAATCAAAGAGCTTGGGATACTCTGACAGCCTGTTACTGTACCAGACACAACTGCTACCCCTCCCCCGGAAAGAAGGTGCCGCAAGCGGTGCGAGAGGAAGCAGAAGAGGGGCAAGCGAGGAGGTATCCGGGCTAGGCTGGCAGATAATCCAACTCGCCCAGACGAGTAATACCATCCATAATGTGTGTTCATTGGACAATAAAATGGATCACATACGACTGCTGAGGTCAGCACAGCGAGAAGTGAGTAACTGCTGTGTGCTTCTCTTCACCAAAACATGGCTAAATGACAACATCCCTGACTCCGCTGTACAACAGGAGCATCTAACATGCTACCGAGCGGATAGAGCCCTCATCAACGGAGGAAAGACTCGCGGCAGCAGGGTCTGTGTTTACATCCGTGATGCGTGGTGTCAAGACGCTGTGGTGGTATGTAAACATTGTTCACCACTGACAGAGTTTATGATCATAAGATGCCGTCCTTTTTATCTGCCGAGGGAATTTACAGCGATTCTGCTAGTCGCTGTTTACACCCCCCCACCTCCAACAGCAGTGAGAGGAATGCTGCGCTTAGTGAACTGTATCAGACCATCAGTGAACAACAGACAGCTCACCCAGATGGATTCATCATTCTCGCTGGGGATTTCAATCATGCTGACCTTAAAATTTCACCAGCATGTTGATTTCCCAACAAGAGGAGATAACATTTTGGACCTGGTCTACACAACACACAAAGTGCATACAAGGCATCACCCCTCCCCCACATCAGACTTTCTGACCACCTTACTGTTATGCTAATGCCAGCATACAGACCGAGAGTGAAAGTGACCAAACCGTTTTCGAAGCAAGTAAGAGTGTGGACAGAGAGTGCTTCCTCTACACTTAAAGACTGCTCTGAGACAACAGATTGGGAAATGTTCAGACAAGCAGCCGCATACAATAACCACACAAACATTGAGGAGTACACAGATACAGTCACTTCTTACATCAGGAAGTGCATTGATGATGTGACACACACAAAAACCATCATCACCCGGGCTAACCACAAGCCATGGCTGACTGGTGATGTCCATTGGCTGCTGAGGGAAAGGAACAAAGCCTTCAGAGCTGGGGATGAAACCAGACTGAAAACGGCAGGAGCCAACCTGTCCCGCGGGATCAGGAAGGCAAAACAGAAATACACACACAAGACAACCTGACATTTAAAAGACAGCAGAGACACACAGAGCCTGTGGCAGGGCATTCAGGCTATCACAGACTATAAGCCTGCGCCACGGACCTGTGACAGCAACACCTCTCTGCTAAATGATCTTAACAGCTTCTTTGCATGTTTTGAAGCACAAAACAACACACGTCCACAGAAGACGCCACCACCCTTCCACGATCAGGCTCTGTGCCTGTCTGCTGCTAGTGTGAAGAGGACACTCTCAACACCCACAAAGCAGCAGGTCCAGATGACATCCCTGGTCGTGTGCTGAGGAAATGCGCTGAGGAGCTTAAGGATGTTCTCACAGATATCTTTAACACCTCTCTGAGACAAGCTGTAGTCCCATCATGCTTCAAGACCACCACCATCATACCTGTACCAAAGAAACCCGCTCCATCCTGCTTCAACGACTACCAACCTGTGGCACTGACCCCCATTATCATGAAGTGCTTTGAGCGGCTTGTCATGCAACACATCAAATCCTCCATACCTCCCACCCTAGACTCCTTCCAGTTTGCATACCGAGCCAAACGATCCACAGAGGATGCAATCTGCTCTGCCCTCCACCCAGCCCTCTCCCACCTGGACACAAAAGACTCATACGTGAGAATGCTTTTCATAGATTTCAGCTCGGCATTTAATACCATAATCCTAGACCTGCTGGGGCCCAACACCTCACTATGCAACTGGCAGCTGGACTTCCTCACGGAGAGACCACAAGCAGTCCAAGTCGGCAATAACACCTCAAACAGCATCACGCTGAGCACAGGGGTCCCGCAAGTCTGTGTGCTCAGTCCCCTGCTCTTCACCCTGTTGACACACGACTGCACACCAACCTACAGCACAAATCACATGGTGAAGTTTGTAGATGACACAACTCTGGTAGGTCTCATCACCAAGAATGATGAGACCAACTACAGGAAGGAGGTCGACCTTCTGACCACATGGTGCAGGGACAACAACCTCCTGCTCAATGTCAATAAAATTGTCGTTGACTTCCGGAGAGGACACACCCAACACCCACCACTGTACATCAATGGTGCTGCAGTCTATACTTCCTCCGGAAACCCCCTCACCCATCATGTGCACGTTCTACAGTGGCATCATTGAAAGCATCCTCACCAGCTGCATCACTGTGTGGGGTGGGAGCTGCACTGACCACAACAGGAAAACCCTGCAGCACATAATAAGCACAGCTGGAAAGATTATCGGTGCCACACACCCCTCCCTGCAAGACATATACAACACCCGCCTTACCCGAAAAGCAGCTATGATTATGAGTGACGCCAGCCACCCTGCACACAATCTCTTCAGCCTCCTGCCCTCGGGGAGGAGATACAAGAGCATCCGTGCCTGCTCCACCAGACTTGCAAACAGCTTCATCCACCAGGCCATCAGGAAGCTGAACTCTCTCCCCGCTCACCCACCCACTCCTCTTTGCTCCCCCAAAAACTCTGGACTCTGAAGTTGCTGCTACCATGTCTTACATGGTTTACAGTTTGCACATCTTATTTAATATCTGCAGTTTTTACAGTTTGCACATTTCACTTTATTTATATTTGCACTCTTACATATATTCTTGCACTCTTACTTACATATACCCTTGAGTATCTGTAGTCCAGAAAGTTGCTGCTGTCTTTTTTATAACATGTCTCCATAGTTGCTGCTCATCTTTTGCATTTTTTTTAACATCTTTTGCACTATCACAACACATATAGAACTTTTGCTGCTGAGACATTCTTGTGTTTTTTGTCTTGTGATCCTTGTCTTGTGTTCCTGTCTTGTTTTAGCATTAGATATATGTCATTAAGTTATGTTAGGTAATGTTAGTAATGTTAGGTGTTGTCTTATATGTTGTGCATCGCTGAGGGACAGCGAGAAACGTACTTTCAATTCCTCTATATGTCTAGTATATGTGGAGAAATTGACAATACATCTGACTTTGACTTTGTCGTTCGTTTGTTATTCCCGTTTTTCCGGCAAAAAAATGTGGCAAAAGTATTGGCACCCTGAACTTTCAGATAGTCGTGCTCGGACATGCTTCATCCGAAACCCACCAAACTTTATGTGATACCTCAGGCCAATTTCCCTGACACACAAACGCAGTCGGTGATGACCTGCACTCGTCTTTTCCTTGTCTTTCACTCATCCCTTTTTACCCCATTCACTTCCATTCATTTTTAACCCCATTGAAATGAATGCAGTTTCAGAGGAAGAAACTTTCAGGCTCCACACAGTGACCAAACCTTATGAAACTTCATATGTGACCTCAGGCCACGCCCCCAAAGACACACCTATTTAAACTGAACAAAACTGGACAAAAGTATTGGGACAGAGCTGTCATTCAAAACTATGTGGACAAAAGTATTGGGGACACACACATTAATGCTCTGCTAATGCTAATGCTATGCTAACGCTATGCTAATGCTATGCTAATGATAATGCTATGTTAATGCTAACGCTGATGCTAATGCTAACGCTAATACTGTGCTCTGCATTTGAGCAAGCACACTTTGCATTTTCTCTGCGGAAATGCA
>JBBIGA010000027.1:2432287-2442666 GCA_037576975.1 Alestes dentex | reverse complement strand
AAGACATTTTGGACAACGCCATGCTTCCAACTTTGTGGACACAGTTTGAGGAAGAACCTTTTCTATTCCAGCATGACCATGTCCCAGTGCACAAAGCAAGATCCATAAAGACATAGTTGGATGAGGCTGGTGTGAAACAACTGGACTTCCCCACTCAACCCCATCCAACACTATTGTGATGATCTCGAACAGAAATTGTGAGAGGAGCGGAAGCTGTTATAGCTGCAAAGGGGGAACCAACTCCATGCATTTTAATGCAATGTCATTTAAGTCCCTGTTGGTGTAATGGTCAGGCATCCCAATACTTTTGTCCATATAAAGTAAGTTCAGGGTTCAGCATTATCTTTGTATGCTACGTGACTCACCTCAGCTGAGTCACTACAGTGAGGGGCGGCAACTCAACCATTTCAAGGAGAGTTCTTTAAGCAAAAAGCCTGATGATCTTGAGTTTTTACCTAACTAAAATCTCCTCCGTCTGGACATCAATAAATACATAATGCCTGGGGCAATATTACTGTGCATCTCTCCTGAACAAGACTTTATTATATCTTTATTATATTTTTTATGGATGCTTGTGACATCCTTGGAAAGATACAGTATATCAACAATAGGCTGAGTGATATAAAATAGAATACAGTATGCTATCTTTGGGGCATAATTACCCCCTACGTTTTGGCGTGCTTCGGGAGCGACCTCTGCCAAATGAAAACAGAAACTCATCATCAGTAGTTTATTGACTCAGAGCTGCAGGGCCTCGGCCCCTCTCCAAGCAGGGAGCCTAGGCTTTGATCTCAATATCTGCACTGAAAATACACACTATGAAAAAGCCCATTAAAGTCCAGGGCAAAGAGCGACAGCGCGAGACCACAGAGACACAACTCTGCAGTCTGCACCTCTTCTCCTGCTTATTGTATTAAAAATGACTGGCCCCGTGGATGGTAAAATACTGTAGTGTAACATTGAAGGTACTTTGTCTCAGATTTTATGGGCGCTAACAATGAGACTAGTTGAGCAGGTGCTATACTCTATCTCTCCTCATAATCCTGCAGATGTAATGGGATCCTCCCCTCATTGCTACAGACAGCAGAGAGCCTGTCTTTGTAAAAATATGTCTGCGCTCTTATTGTGCTTTTACTGGTTCCATCAAAAGCTTTACAATGAACACTGGCTACAGAGCCGAGAGTTAACTAGGCAGAAAATAGGACGGAACAAACAAACAAAGAGAAATGTGCCACCAATCACATTCTATAAAAATCAAAAAACCTGACTGAAAGTGTTTCAGGGTAACAAGAGCTGAAAAATGGATGGCCCAGAAAATCAGAGTGTGGAACGAAGATTTGAAGTTACCCAGGGGCCACTCAAAACAGATGCTTCATGTGTATATATGCATATATATGTTTAAAACACACTGGGGTGTTCTAAAACTTTTGACCGGTAGTGTATATATATATATATATATATATATATATATATATTAGGGATGCACCGAAAATTTGGCCGCAAAACATTTCGGGCCGAAAATGGCAAAAAACGCATTTTCGGTTTCGGACGAATTTTTTTTTACGCGACCGAAACAGTGATGACGCAGATGACGCAACCGCAGCCAGACTGGATTCGAGTCAGTATGTCTGCCGTGTGGGCGCATTTTGTTATATTTAAGAAAGACACGCGGAAAGCCGTTTGTCTCAACGTCGGGATTAATTTATCGTGTAAAATCAAAACATCCCGCTCGCCATGCAGAGTATGAAGAGGCCCTTTGAGCACACCTATGCAGCTGGCAGCCTATTGGTTAAGGCGTTCACCCTACAGTTAGGAAGTTGTGGATTCGATTCCCAAGACCGCTAGGTACCCTGAGCAAGGATAAGTTTTCCGGTTAATATGTTAGTCTTTGATATGATACGCTATTTTGTTATAGGCCTACAGAGAATGTTATATCTTTCAACAGTTTTTAAAACACTTGTTCTGAATGCAATTTGTCCATGCACCGCTCAGAATATTAAAATGCACTTGAATTCACTAGTTTTATGAGAGAAGACATTTAATTGCATAATATTTCAGCTATCTTGCTTTTAGGCTACTCATGAGTGGGGCCAAGTAAAATATTTTATTTCAAATTTGATTTTATATTGTGCATTGTTTGAATGCTAAATAAATATTTTCATAGTGTTTGTAACAGATTTATTCTTTTAGTAATTTAATAATAATAATTTCTTTCGGTTTTCGGTTTCAGTTTTCGGCCAAGAGTTTCCTCATTTTCATTTTTCGGTTTCGGTCCAGAACTACCTTAGAAAAAAAGAAGATGGTAAGCTGGAAAACATGGAGTGGCCAGAAGTCTCCAGACTTCAACCCCACCGAGCTGGTTTGGGATGAACTGGACAGAAGAGTGAAAGCAAAACAACCTGTAAGTTCTGTATGGGAACTTCTGCAACATAGTTTCTGCAGAATGAACAATGAGACATTGAACTGCTTGAATTTCAATACAAAAAAAAAAAAAAAAAGAAAAATTGGGGTGTTCTAAAACTAGTGTGTATATATATATATATATATATATATGTACAAACAATACTTATATACATATATTAATATTTATCTTTATATTTATAAATATAAGACTATATTGCATATTTATATTAGAGACTGTACATTACCGTATATTATATAGTTTCGTATATTGTTTAGTATATTGTCCATTGTGTCGATACATATTATTGTTGTTTTATACTGTTGTGCTTGAGAGACACCATCGACCAGAATCAAATTCCTTGTGCTCGCTCACATACTTGGCCAATAAACACGATTCGGATTCTGGTGAGTGACTGGAGGAGAAGAAGGCCATCCTTCCCTCCCACCCAAAGAGAGTGAGAGCAGTCATGGCTCTGGCATCTCTGGGGATCAAACTCATCTTCAGATGGAAGAGCCAAGGCTTGGGTGGCTGCACCATTCAGGAAGAAAACCTATTGTTGCCTAGAAAATAGCTTGTGCTTGCTTATTCATGAGCATTCTAACCACTATGTGGCTTTTTAGAATGTCTCATGATATCATTGCACACTCGCCTTCTAGGTGTGCCACTGAAATTACACCTGACAATGTGTGGCCAAAGCTAAATTCGGTCATTACTAGCTGCATTATGCCATGTAATGTATGCAGGAGACACTGGATTATTTTGAAAGATACTTTGAATACCTCACATTTCTCACTGCAGCTGGAGTATCCTCTCTCGCCCAGGTGAGCAAGCTGGAGCTGAATGGCTCTGACAGATCCTGGCTTGGTGTCAGTGCCTGAGTGAGAGCTGGATACTGTTTCAGTTCCCTCGCGATCTGCACTCATCAGGGTTCGCTAGCGCTGTGTGTTCCCCCTTTCACACTGCCGTCCAGGAATGAAAGCTATGATGCAGGCTGCCCACACTTCACTCACAGCGCTAACTGTGTAAAGGAAGAAAGGTTCCCCATGAAAGATGAAAAATATTACATATCATTCGATTATTTTAAGCAAGCCACTCATGTTGTTTAGGTAAACGCTATACTGTCCCGTATAAATCATTTTACTGCCATTGTACAGTTGTAGGTCAAACCTACAGGAAAATTCCAAACTTCATCCTGTACCTAATTTGTAGTTTTAGAGCTACGATTTCAGTTCTTCTTAGTCCCTTGTCAGAAATTCTAATAGTATGTATGTGGTAAATGAATGCAAATTAACGTATTTGGCCATTCTAGGTTAAACACACACAGCTGGAGCTTCTAGAAGGTTGTTACATGTTTAGCATGAAGCTTTTAATAGTATTGCAGTTTTACAGTTACTCCTTCACTAAAGAGACCTGGAATTTAGCTGCTTCTGCTGTTCTCCAGTATTTTTAATCACGGACCGAAACCCGGTTAATCGTGGACCGAAACACTTCCACAAACTCCACTCATTATACATGCAACATGACTCCAGTGCCAGTTCTTAATCATGCTGTTAGTCTAGCATGTAAGACCTTCAGTACCTGGTAGAACTCACTTGGCTATATCTACATAAATACCATGGTGAAAAAAACCCTGAAAAATCTGATCAATTTTCCATTGAGCAGTTCAAACTTGCTTCTCACCCCTACCTCAACTACTCTGTCTTGTTTTCCTCAGATGCATGTGCACTTTGGATTCTTTCTGTGTAGACCCACAGCCTAGTAGGCCTTGTTAAAAGTGCCATGTAACTCAAAGACTGGTCTGAAGGCTCAGATCATATGGTGAAAATAATTATATGATTATGGAGGCTGACAGAGGAGCATTTGAGCATCATGGACAATACATGAGGTAAAACAGTGTAAGTGAATGTAGGTAAGAAAAGGTAAGAAAAGTGGCAAATATAGCAAATGTAAATTAAAGAATGTGAATAGATCGTTTGACTGCTTGGTGGATAAATTCACAGGAAGTGAAATGGCACTCATTAAAGCACTGGATGTATAATATAATTTGTGCGATTAAGATGTATTAGTAGTCCTTTTACCTGAAGGTAAGTGACGCAGGTTCTTGGGTCAGAATGTGTTTATAAGACACAATGAGTCTATGTAATCTTAAAATATTTTGAAACATCAAACGATCACGTCTCAGTGGAAGGTCCTGTGACTCTTCTGATGTAATATAGAACCGTTTTGAAAGGTGCTCTAAATAACTACTGAAAACAACATTTTTCTATCATAGAACCAGCGTGGTTCTGTATAGAATTGGCTCGAAAAACCATGAATTTGAGACAGTAGTCTTCAAACCAGACACCCTGGCAGACCTGGGATTCAAAGCCACAACCTTCCGATCATGGGTGCCACTCCCTAACCACCAGGCCACAGTTTTTCATAGGCTTTTAGAAATATGGCTGCTGTGCTTTTGCATTTTGGCCCTTCAAAAACTCCAGGACTAAATATTCTACCCACAGACACACATATCATGATATTTTTATTTTTTGTACATCCCACTCTTACAAGCAAATATTCTCACTTAACCTTGAAGGTTAAGGATCGAATCTGGGTTGTGAAGCTGCTCCTGCATCAGAGGAGAAGAAGGTTCTTTCCACACACTTGAAAGAGCGAAAGAGCCCAGCGAGAGCCGAGGCGAAGCCCTTAGCAGGTGCTGAGTCAGAGCAGCGAGGAATGCGAGAAGAATGGGGAGGGCACGATAGCGTGAGTGTGTGTGCCGAGATACGAGCCAGAGTGAGTAAGCCAGGGGGGGTGGGGGTGGAGACTTTCTGGGGATTGCGTGCGGACATCAAATGTTTACCTGTAAGAAAAAGAGAGGGGAAGGTGAGGCCGGGAAAAAAGGAGGGCAAAAAAAAACGTCTGTGGTTTACAGGAGTGGGCGGGGACCCAAAGCCAAAAGCATGAGCTTCGCACGCAACTCAACAATACAACCTTGTATTGCTGTATTGCGTTAGTGGGTGAGCACACACACACACACACATACATGAGCGCGCGCGCACACACACACACACACACACACACACACACACACACACACACATACAGGAAGAGAGCCAGTATTTCATTGTCAGTGGAATTTCAATGGTAGAATTCCCTTATCTCAAGCAATGGGTCACATTGTGAAACCAGTTGATTGTTTTTTTAACACCTTCCATCTCCCTTAGTCTACACCTAGACTCTTCCATGGTAATTATAATTTTAATTTAAAAGCTTTCAACATTCAACTAAACTGTAATGTGTACATCTGCATAAGATGACATTTTGTTAATTTCCCTCTTATTAATTTGTTTCTCCAAGTTTTTGCCCAATATTGTCATCGCCACTTCCACCCACTGGTTAAAGTGCAAAGTGGCCATTTTTGTTCCACATGAACACACCACACAATGAGAAATTCTTCTCTGCACTTAACCCATTCTCCTGAGCGAAGCACTGTGAGCCAACAACACAGTGCCCAGGGAGCAGTGTCTGGGGACCTCAGTGGTAGTCATGGGACTTGAACCTATGACCTTCTGATCACAGGAGCAAATGCCGAACCACCAGCCGCCATAACTGTCATTGTGTTGGATTTGAGCCAGCAACAGAAGGATGACCGTTTTACAGTCCCCTACTGAGCTGGAAGGAAGCAGGTTAGGACCCCATCACGCAACACCACCAACACTGGAAGGGGGAAGGTGAACATGCGCCTCTTCTGGGACACATGAAACCAGCCATGACATTTTACCTCAAACACAGCGTCACTGGACTTTTGCTCCTGTGATCAGAAGGTCATGGGTTCAAGTCACAGGACTACCATTGGCATCGCTGAGGTCCCTGGGCACTGTGTTATTGGGGCTAGAGGGAGGACCATTTTCCATTTACACTGATGGCATTTAGTAGACGCTTTTATCCAAAGCGACCTTCCAAAGGTACAATTTGAACCCCTGACCTCTTGGTCCAGAAGCAAGTATCCTACCCACTAGGCCACCACCACCCTCCACAAGAGATCAAAAACAACTGTACCTGGATTTCTGGCAATGGATGGCGAACTCACAATCCCACGGCGCCAGGGCACCGGCATAGTCGTGCCAGTCTGGATTCCTGTGCTGTTAAATTTCCAAGTGAAAATATTTAAACAGCGAACTACTGATTATCTGCTGAATTAAACATGTTAGGGAAAAATCATTAAATGTGTTCCGTACAAAAGTTAGGGCACTTAATGATTAGGTGAGTTTTCAGAACGGTGCCGTCTTTCAGTCTGAGCCTATCAAAGATTCAACAACATCAACAAAAACAAGTCATTTAAAACATTTGCTCATGACTGAATATCAAACAGATCTGGGGTATTCAGATAAAAATCTGATATAAGAGTTACACTTAAGTGTTCGAAACAAAAATCGCAGCAAGCCTCATTCATCTGTAATGCACTACATGTGCAGCCACCCACACTCATGTTAATGTTATAATAACCACATACCACAGAACACCAACCATTAAAACTATAAAATAATCAAATACAGTTCCCACAGGACAATAGTGCACATTATGATAATGGATAAATCTACTGTCTTCGGTAAGTTCGTGCACACATCACTGCCCCCTGCGTATCCTCAGAAACGAAGACGTCTGAGCGAAGCCGTACAAGAACCACATTTTCACGGAAGAGCCATTTTTTGAAAATGGGATTTTTGAAGACAAATTTCAAGTAAATCTCTAAGAATCAGTGCTTTAAGGTCAAAGTCAAGAAGCGTCAACTATTCAGAATTACTAATAATAATTGTTATTGTGATTATTAAGATTTTTAAACTGGCTGCGGTTTAGTCCATTTCTGGGAAACAACGTCACGCGGCAACCTTTTGTATTTTCTGGTGAGAGCGTCAGGTAGAGATAAGCGGAGCGAGGTCATAAACTTTGCCTTCCCTTTACTGGCTGCGATGAGACGGCGCTGACTACAGCATCGCGTGTTAAGAACAGATCCTGCTCCGTGACCTGAGGTGCTTATGGCTAGATCAGTGAGCTTACTATATGATGTGTGTGTGTGTGTGTGTTTAAGCAACTGAGAGTGTTACAGTTTGTGTGTGCATGCCTTTACGTGTATGTGAGAGGCTCTGATACACTCGCACGCGGCCCAGGCCGTCCTCCTGTGTGGAACGTCGTCAGAGTGTGTGGAGGCACAATGGGAGGCATTGTTCTGGAGGCAGGCCCCTGCGTGCTCACACTCCCTCACACTCCCTCACACTCCCTCCTCTACCTGCACACGCAGACAGGTGTATTCCTCCTAGTCACGCACAGCCACTGTGCCAGCACTCTGCAGCTCAGTCCGCCCGCTGCAGCCTGCGCCGTGCAGAAGTGCTCTTTTTTATTCACTCCAACTGGCTGAGATGAAGTCTCACGATCCCCAAGAATAGACATGTTTTTTAATTTTTTTTGTTTTACTGAACTATTAGTCATGTGCAAAGGTTTTGGTGGTCCGGTCAGATTATACTCATTACGAAACCAAACGCCTTAATTTAACCCTTTAAAATGACCTTAATTTGAACCGTAATCTCCCATACAGGAAATGAAGGAAAATTAAGGGAAAAAGTGCACAGATTAAGGCTGATTAAGGGGTAGAACTACTGACTTTCCCCTTTACTTCTTCAAATTTAAGATTAAGGGGTTTCCCAAATTAACGGCCGCTTAATTCAAATGAAGGGGTCTGGAGTATTTTCAGGGGTAAATTAGGTCGAATTAAGCACATTTTAAGTACACTGTGTTTCGTAGTGACTATTTTGTTGAGAAGTGAAGTACACATCCTCCTGAAATGACACACTTCTGCATATTCTGAATGCACAATTAAGCAACATAAAATGTGGCCCATGGAAAAGCACATTTAATAGTTTGTTTTTTCTGTTTTTTTTTTCCATGTTTATTTTAAGTCCCAATGTGTTAGGCTAAAGTTCATTGTGTTTGTTCTCGGAAGAGGATGTGTACTCATTAGTTTTTTTAATTGTTTTATGATTTTATTCGATTTTTATTGACCTTTTTCCAACTGAACAAAACAAACTTTGACCAAGTGTGTCCAAACTGTTGCGTGTGACTACTTTGTGCAGCTCCTGCATCTGCTGTAGTGCTTGTTTTAGTCTAGTTGTACTTTATTTTCTGTTCGGTTGTATTGCACATGTCTTTTAAATGCAATGTGTAAACACAGTCATAAGCAACCCTGCCGCTCCTCAAACTACATGATTTTTTCCCCCAACATGTTAAATAAATAGACAGTAATCATGTATAAATGTGTTTGTAGAGAGTGTGTCCCTATTTTCACTTCAACTCGTGGTGCACAAACTTTTGCATATGACTGTAATGGTGACTTTTGACTATCAGACATGGATTAGGCCTGGTTCTGTATTAAACTGAAAGTTAATGGTGAATCACTGATAATCATTTTAGTTTAGGCTTAGCCTTAACCTGGATCTTCTTTATAACCTTAACCTGGATCTTCTTTATAGTCTTGAGAAGTTCTTGAACATCCTTTCAAATTTCATGAATGGCAAGGCAAAACAGTCCCCAAAGATAATATATATTTTAAAATATGTATCAATGATCTACAATATTACACATAAAAACTCAGAAGACTGTTAGATTCACTGGTCATTTTGGATAAATAAAATTAATAACACGGCTATATTTGTGCCATGGACATCATGACACTGGTTTCTGTAGAAATTGCTGAGATGAACCATTTTTCATCAAATCACTCAGACAACACAGAGCATATTTCAAAAACTGAATAATGCATTACTCCATGAGAAATGTTTAAAAAAAAATGGAATTCCACCTTTAATTCAGTGATACATCTGAAGCAGCTTTCTACAGTATGCTTTCGTGAAAAGGTTAAAACACGTACCTGGTTCTAATGATAGCTGTCTAAAATCTCTATATTTATACCAAGAAGGTGCGATGAGAAATTGACTGATGTTTCTGTTTGGTGACTTCTAAGCGGTGTGGAGTAAAGGAAACTATGAAGTTTCAGCTGTGTGATGTGGCCTTTTTAAATGTGGTTAGAAAATCTTCTTTAATTATAGTGTTCCATCTGTTCCCAGCAATCAAGAGAACTCTCTGGAGCCAGAGAGGTCAAAGCCCCGGAGCTTCAACACTCAAACGACAGCGAAGGTGAGCTTGCCTGCAGCCACAGATTCCAATCTATCTCGGTTTCATTGGGTTCATTTTCAGCCAGGTCTTGCTCAGCCGGCTTTGAGTTGTGTTTCTGCCCAGATTAGCTGCTCTGTTTCCCACGGAAAGTGTTGGAATCGGAAAGGAAATGAACGAGTCCGCCCGATGCTGCTCTTTCACACGGCCTGCCAGCGCGGCAGTGCAGCTCCAGGTTTCCTGGCCGACGTTAGTGAAATGATTGCCAGATGAATACGAAGGGGAAACATGGTCAATGAAAGGAAGAGAGCTTATGGGATAGAGGACATACGGGCAGTGTGTATAATCTTGGCCTCCTCAACCATTGACTAAACTCAACTTTCCAATCTCTTGGCTCCTTGATCTGTTGGTTGGGGTCCCGTAAACATGCCAGTAATCGCCACAGTCTCAGCCGCCTCCTGCTCACCCTGGCTGGATCTCGAGCTCACATAAGGAAACGTTTGTGTCCAGCACAGCTGAATGGAACTCTGTGTTACAGATAACATGGATGGGGACATCTGAGGAGACGGAGGCACGGAGGCCTCTCCGAGACCTTCCCGAGACCTTCTTCAGAGAGGCTGCAGTGAGCATCGCTGACTTTGGTCACCCTCCGAATCCTTTTTCTGCTCGCTCCTGAGCCTCACTGGAGAACTCCAGCCCAAGTCTTGTCTGATGAAACAGCATTTGACTCTTAGCTTTAACCCTCAGAACTTAGTGTATCAGTAAACTCTGATTTCAGTAAATATAAACGGTGTAAAACAGTCTAGAACTGGTGCTTACCCTCAGAACT
>JBBIGA010000027.1:2391620-2407644 GCA_037576975.1 Alestes dentex | reverse complement strand
TCAGGTGATCACTAATCAGTCCCTCATAAAGCAGAATGAGGTGCTTGTGTAGGAATTTAACAGACACTGGCATGGGACGGTTGTCACTCATAGAGATGCTGATTTATAAGTAAATTGCAGCGCTCTCTTATTTTTTTCCGGAGCTGTATATAGTGTCATCATTAACCATCATTTTAAATATGGTACTCACTACGGCTGAAAATGTATGCGGTAGACAGCCTTGATGTTTTAATAGTCAGTCTGAGTTTTAGTGGAATACAGTCCATGACTGTAGCCATCTCATTCAAATACCACTTTTATGAGTCGGTTGTATCACTTTTATTGTGTCATGTGTACAGATCTGAGTGTCACAATTATTTTATTGTTGTAATTGTTTTTGTTTATCTTATTGAGTTTTTTTTTTTTTATCATGGAAAGCAGCAGTGACGCTCTGGCTGAGCTCAAACTGAACCAGAACTCACCACAACAGCTTTAGGACCTTTACCCTCACCAGAGGCCTGTAGGGCTCAGATAGGTTTCAGAATACTTCCTTATTTGATATGATTCAATAAACGTGTTGTGTCTCAATATTGCATCAGTCTCTTACTGCAACATTTGATCCTGTAGTTTAAAGTGCTTCTGCTTGTGGTTTCAAAGGCATTTACTTTTTCAGATATAATCTGTGTGCAGTTTTGTATGATACAGTCTTCTGTACCAGTTATAATTGGTATGTTCAGCACCATTTTAACAATTTATAACAATGAATTTATAACAATTAACTTTTACATCAATTTTCATTCTGTTTAAAGGCTTTTTCTGTTGATAAAAAGTCTTTGTAGTTTAGACAACACTTTTGTGGTACGTAGAGAAGTGAATATTTCGTCAAGCTTCCAGATTTGTAATTACTTGTCAACAATGCTAAAGCTGTTAACACAAGGATTCTGCTAGGATTAAATTAGTATTGTACATTTACTTAATTACTTTTAATTGCTTAATTGTCCTAATCGTGTCCCTTTTTTGAGACTATCCCCCATAGTATCTCTATATTCAAACATACATGCATATATATGTATATGTTTGTGTGTGTATATACAGTAAGTCCCCGCTTTTTGCGGTGGTTACGTTCCAAAAGCACCGCATTGTTGTGTTTTGGTTAAAAAAAAAAGCCTAATAATGCCTGTTTTAAAGTGTAAACCCTAAACATGCCCCAAACATGCTCCCAAAACACTTTAATTTCATTTTAAACTCAGTTTAATACATTACCTTTAACGACAATATAAAGGTAAGCCCATACAGACTGTACTGTAATTCACGCACGGGCATTTTCTTTGGTATGCGCTGTCGTTTTCTTTGCTCTAAACTGGTAAATACAGTAATAAATTAGTGTAATTTTTAGTAATAAAGATACAGTAAAATGTAGTAGTAATCATCAATAATTTTTACATCAATAATTTACTGTTCATGAGCCGCACGTCTTATTCCGGGTTCTTCAGGAGGAGTCGTATTGTAGAGACCCGCTGGTTAAAGCAGACACTGGACAGGACTGAGCTCAACAGCCTCTTTTAATTTAATTACAGTAATAAAACAACTGGGCTTTAAGAAGAACAAAACAAAAAACAAGAGAAACACTCAAGATGAGTCAGGGGTGGACTGGCAATCTGTGCGTTCTGGAAAAGAATGTCTGTCCGGTGCACGGCGGTGCATTTTTAGAAGTACAATACGTTTAAAAAAAACCCCATATTGCCATGAAAAAAGCAAAAAATAAAAAAAAATTGCGGAGAATATTTGCAGGTTCCGCATTATTGTGGAGATTTCCATGTAAAACTATCAGTTAGGATAGGTTCTCAGAAAAAATCCGCGTGTGACTGAATCCGCAACTCCTGATCCATGTAAAACTGGGGTATTACTGTATGTATAGGTTTAATTATAATTCGTCCCCCGTTTTTCCCCTCACTGTTGATCTGTCTGAGTGCTGCGGTCGCGCTGTGTTGTATGTTGAACCGATGGTCCAGGAGGACGATATTTCATCTCACTGTGTGCTTAATGTATATGGCTGGGATGACAATAAAGCTCTACTTACTTACTTACTTTTTTCATCCTTTCGGTCATTGGATTGGTGACTGTTGTGGTAGCTGAAGAGCGTTGCTCCGTTTTGTGTGTGTCTTTGTGGCGGAGGAGTGGCGTTGGGCCCAGACTCAGACGTGTTCCTAAATAAACGTGCTGCTGGCTCTGCCCCACGGTGATGGCTCCTGTGTGTTTATGTTCCAGGCCAGCGGAGGCCTCTCTGTCCATCTGTGCTCTCGGTTTCTCTCACACTGGATTTCCCTTTCTCTCAGTCTTTCTTTCCCTCAGATGGGTCCAACATGTGTTTGTGGGTACTAGTAGAGTTTGTGTCTGTACTATGCCTCATAAGCCATTATCACCACATCCTACCCTCCAGATGTTCATAGGTCTGGATGAGGCTCGGTGGAAGAGCCAGGCTTTTGGTGCAGGCCTTCCTCTTTTTCTCTTTCTTTCTGTTCCCCTCTCTCTCTTTCTCTCTCCCTCTTACCGTGTGTGGTTGGAGAGTGTTTCCACTGTCCGTCTCTAGTTCTCCCTTAAGCTAATTGTGTAGTCATGTGGTCTGCGAATAGGCCTGGGCCTGTCAGTGTAGGTACAAATTGCTAATCAGAAAACAACACGAAATGTGCTTTTTGGCCTCGTCTGCACTTTCCCGCCTCGATCTTCTCACCTCTCCCGTCTGCTGGCTGAATGCTTATCCAGGCCGGGAAGAGCGAGACGTGGGTTTATTTACTTTTCTTCAATGTGGTCTTTTCTTCCCTGTCTCTTTTCATATGGGAGCCAGGCCATTAAAACTAATGAACACTTATTAACATGGAGTTGGACTTTCGCCCCATGCTAGCAAAAGAAAAGAAAAACCAAAACCCAAAAAAAAAAAAGAAAAAAAAAAAGACGATTTATAGTGTTTGTTTGAATCTGGTCTGATTCCTCAAGCACCTTGGAACAGTAAAATAACAACCTTCGCAGGGGCCTTTACTGGCTTTGTTGTAAATATAATCAGACCCATGAATGCCCCGTGGAGATCTTTCACAGGCTGTCCTGAGATATGGGTGGTCTTCATATTAACACTTTTAGGGAGAGAGGGAAAAAAAAGAAACGGCGCATGCTACAATGTCACAAATGGTCCTTGCGGAATTTAACATTAATATACAGTTCCCAGAATGCAGCCTTTAGAACTATTTGTCACGAGTCTCATGTGTTTTGTTGTTAAGCTTCCCAAATTTCATAAAGATGCTCTGGCTGGTCCATCCTTTTGCCCTTGGCTGAAATAAAGCATTCTGATTTGCTCTGATCAAGACATCTGCTGTGCAAATGTGAGCAGAAAAAAGGGAGCACGGTCCTTCTGCTACCATTTGAAGTTTTCTGATGTTTTCTGACATTAAGCTTTTTTGACAGCCTTAATAAGGTGTTTTTGTTTCTGAAAAATGGACTCTTAGCTCACAAAGGCATGTGCAGCGGTACAGCTGATTCGGCACTTCACTTGTTTACACTGAAACCAGCTTTACAAAACTTAACGCTGAGAGCGCAAACTACTGCCGCCCGGCTGTGCCATCTCTCCGTTTGTCGCCTCAGATGGAGTTCTGTTGCGCTGCCGGTGCTGAAGCGGGATTTCTGCAGCCCGTCAGCTGATGCCCGATGTTTAGAAAGGCTTTGTTAATACACCAGGGCTTTTTAGGAGATTGAGCTGTCAGCGTTGGTTTGGATCTGTGCGGATTTGGAACCCTGTGGTAAAACAAAGAGTAGGGCCTTGAAGTCAGAGTCATTATGGGGAGATTCAGTTCGTCTCATATTAACGAGTTCATTGGGAACCACTGCTGGTCCGTTCAAGGAAAACGCTTCAAGTAAACCCACAACGTGTTTGTCTTCATGTCCGCTGCGAGGATCTTTTGACCTTTTTTTTGCTTGGTGTCTCAAAAACCGAGAGCTCTTTCTGTTGAATGTTCTTCCGGAGGTTCCAGAAGATAGTTTTGCCCTTGGACTCCAAACAGGTGCCGGATTGGCCCATAGTAAACCAGACCCTGCTGCGATGTGTCAGTGGTGTGTGTGTGCGAGCGTTTTGTGCTGGGAAAGAGAGATGGTGAATAGCATATTAAAGTGTGTGTGCTCCCCCTGCAGAGCCCTTTGTATTACATAAAGTCCTCTGAACAGCTCTGTCATTGTTGTGAGAAGGAAAGGGCCCTTTCTTCTGATGCTGGTGGTTTTGAATATGATACGTGCGTACGGAAAGCGTGGTCAAATAAACAGTGTGTTGGGTTACCCTGTCTGTACCAATCTGTCAAAAATGGATGGGGCTCAACTTTCATCTACTCCCCCTCCCCCTTACTGGAATTTCCCTGGAATTGGAGTCAGCATTTCTACTCTGTTTTAACCTAATTAGATATTTCCAGGGCTTTACCTCTTAATGGCACCTTTGTTTGAGGCATGTGACCACCCCTGGGAATAAGAGTGAAGAGAGGCGGAGAATACATGCAGTAAAAGACGGTTCTGGGAGAACAGGACCAGAAGAGGTGAAAAGACTGGCATTGAGAAAAGGGGAAGCATGGAAGAATGTATTTGGTGGGAGAGGCGAAGAGGGGAAAGAGAAACCTTTATTGCTTGTTGTTTAAGGCTGTATTGGAAGGACGATGTGACCTGTGGTCTTCGGTGCCCTTCTTGGGGCTGACGACACCGCTGCCCTTCAGGGGCTAGAAGAAACTCAGTTAACAAAATGTTAATGGTCATATTTCAAAATTCTTTAGTTGTCATTGCGACAGAAACGAATATTACATACAAAATGTTACCTGGAGATCCAGAAAGCCTCTTCTGTAGGTAAACAACCCAGTGTCCACCTGCCCTGGTGCTCAGTCAGTGTACGTCACTGTTTCAGATGCAAATCACAGGGTGACCGTGTAAGTCATCAAGAGCATTTGTGGCATCTGCATTTGTTAACTATGTGGTGGCTGGAGTTCTGTTAAAACTTTAGAACCCAGAGAGTATCAATAAACTCTGATTTTAGTAAATACAGTCGGTGTAAAACAGTCTAGAACCGGTGTTTGTTCTCCCACATGCTCGCTATTTGCTTCTCTTTCTCTCGGCGTGCTTGTGGGCGGAGACTATCCTGAAAGTTCTCCCGGGTTCAGAGATCTTGTGTTTTTTTGTTTATTTCTGAAGACCTGAAATTTTTTTATTGTTGTTTTTTATGTTCATTTGTGTGTGACACCGTTTTTAAACCCCAGTAGTTGTTTTCTTTATTACATGTTTTTTAAAATCACACTCATTTTGGTTCTATGCGACACAGAAACACCAAACAAAGCATGACGACACCTCAAGCATCAACAAAAATGGGGGTAACTTCCATATTTCACCTTATGATGACGATTTACCATTTGTTGTGCTTCCGGCACGGATCTGTACCGCTTATGTTCTGAGGGTTAATAGGAATCCAGAACAGGCTGCTGGAACTGGACCTCGTTGCATACCATCAAGTACGTGTGTGTGTGTGTGTGTGTGTGTGTGTGTGTGTCTGTGGTTATAAATGAAGTCGGGTCAGTGTTGGAGGAAGTCAAGGTTCTTCTCTGCAGGGTTCTTCCTGCGCTTGGACTCATGGGAAACGTTCTCAGATAGTGCCAGATAAGACGGGGTTTTTGTTGGAGCGCGCTCAAAGGCGCTCTCTCTTTCCTCATCTCACATCTGAAGGGGTATTTATATCCAGATGACAGGAAGGTAGCCTAATGCGTCCGAAGTGTCCAAGACATCCAACAAAACCCCTAACAGCCCATTTCCAGTTTTGTTTTCCTTTCTCTCGCTTTCTTTTCTTCTTTTCTGTTTTTGTTTTTTTGCGACCTGTAGGTGGACAATCTCCAGCAAGTTGCACTGACCCATCATTAAGCTGCTTAAGTGGTTGAAACAGTATGTTTTTTTTTTTTTTTCCACACAGAACATGTAAAACGCAGTACCGAATGCAGGTTTGGGGCGTCTCAGAGGTAAATTGAAAGAATAGAAGCCCTGGGTTTCGGAACAAATCCCCGACTGGGCACGGTTGGCTTGTGGGAGTTCTCTGTGATGTCACGTAAACCTAGGGCTGCAGAAACGTCCCTACTGGTGGTGAAAGGTCTGATGTGTAACAGTGCTTGGGATTCATTTGTATAATTAAAATTATGAACTTAAAAGGGTTCCTCACAATCACATCGCCATTCAGTGAAAGGCCCCTTCTCGGGTGCAAACGTTCTCCATTTTAGGCTCCTTTATTTCTACAAGCGAAGGAAAAATACAGTGTTTACATGTTAATGTGTCCCCATTTGTCAGTTCCTTTTTGTTTAAGGTGTTAGAACTCTTTATATATTATACCTTTGTCATACAATTTGGCTGAAACAATAATGGCCATTACATCTTTCCTCACCAACAATGCAAACTTTACTTCCAAACCTAATCTAACAGACACAGTTTTCATATCAGATGTGAAAGAAGAGCTTCAGGGTTAAAGTAGTTTGTTAAAAACTGGATGTGAACTCTGCAGGACAGCCATCGGGACAAGACTGAGCGCCCACAATATGAAGTTGGAGAAAGCGTTTTGTATTTTGAGTTTGCATTGTTTCATTAAAAGTGTGCGAGCCTGCTGTGTGGCTGTGGGTACTGTGGGCCCTTTAGTCTGTACCGTCAGTAAGTCTTTGCACTGACTTCTGGAATGAGTAGCAGGCCTGCATTGCTCTGAAGTTTGGGATTTTTGCCGGGTGAGCATGAAATGCTTTCTGTGTACAAAACAAATACTGCAAGCTCTGGGAACAGGCCCCATGCTGTTGGAGCAGGGAGCGGAGAGGTGAGGAGGGGGGAGGATGGGTGGTGGGGAATGTAATTGGTGTATTAAGGCAAAGGAATTCAAAATAAAGTTAATCTCAGTCCACACCCCCCGTTCTGCTCGCAGGCATCCAGCGAGCCTGTTCCGTCTTGTTTAAAGACACAGTACACGGTGAAATGTTGACTTGGAATGGTCATGTGCTGCCAAGATTCAACACGTCCTGCTTAAGAATTAGATCTGACTTGAAATCAGACTTGATTGATTGTGGCGGTTTGATGCTGCCATTCAGGCGTCTCTAGAATCACACAGGGCTGTGTGGTACAATGATCATGTCGACTTTGGACACTTTTGGTGAATTTCCACTGGCACAAGGAACCGTGCCATGCTGAGACCAAATTTTTTTCATTACAAAAAAGTGACCTTTACCCGTGCTGTACTCATGCTGTCACATGACGGCAGGGCGTGAAGCGGGCCGCAGCCAAACCAATGGCATCATTGCTTTCTGATTGGTCGAAATGTCATCATGACATTCAGAGATGCTCCGTGCAACAATTGAGATACAAACTACAACTGGGAGGTCGACAAAGTACAAGCATGACTGTCTCTTCAGTCTGTAACTAATGATTGTAAGACTGTCCCTGTATCTAATAATTGTAAGACTGTCCCTGTAACTAATGACTATAAGACTGTCCCTATAACTAATGACTGCAAGACTGTACTTGTGACTAATGACTGTAAGACTGTCCCTGTGACTAATGACTGTGAGACTGTCCCTGTAACTAATGACTGTAAGACTGTCCCTGTAACTAATGACTGTGAGATTGTCCCTGTAACTAATGACTGTGAGAATGTCCCTGTAACTAATGACTGTGAGACTGTCCCTGTAACTAATGACTGTGAGACTGTCCCTGTCACTAATGATTGTAAGTCATTGTGGATAAGCGCGTATGCCAAGTGCCACTGTATTTATTTTATTATTTTGTAAACACTTTGAGAAACAGGATGATGTGCCATTTTTTGGGATGTGTATTTTTCATCGTTTGTCATACCAGTGTTGAGAAGGTTCACTGTGAAGTTTGAATGCAAACAAACTTGTTGTACAATGGTAAATGCAATATAAACAGCCTATTAATGCCACAATTAAGCAAGGCCAACATGTAGCAGTCGCGGTGGACCCTGCAGTCCTCCTGTGGTGTTTTAGGGTGTACTGATTAAGAGTAGACTAAAACAGGACTGGTCCTGCATTAGTATTCTGATGTGACTACCTAGGCACTAAATGTACTTGTATATGTTCATGCAGATTTATGAACGGGTAGCTTCATTACTTTTGTGAGCCTAGTGGGTAGGATATTTGCCTCTGGACCAAGAGGTCATGGGTTCGAATCCTACCTTCAGCATACCACCACTGGGTTCCTGAACAAGACCCTTTACCCCAGATTGCTCCAGGGAGACTGCCCCCTGTAGTTAGGGAGTGGAAGTTGCCTTGGATAAAAGCGTCTGCTAAATACCGCAAATGTAAATTACGAGCAAAGCGCACAGGGAGGGGTTGTGGGTGTACCAAAAGTTTTTCGTGGGATCTTTTAGTCGACTAAGATTTGCTCCAACCTCCCAACAGTTTCTGTAATAGGTTGGGTTTCTGGGTGAAGCATGTATAAGTCAGTTGTCCCTGACATTTACTTTTCTAGATAACCTCCCTTCAGAATCTCGTAAGGTATCCCTTATACGTGTTCCTGGCGCTGTAGTGAGCCACTGGCGTGACTTGTCCCAATGAAATGGAAGGTTCAGGCGCCCTCATCACCAAAACTGTCAGAATGGTTGGAGAGTGATTTCCCCCTTTTCTCCCTCATCCTGAATGGCCACTCTGTTTTGGCTTGTGACAAGCTGATTAAATACGATCGCAAGGCCAGTGCCTGCCTGGCTACTCCCAGTAGCGAGGGGGGCTGAAAGCTGAAGGACCTCAGGACGAGTTTGAGGTGGGGCGACACCGTTCTGTGCTGACTTGAGAAAGCAGTGCGTGGATCACCTTTCTCTAGAAGTGGGAAGCCAGAATTGGAGGGTTCCTGTTGCCAGGCCCCTCTTTTCTCCTGGTGCGACATGGGCCCAAATACAAACCATGTGTCCTCACGCCACACTGGCTGGCGCTCCACTGGTGCGGGCTGCGGCTTCTTCCCACTTCCAGCAGCGTCAGAGGGATCCATTTCACCGCTGCCTCCTTGTATTGTTTGCAAACCCCTCTGCCCAGCCTCTCTGGGGGACTCCTGTCTTAATTGGCTGTGTCTTTCAAAAGTCCTGTCTCTAAAGATGGCCGGGACCCTCGATGGGCCTTCAGAAAAGGTTAAAGTCAGGGCTTGCGCAACTGGGCGAGTACAGTAGCCCACCTCCAGGATCGAAGGTCATTTCCTGCTCTGAATTGCAAAAGGGCTAATACTGTGTCCCAGCTGGTCCTGTGATCCCTTTTTCCGTCTCGCCTCTTTTTCGTGCTCCATGTTCCTGCCATCACAACAGTATTCATCAACAATTGAACGTCATTTTTTGCATGCAAGTTTTTTACGCGAAGCAGCCCCAGCGAAGGCAAAAAACGCTCTGTGTGCTGCTATTGAAAGCGTACTGAAATTCTAATTTGTCAACACTTGACGTACAGATTTATTTGCTTTAGAAGAGGGCGGAGTAGTGAAAAACCAGACTCATATTGCTGGGAGCCACAAGACCAACTCTCCAAACGGTTTACTGCCGTTATAAGAACTTTTAAATCCTTCAAAAACCATACATTCGGAAGTAGAACCAAATTTATGAACTGTGCTTTGAATGCTTCTACAAGCTAAGAAATCTGATGCTCTTTTAGTTCGTTTCTTGCTCTCCTCCCTTTCTGAAGGGACATTTTCTGTATGCAACATTTTTTGGTGTGGAAAATAAGAGAACGTTTCTTCACATTTTTATGCACAATTACTCTATTTGCTGAATTTAACATAATGTGGGGGGGACGACATAAAATGTTGCCTGTGTCCAAGTGACAGCACATTTTTTTTTCTATCAATCCATCTATCTATCTATCTGTCTATATATCTATCTATGAAATTCTGTCAACAAGTAGAAATTATGCACTAAAATCAGCCATTGAAAGGTCTTCTTTAAACTTGGTCCCTGTAGAGGATATGAACTTATTTTACATGTAATTTGACCAGTGGATGTTCAGACTTTTGCATACAACTGTACGCTCGTCAGCTCGAGCCTCTGGGGGTGCAAGCTGATAGGAAAAGAGATTGTTTGAATGGGTGAAGTGGAGCGTGCAGGAGAGCAGTGTGCAGGGTGGTGTTGGGGTTGCTGTGAGGTTGCATCAGCTCGTGGGTTTGTTTGGTCATCAATGGCATGTTTTTTCTGTTGCTGTCATTTTTGGACATCGCAGCGTAATGCAACACTTTTAGGCTTTTTTTTTATTTAAAAAGAGTCGATGAACTACCCAGTAGCTGAACCAACAGCGGTAGGACGTTCTACTGGTGTTTTGGGATTTCTGGGGTTTTTTTTGTTTGTTTGTTAAATGGTAGTGAATAATAAACAAGTGCAAGTTAAAAAAAATGCTACATGACAAGAAAAGTGGAGAGAGAAAAAAAAGTGAGTCATTTGGCACAGACTGCTGCACAAATGATCTTAGCGTTTTGGAGGCATTTTACCTAACGACATAGTCTTCATACCCGACAGTCTTCCTAAAGAGGAGCCATCAGACAGCAGCTGGGAGACTTTTCGCAGCAGACCGTCTCAGTGCTGTTTGTTTTATGAATGGAAATGGAGTTTACGGAAGGCTTCTGATGAATTAAATGACAGGTATTAAGTGGTTTGAGGTGGAGCGGCGCTGTTTTTCTGAGATGACTGTGTAAATGAGTGTCAGTAAATGGAGAGTGAGGGGAAGGAGCTGGCAGAGACATGCCAGCCATCACTCCTCACTTGGCCAAACTCCACGCATGCTCTAGTGCTCCAGTGCCCCGTGGGAAACTCGTCAGTCCTGTGGCTTTTCTGAGGCTCCGCCCACGTTCCGCTCTTACTGTCTCATTGTTCTTACTGCTTACGTGCAGAGCTCCTTTCTTCATCTCGAAAAATGCAAACCATTCCAAATGTGAGAGTGCTAATTTGCTTTAGAGCAAAAAAAGGTCATACTGACTTTCTTTTTTTTTGATAGTTCATCATTTATCTGGATTAAGTGATTATTTTGACAATTAATTATCAAACTATAAAAATTAGATGAACACAAAAAAAAAATAAATTAATTAAGGTTCACATCCTGCAGAGGGTTGAATTATTCTTAAGTCAGACCAACGTAAAACTTAAGCACGGAAATGTGAAGCGTTTGAAGCTTGTAAGAGGCACTGAAGTGGCATGTTGTTCGCTTTATGGTGCTGTTTCAGTTCAAGTTTATTATTTAGGCAGTCTGTCGGGTTGTCTTGTTTTCTGCTGAACCGTTTAGAAAACGAATTACTCAGCAGACTCGTCAAGAACGTACGTTTTATCGAGCGTTTGTAGTGTTTGTGGATTATTATTGAGGAATCACGACAGCCCTAAAAACTGGCCTGGTCTGGGATGGGACTCCCTGATTTTTTTGAACCTTTAGAGGGGGATTTTTTAAAAATCAGTTAATGCAGACTGATGTAAGGCAACATGGTACCCAAAGAAAACATTGAGTTTATTATTCTTTTACCATTATTCATGTGTGTTTCCACAGGTTATGGCAAATACAGTGATTATACTTGTGTAGTAGATGTAGTAACACTCGAGTTCTGTAATTAGCACTGTAAAGGAATCCATGCCGCCGAGTGTCTCTGCGGTGCTCTGCAGCATAAGCCTGATTACCTGCCCCTGCTGGGTAAGTGGTGGGGCTGTTGGGGGTAACTGGGACGCAGCTCTGACTCATCTCTGAAACCCCCGGCCCCCCCAACACCTCCATGTGAAAAGTCATCTTTTGTTAGCGTCTTGAGAGCCGCCTGCACACCTGTGGGCCATTGCCGCAGGGCATGTGCGTAGGAGTATGAGAGTGTGTGTGTGTGTGTGTGTGTGTGTGTTTGGGGGGGTGTTATGATTGCTGCTGCTTAATCGAGATGTGTTGACTAAATGGGGAGGGATTAGGCTCAGAAACAAGGCGTCTTTTCTTCTCGTCAAGCACAGAGCAGCGTCGGAGGCTGGGGTTTGCGGGGGGGTGGGGGTTGGGGGGGGGGTAAAGCTGGCATACCTGCATGCTTTGTTTGATCATGCTTTCATTTTTCCTCAGTATCATCACCCCCCTTCCCCCTGCCAGCGAGCCAGGCAGAACCACCATGATGCCATTATCCCACCATTAAGGGCCAGAGACACATTTCCTGATCATTTTAAATTAACCTGGATTAAGTCTCAAGAGCTTCAGGGAGACCTGCTCAAGTTTTGTTTGCGATATATGCAATGTCAATTGCATGTATCATACTGAACTCTCAGCTTCGTGTTCATTCTTAGTATGAAGGTTGAAATTAAATAACGATTCAACAGTTTTCAGTTCCAAATGATAAAAGCACATGTTAAGAAAACTTTTTCCTGAAAGGTTTTGAGTATTGAGGATCAATGGGTTAGTAAGTTGGTCTGTAAGTTATACCACCCGTTCAGAAGCCTCGTATTACTACTGTATCGTACGTCCTTTACAGTTGGGATTATTTTCTTTTCTGCGTGAACTCTGGCTCATTTTGTTTTGTTTCTTCTTGCTTTTAAGCCTCGGTTATCTAAGCTAGGGCTGGATCTGAACTGCAAGGTGGCAGATCAATGGACTATGGCATTTTACCCAAGGCAGTATTACCAGTATATGTTTGTCCTGTGGTTCCTGTACATTCTGCAGTTCTGTATCAGGAAAGAAAAAAAAAACCCAAACAGAGTTATTTGTGTTGAGACAGTGTAAGCCTCTGTAAAAATGTTCTTCAGGCCTTTTGAGATGGCTGTCCCTCAGGGGCCTGCATATGAGGCCTGTCAGACCTCTCCCTTCCTGCGCTCAAAAGTCCCCATACCGTGTGTGTGTGTGTGTGTGGGGGGGGGGGGTGTATGTGTGCACCCAACGATCTGCCCGTTGTATATTGTTATATGTAGATGGAGCGGGGAGCCGGTGTCAGGAGCCATGAGGCTCACCCTGCTCCTGATGTTCCCCAGACTCCAGTCCTGTGTTCACCCAACAGTGAAGTCAGCGGCTGTGCCCTGCCAGAGGCCTGAGTTGTGCACCTCAGAGGGACGTCACATCTCAAGCGAAGAAGTAAGGCAAGTGACTGACAGCTTGCCAGCAGTTTAACCAATACACTATGTGCACATGCTTAAAAGTAAAGTGTAATGTGGCCATTTTTGTCTCACGTGAACACGCCACCACACCACAGAACACGGTGAGAACACTGAGAAATTCTTCTGTACAATTAACCCATTTAACCCATTCACCAAGTGAAGCAGCAGGCAGCCAGGAACACAGCGCCCGGGGAGCAGTGTGTGGGGACTGTATCTTACTCAAGGGGACCTCAGTGGTGCCACTGGCAGTCCTGGGATTCAAACCCACAACCTTCTGATCACAGGGCTTAACTCCCCAACCACTAGGCCACAAGCTGCCCCAAAGGTTGCGGGGAGTCCTCCCTGTTAGGGAATCGAACCTCGGTCTTCCGCGTGACAGGAGGAGATACTGTCCACTATACTAAAATGACTGTAAGGCTCGATCTGTAAAGACCCTCCTCTGGGCTTATAGTGCAACATTATATTGTTTGTATTTTGGTCAGCCTCTGCGTGGGCTGGTCTGTAGAAGAGCAGCCCTAACCACAGCCTGATCCCAGATCTCTTTATGGCCCTGTGTTACAGGAACATTTGCTCGTGTGGGTGGTGAGGTTGTGTGAGGAAACCCACTCTTGTGTTGTTTTTTTTGTTTTGTTTTGTTTTTTCCCTCCAGGACCAAGCAGGAAGTGTGCAGTTTGCACAAATCATTCTGTTAGGCTCTTCAGAGAGACCTGTTCGCTCATTAAAAAGAATTGCAGCTCAGATTGCAGGGCGAAACATCATGAATGCAATTTGAGCATCTGCGAATGTATTTATTCAGGTTGAACCATTTAAAAAAATGTTTCTGACTGACATTGTAACTGTTGTTTACAGTATAACCCTGTCTTTTCTGACCTCATGACCTTTTCTGCTGTAGTCTGATGGGCAACACTTTACAATTAGACTCTTATCAAGGGTTTATAGATGATTTGTAATCAGGTTGTAAATTAGTTGTAGGCAGTTTATAAATGAATAAGCAGTTATAAACAAGTTATAACAGTTTTAATGGGAAGATTCTGAGGCAGAACTGTCAGCATGCTGCTACCTTTAAAACGCCCCACCTTGCCAAATAGTGAGTCTGCACCAATGTATGATAACTGTTATAACTTGTTTATAACTACTTGTTAACAGTTTATGGACTTCAAACTAATTAATAACCCGATTATAAAGGGTTTCTAAATCATTTGGGAGCTTGTCTCCTTTAGCCTATTTGACTCCTAAACCAGAACATCCCTCCCTCCCCTTATAGCATTACCATAAGGGACTGATACAACACCGCAGGGTGTCGTATCCTATTCATTATCCTATTTCATATCTGCCTTCAGTATTTATTAGTACATGCTGCTGTACAGGTCCTTCCTCTGTATACATTGCTGTGCTAATATGGCACAATGCACTTTAACATCCCACCTGCACGTTGTTTATATGTAAATCTGCCGGATTGGTGCTACACCTAAAATGTAGAAACTTTTAAATGTAAATTTGTACTTATTTTATAATGTTTGCCCAGTCATTCAAGGCGCGGTTCAGGATACATTTCACTGCGTGTTGTACTTGTATAACTATGCATGTGATGAATCTTGGATCTTGAATCTGAGGTAATTCATCTGAATGAAAGTAACTGGGTTTTTGAAAATAACTGGCTGCACTCATCTTGAATCTTCAGTCTTCTGAAATGTTGACCCAGAGTGCTGTCCCGCAGCAGCAGGGTCGGGTCAGGTCTGTGTGCCCGAGTGCTTGATGTGTTTGCCTAAGCGAGTGCAGGAAAAACCAAAAGTCGGAAGAGAACAAACGGCGAAGGCGCTGCGCTCCTGGGTCCAGCGGCCTCACCTGCCCGCGGCTGCTTCCACTCGCAGAGTCAACACGCGTACAGTAAGAGCCCCCGCTCCCCAGCCCGGACAGAACAGAGCCTTCCATCCCAGTTAATCGCGGGACAATCCCCACTCGTCACTCTGCGGATTCCTGTAAAAGGGAGGATAAAGCCGAGAGGATATTTGCTCTGCGAGGTCTTTTGTGACCGCTCAAAGCAGGCAGATTTCTCAGCGGCCACTCGGCTGCCTCGGATTTACAGTGTGCAAACAGGACATGATCGATCCTGCAGCCTCCTGAGAGTCCCGGAGGTGCAGAACGTGTTGGTCAGGCCTAAAAAAATCCCTTTTGCTGAACATTTTCCCGAGGCAAAAAAACAACGCTTTTGCACATTCTGACTCTCTCTCCCCCCATTCACATTAGTATAGCAGTGAAAGTTGAGGTAGAGATGTGACAGCAGAGTTCCATTCTGATCATGAAAAAAAGAACCAAGGATTAAACTCTTTGTAGGGTACAGTCCAAATAATTACCCATTAGTATGGCCACCTTGCATTACTATGGTTTACGGTTCTCCAGGGTTGACCAGGTGTGTTGATTTTAAAATCTCCCAACCAAATGGCCCTGAGGCCTACATGTTCCCATAAAATAAAACTTTGAGACAGCAAAGAACATCTGGCTGAAATCTTACCTACAGTGTGTTAGTTTCTTGAAATGTTTTTGTCTGTAAACATTCTTATTTATTAACCATTATATTTGCTGTATTTACAATAATAATGGTACTAATGCTAACGCTTAGACAGGTTTCCTGTGACTTTAGGTTAGTGAATACTTTCAATTGGCATGATCAAATTCATGTTTTAGGTTAAATACTCTGAGTAAAGGTGGTGCTGCATTAATTTGAGAAGAATGTGTAGAAGGAAACTCTGAAAAAGACTTAATCTGCATACGGTATGAGAGTATTACAGTCAAACAGATTACTAACTGATCATTGCTAGTTCATCAAGAATTTCAGTCTTGTATTTAACCTATAATTACAACAGCTCTAACTCACATGTTTACAGCAGTGACTTTGTGAAGAAAGAATGTTTCCATGTGTTCTATTCTATCTGTTCC
>JBBIGA010000027.1:2378427-2389644 GCA_037576975.1 Alestes dentex | reverse complement strand
TCTCTCTTTCTCTCTCTCTCTCTCTCTCTCTCTCTTTCTCTTTCGCTCTTTCTTTATCTTTCTCTCTCTCTCTCTCTCCTCTTTTTTGGCCTACAGGAGCAGCACACCTGTACTACATGCCAGGTGTAATGATAGGCTGCTGCGGGTGAGGACATGACTCTGCGCTCGCCCCAGGCATGCACTGACAAACGCCTCTCTCTCTCTCACAACAATAAGCAATAAATCTGATATTTCTGCCACAGCTCAGCCGGTTGTAGGGCGGACTGAGAGACGGGCGAGAGCGCGCCAGCACCAGCGAGAAACTTTTAATGAAGAAGTAGTTTGTCAGCCCACTCTCACCCGAGGGCCTGTTTTACGGAGTGAGATAAATAAGGTATTGTACTGCCTCCCAGGTCACTCTGTACGATCTGCCCCGGTTTAGTGATTCCGGTTTAATGTTGCTGGTAACGTTTTTAATGTTTTGAAATCACCTGAATTACACTTATGACAAGTTCAGTCTGGCATCACGCAGATACGAAAATATTTTGAACAATATTTATGTTGATTTGTCATTGTTTGATAAACTGAAAACTGAAAATCGGCGCATTTTTTTGCCAGACGTCTTTGCCTGCGGTCTGTGACTGATGGGTTGCACTTTTAAACACACACACACACACACACTCAGATGCCACAGGCTACCTGAGAGTGGCACAACAATGTGAGCAATTGTCTGGGCTGTCCCCCTGCTTTAGGGAAGGAGAACTGGGCTTGTGGTGAACCGTCACACACAATAAAGGTGTGAGACAGGACTCTAGATCCCACCATGGGCTGACCACGCCGGCCTCACCGACTCACTCGCTTCCCTGTTGTGTTTCCGCGTCGGCCATTGTGCCGCTCTTTCGGCCGGCACAGATGAACCATTGTCTTGCGGCTCCTCCTCTGAGGCCCATGCAGAAACCCAGAAGTCTTAATGGACAACAACTTACTGCTCTGTGACATGCCAGCGCCATGCCAGCGCCATGACATGCCAGCGCCGTTCTCCTTTTGTAAAATGGCGATTTTGATTCGGGGCCAAGCGAAGCGGTCTCTGGCGAAACGCGGCTGCGTGCTTCACAGCGCCTCATGGGTCTTAGAAGTGCTTGTAGACAAATAAATACCCGCTCACGTGAATCATGCACCCGGCATCCTGCCTCTGAACCACGCGGGCAGACAGACATTGTGTCTCATCTCTGCTAGACTGCCCCACTGCTAGCGGCTTAACTGCCATTGTCGGACCAGATATGAGGTCATTGTCATGAGATTTCTCCGGAGAAAGGGTGAGCTTTTTCTCGCCGCTCATTCTGAATGGTAAGCCGGCGGAGGGGAGCATGTTCAAAGGAGAAGAGGGAGCAGGATTTGGGGGCTGAGGGCGTGTGGCAGTGGGAAACAGCTGGACGGTTGAAAGCCAACGCGGAGTCTGCGCCCTCCTCCCCCCGCCTGACGCAGCAGCGGCCCCTTTTAAGCGGCTCAGACCGCGGCGCGTGTTGGTTTCTCGACTCTACGGGCGTCTCAATACGCCGCCGCAGTGAGACGGCCCTAATGCTAACAAAATTAGAAAGTTTTGAGAGAGTCTCTTTCACACGCTCTGATTTTCTTCATCATCCCAGTCTCTGACTGCACTGCCCAGGGAGATGACCAGACTTTTCTTTAGTTGTTTACTGAACCCTGTGCCGTCTGAGGCAGCTTGTGCTTGACAGCGGCCTCCAGATTATTGGTAGCTGTAGGGGACTCTCGTGACTCTCCTGAATGAACATTGAATTGATAGTGGAAATTTTTCTACTTTTTTGTTTGTTTGTTTGTTTTGACTTCTGTCTTTGCCTAACCCCTACCAGGTATTGACTGGTTCAGGTGTGTTGGAAACTAGTATAGAAGAAAAAATCTAGTAGTCCTGAGGACTGGCAAACTCACTGGTCAACAGAAGTTGTCGACCAACAGCCAGAAAAAAAACAGAATTCAGAATTTGGGAGGCCCAGAGCCGAACACATTTTTTCTTGAGAGGAACAGTCACCAAGGCAGTAACATTGTTAAGCTTGCGGGGCTACATGAATGATATTCACAGTCTGTTGGGGAGGCCTGCATACAGACTGTGGGAGTGTAACTGACATGAGCTAAAATAACAATAAATGTGTTCCGGTTAGGAAAGAATATTATAATTAGAATCCTGACAGATTCCAATCAGACACACCTGTTGTTATTTCCTCCTCTGAGTTCAGCTCTTTGAAGACCTTGCTATTGAGCTGAAGAGTTCAGGTTTAATAGGATAATGAGAGTAGGTGAATGTCCACGGAGGTCTAAGGTAGAGTAGTGAGAGTAGTGGGAAATGGGGGGCTGATGGAAGTCCCTGAGTACTGATGTCATGATTGTAGATTTTGACGGCACCATTATTGCCTGGGAAATAATCACGGTTTCACGATTATCACGATTATTTCGCGTGTATTAATTTCACAATGTAGCTAGACAATCACATTCTTTAGAAGTTTTTTCCTTTTGTTTACTGGTGTGTTTTTAAAAAAGACACAAAAAGACCCGTCGTCTTGAATACGTCCCTCTGTAACCAAAAAAACTCCCATACGGCAGACTTTGGTGGAAATAAAGCGTATTCAGTTTTTTTCCTCTGTCATTGTTTAGTGAGGTAAAGTGAGCCATCATTCGCTGATTGTACTGTCTGAGTGTTTCTAGCACAAGCGAAACGTTTTCGTTCCGGGCGAGTCCTGCCAATCTGTTGATAGCAGTGTCATAACCTACATGTTTAAGAGCGGCAACAGAAACACGGTGTTGAGGAGCCTTTAGGATTCATTAAGCATGCCATTTTAAATCGCGGTTAATCGTCAGACCAGTTAATCGTGACATCCCTCTCCCTGAGCCCATTTATCTGTATCATCTGTTTAGCTGTGATGTTGTAGTAGTAGTAGTAGTAGTAATAGTAGTACCTTTTATTTGTCACAACAGTGGCCATCACTCATTTTCTCCGATGGCCTGAGGTGAGAAGAGCACTGGAACCAAGGTCATGGAGGAACTGACGTGAGGCTCTGCTCATACTGTCTGCTGGGTGTTTTTCATATGACCCTGTTTTGCAGTATGCATTGCTGTGTTTTACATTTAGAGACATGTTAATAACTATCTATGTGCTAAATGTTTGAACTGGTTCTGTGTCAATTTCTCTCAGCAATGCAAATAATACGTACATATGTACGAACACAAATGTGGTATTGATTAAACAGGTTGGAATTTCTGGTAGGATTTCTCCACTTTTTCCAGTGAGCTATGAGAAGTTAAAGAGTAGATCGTCAACAGGCCCGGGCTGATTCTTTTACTAATGAATAAAGATGGAATGAATAGATATAAAGGAATAAGATCAAATATGAAGATTCTCTTGTCCACCTTTCCTGTATCCATTTTCCAACTCTGCGGTCTGCACTGACTGTTTATCTCATGAGGTATTTCGACATCAGTTCAAGATATAAACAGTTATAAGCCCCGCCTCCTCTCTGAGTATTTGTTGCTCAGAATGATCATGTGTGTGAAAGCCTTGGCTGTGTGATGAGCTAATCACTTGTCAGTATATGTTTGTTTTACAATCAAGGATTTAAATCATTTTTTGCCTGAATGCACTTCTTTGGAAGAAGGAACCATTCAGGTGAATGTTTATACAGCGTGCATTTTGTTTAGTTTTAATTTGCAACGCATCCCTGGAATTGCCTTTTGGCAGATGAGTGGCATGTTATGAGCGGGAAACACCCTAATTTGATTGACTGTCCCAATTATAGAGCGCGGTCACATTCCAGAACATCGTCGGTTTGTTTTTTACTTGGTTATTCCATTAAGTGATATTTGCAGTAATGGAATTACTGCTTTGCTTTTCAGCCGCATTAGCGCCTGCTCACACAGACGAACAGTTTTTGTCTGCTGTGAAATATCTTTACAGGTCACGGCGTACTGAGTCATTCTGATTTTCTGTAAGAATCTGTTACAGTGTGCTCGTGAAGAATCACCCTCGAACAGGATGGGAAAATACAGTGTTACTGACGATGACTGAACTAGGGCAGATTACTTGGAGGGCCTTTTGCTTGTGCATATTGTTTTTTTGCTCATGGAAAATGTCTCACTATGTCCGTTATTAAGCCAGGCCCTCATGGACCGATTGTAATAGTGATGTGCAGTAACATACTATGAATATGAAATGTGTTTTTACAAGTACGAACGATTAAACTGGGTAGATTTTGAGGTTTTGAGGAAGGTTTTATGTCCACTGACTCAGCATCATGGTCAGGCATGTGACCTCACTCGCCCCAGTACACTTATTGATTGTTTGTGTGTTTGTTTATTTGTCTGTTCTTCGAGCATGTGCCTCCTGTCGCTGCCTGCAGCCGTCCCCCCCCATGGGCCCTGGCGCGCGGCAGTCCAGTCCTGTCTGAAAGCGAGAGTGGCAGGGCCGTTGGGAACGGGAAGGTGCGGTCGTGCGTGCGTGTTCCAGACATAGCCTCTGGTTCCTCCTTCCCAAGGCTGGGTCGTGGTGGTGCAGGGGGCCCACAGACAGCACCCACCCCCAAACCCCCCCCAACCCCCCAACCACGGACCCTGCCGTCTCGCGTGGCTCTCTTACTGAGGCCTGGTGACTTAGAGGCCACTTCTTCTGTCGCCATGTGCTGGTGCTTCAGTGAAGCACACTTTTTCTTATTGCTTATATTGACTCATACAGCTCTGGAAAAAAATAAGAGACAGCTGCAGTTTATTTTGAAATCAGCATCTTTATGAGGAAAAATATAACAACACTGCTGTAATCAACACTCTCCTCGCGCAATGTGACCAGTTGGATGGTAAAACACTGCTAGAAGTTCGTCAAAGGTCATTATAGCCGTTTTGTTTAAGAGTGAGCTTTGTTTTCTTTGAATTATTCAAGTTCTGTAAACACTGCATCATTTCTCTTATTCTTTAGTCATTTCCTTTAAAATGATGCTTTAAAGAAGAATATTTTTATTTGGAAATGAGGAGAAGTATTGTCAGCAGTTCTTAAAAACCGAGGCAAAGCTGTTCAGTTCAATACTTGGACCTATAAAAGATCAAACCTGAGAAACTGGACATTTTTGCAATGGTCTCCTTTTTTTTTTTTTCCCAGGGCTGTATTTCTTTTTTGTGTCAACACATCTGTGAAGATAAGATGAGATGAGATAACCCTTGATTAGTCCCTCAGGAGGGAAATTTGCATTGTTACAACAGCAAAGTGTACAGAACAAAAGAAAGTAGAAGCAGCATAAATAATAGAATAAAAACTATACAATATATAGTTACAATATAATACAGTATAATAGTAAAATATAAAAACTGTGTGTGTGTGTAAATATAAATATATATAGTGAAATTCCCATTTAGAGTGAGGTGTGGCAAAAATTGTATCTGTTTCACATTTTGACGATAACAAAAAATTTTTTTACCACTGTACCCTTATAATGTCATCCTAATTAACTGGCATCAGCCCTGAGCTGAGGGAGTAGAAGACCCAGACGCCTAGACGGTTCCGCAGGAACACTGGAGTGGGAGCCAGAGGTAGCAGTAAACGTTTTGAAATTATGGGAGGGACCCTCGGCAAGGGCTTTTTTATATAAACGGTGAGAACCGGAGCTAACCTGTTCAGGAGCGAGAGTTTTCTTTGGCAGTAAACTCCCGAGATTGTCATACCGGCCATGCCTGCTGGCCTGAAACAGCATTGGCATTCAGATCTGAAGCTCGCTGGCTTTTACTGCGTCACTGGCCTGCAATCGCGGATGTGCTCATTCAAGACAAGAAATGAGAGCACGACTTACTGTTGCTTTCAGGTGATGGGGTTTTATTTCCTTCGGTAGTTTTGAGGAAGTACTGAACAATCCAGGCTCTGTTCTTAAACTGAATAGTCATGGAGTAAGTTGATGGGCACATGATGTCCACAAATTCCTTTGCGAAACAGAAACAATTTGTCAATAAATTACCCGCTCCGTCCTCACCTGTTATCACAGTTGTTTGGCTTGAGGTTCATGAGAAAGACAAGTGAGAAAGTTTGTGGAAAATACTTTTGTAGTTCCTGCACTAAAATTGCAGCCGGTATGTTAAACCGGCTTTCACTTTCATTGATGCAGCATTTCATAGCAGTAAAAAAATACTTTTATTCCCTTTGTTATACTACTGTTACTTTGTCCGTTCTCTGAAGGTCTTCTGAAGATGACAATAGCAACTGTGCTGCATTTCAGAGTGCATGCACCAGGCTGATGATGTCATTTTAATCAACTTTTATAAAGTGTGGATTTAGCACTCTGTGTGAAGATGCTACCAAAGTCTATTCACCTTTGGAGGTGATTCTTCTAAACCGGAGGAGAAATAGAGGTGGGCTTGTCATGGGTAGGCCTCTTAAAAAACATGATAAGCCATCTGTTTCTGATTACAGTAAATCGACAGACACCGTGGAAATACAGTCCCACCTCTCTCTCCCTCTCTCACACACATTTGCAAGGACCTAAAGACCCGTCAGCTTCATCCATCAAAGCTAAAATTGAAGCTGTATGGGTGTGACAAAACCATCCCACTCTTGTTTTTCGAAGGAGTGAACCCATCCAACCAACGGCCCCTATTAAAATTCCACCGTGGACAAATAGGCCAAATAGCAAGCCATTCATCTTTTGCAACTTCCCATCTCACGTCAGAGAGCTGCAGTCAATCAAAACAGCAGTAGTTACGAGTAATATTCATAGGGCCACTTTCACAGACTCGGGTTAAACCTAGACTTGGGATTACCTGCAGTGTTGGAGGTACAGTCGACCTTTGAAATTCGCAGGGGTTGCGTTCCAAGAGCACCCGCGGATTGTGAAAAAATGTGAATTTGTGGTGTGGTAAAAAAAAAATGGCCTATAAATGCCTGTTTTTATAGCCTAAACCCCAAATACGCTCCCAAATACGCTTTTTTTTTTTTAAACTCAGCTAAAAAAAAATGTAAAGGTAAACTCGAGATCAAGATCAGCAGCGAGGAGAAATGAACAACGCTCTCGGATTGGCTACTCTCAAACCTCCCGCCTCTGAGTACAGCCGTAATTTAAAATCCCAAAACGCGCTTTCTTTGTGTTCTCTCGACTGTACAAAAAAAATTATACAGTAATTTTTTCATCTGGAAATTTCACTGAATTTACGTTATTTGTTACGAAATTAGTAAATGATATTTTTCTTAATAATTTTGCACTGAAATGCACGAAAAATTATAAATTGGCACGAAAAAAGCAACAACAAGACGGTGGGGGATATCTGCGGTTTTCGCGAATTTGCTGGGGTTTCCACAAACAATTACTAGTTCGGTTCTAAGAAAACATCCCCAAACGGCTGAAGCTGCGCCTTTGTGGGGGAACACTCTACTTTCATTAGTCTTTAGACTTTAGGATCTTGTCGAATATGCCCCCAGAGCCGGATAGACCTAGGATCAGCTCACGCCTGCCCATGTAGGCAAAATTGCTTTCATCAGGATATGAAACTGATTTCTGATCAGTATTCCATCTCTCAGAACCTACGAATCCCTGTGCAAACAGCAAGTCATCTCTCTGGAAGGTTTTCAAGAGGAACTTGTGTTTCCCGGCGCTGTCTCTCATTTCCCCGTGCCGGGCAGTGGGCCGCTCTGCAGGTTTGGGGTTGTGCCGGACCGGAGGAATGCTGCTCAGGAAAGAGTTTTCTTTTATTGTTTTGTTTTCTTTAAGCCGGTCCATTCTTGGTGTGTTCTTAAGCAAACAGCAGAGTGCTATGTCCTTTTTTTTTTTTTTTTTTTTTTTTACCATTTCACCACGTCACTGTTCAAACTTGAGAAGGGCAAATATTGCAGTGATCTCTCACCGTAACAGCCTGTGGGCGTCATGGGAAAAGGCACTTTAGGGCTGCGCAGTAAGAGCAAAACATCCTCGGAATAAAAGGCTTCTCAAGCAGACTCATACTGATAAGGCATTTTGTAATGTATCCAGTAGTCAAGTGAAGTCAAAGTTCATTCATAAAGCACCTTTTAAACAACGAATGTTGATCAAGGTGTTTTACAGTTCCATACAGGAGAACAAAAAAAACAGACAAGAAGATATTCACAATAAAACATAGAGCAAGGGGCATAAAACAAAAAACATAATGGAAATTATTCAAAAGCCTAGGAGAAAAAAAAATCGGTTTTTGCTGTGTGTACAGTCAAACAGTATCATCTTCTTTGTACAAAAGATACATGTGAGACTGTGAGGCGTCATTAGAGGTCGTGAGTTTCTTTAGAATAGACTAGTTATCTATAAGCTCCTCATTGGCTTGTTGCCCCTCAGAGAACGCCTAATCTTTTAATACTTTCTGTATAATAAATAGCATTTTCTAAATAATTGTTATTTAGTGTCATCGTTCTTCTTGTACTGAAACTCTGAAACACTAGCTATCCTGTTGGTTATGCCATCAGGAGCTGGACTGAATGCTTTAGATTGACCACTAACATAATAAAGAACTGACTGTGGAATTAGTAATGAAACAGTAGAGATTTTATAAGTCACTAATCTTCTGGAAGTTGTAGAGACATCACTGAGAGTATCTGCAGTCTCATCAGTGGGATTCAGTCTGCTGGTGGAAAACTGGTTGCTCTAAACCAGGGCTTTTTACTGAAGCACTGTCTGTGACTCTACAACATCCAAACATGTTCATGAAATGTTCTCTCTTATTGTAGCGCTAAATAGGCATTGTAGTAGAGGTGATATTTTTGTTAGTTGTATCCATGTTTTGACATTTATGGCCTAAAACTGAACACCACATTAATATTGGACTGGAGAAGCTACATAGGGCCTTATTATATTAGTCTAAAAGGCCACTGTTAGTGATTTACAAGCATCAAACTAATAATCCACAGACGGCAAACTCGGTTTCACTGACTGTTGGGAGTTTTAACTGCTTGTGCAAAACAGGGTATTCATTACAAAAAAAGGAGGTTCTGAAAAGTGCAGAAATTAAAAAAAAAAAAAAAATGCGATTTTTATTCGATAAAAAATTAAAGATGTGTTTAACTGGCCAGAAGGGATGAGTTAAATGAATCAAAAAGTTCAAAAATATGGAGCCTTTAACACTTTTCAGGATATATTGCACCACATAACTGGAAGCAGATCCTTCATTGTGGAGAGAGGGCCGTGGAGTGAGGAACACTTTTTTCCCGGCGTTCACAGTCAGCGCCAAACAATCAGATTTGCTCCATGAATTTCCACGGAGAAAAATAAGTCGAGGCGTCCTCACAAAACGCAAGACAGCTGATGAAATCAAGACCAAACTGTGGCTAATAGCTTCACAGAGGTGCTGAGGTGTTTGGAAGCTGCCTGCCAGTTCTGTTTATCCCTGAAGTTTAACGTTGCCGAGTGCTGGTACTTTTGCTTGCTCTACATTAGGGGCTCCTTGGAGTCGCCCGATACCGATCACTTCCACCTGCTGTTGGAAATAACTGATATTCTAATTCTACTTAGGAACAACGGTCGTTGAAACCGAGTGTCCAGTCTAAGGATTATTAGTTAGTTTGAAGCTTGTAATCACTAAGGATGGCCTTTTCGACTAATAGAATAAGGCTGTACTTCTGCATTCCAATATTAATTTTGTCTTCAATTTAGGCCATAAATGTCAAAACATGGATAAAACAAGCAAAAATATCACCTTACACAATGAAACAAATTCTACCTGGGGCAGCTGGTGGCGTAGTAGTTAGGGCGTTGCCACTGCGATCAGAAGGTTGTGGGGGTCGAATCCTAGGACTGCTAGTGGCACCACTGAGGCGTACTTGAGCAAGGTACCGTCCCCACACACTGCTCGCTGCTTCACTTGGTGAATGGGTTGAATAGGTTCAGTGGGTTAAATACGGAGGACGAATGCTGTTCACGCTGTGTGCTGTGTTCACGTATGACAAAAATGGTCACTTCTCTTTACACTTTGATGCAGTTCACCTGCTGTGGTGACCGTTGCACCCCGGTTTGCCCCCCTCCCACCTGACATGAAAATAGGTGTCAGGAAGAACGCACAGATGAAGTTAACAAGTACGATGAAAACAAGGCAATCGGGGCGCTTTCAGGATAGAAGGCTGAAATGGAAACGCACGCCGAAGTTCTGTTCAGGTTGGCTCCGACGCATGCCTGCTTGATTATGTGTTATTTTAATGTGGTAGCACCACAAGCCTGGAAAATCCGCTGTTAGAAAAAGGAGCATGAAGGCTCATAAAATACTTAATTCCTAAAGTACTCCTAGCAAATAACAGCTGAGCACCGTGTCCAACACTCGTACCACTTGTGGAAAATTTTGTGTACAAGACCTTAGCTGGCTGGGCCCTCGTGCACTTAGTGCCAGTTGCTCCTGCTATAGCGCAGTTGCCTTCTTTCGCGTTCTTATAAAAAAAAAAAAAAGCGAGGCATTTCGGCACAATAGCTCAGCGCGGGTGGAAGATAACGTGTCGCCTCCCTGCTCTCCCTTCATAACTAGCTGCCCTTCTCCTTTGTAGCCTTTCTCCTGGTCTTAATCTGTCTCAGATACTACTGGCATCCAGCAGGCGTTGCGTAAGCGTAACTCTGAGGGTCAAGTCGAGTCACCCATCCCTCCCTCACCCTTCGCTCAGTTTGCAGCTGCTCGATTTTTAGGTCACCAGTTTATCAACACGCCAGCTGTCAGCCATGCTTAATCTCGGCTGCCTACTGTAAACTTCTCTTCATTACGGAACGGTGCCCCGACAAATGGTTTACGATCGTGATTTATCATTACCAGGAACTCACTGGTCTACCGTGTCATTGTGTAGAGGCTTGGTTTGCGCTGTAATTACACCCAGCACTCGTTAGAGCTTGTAAAGTTTGGCTGAGTGGTGAAAGTGTGAAGGAATGAGGCCCAGAGGAAAGAAGAAACATTTGTGTCCTTCTGTCTGAATGGTGCGATTGCGTAAATGCATGCTATCTAGTCATTTCTAGTAGGGTTTTTTGGTATGTGTTGGTTAAATGTGCACTGAAAACATGGTTACGCCGCTCAGTTTACTTACTTTTGGTCTGTATGTGTAATATTACACAATTTTGCACATATTTGAGGCTTTTTTTAATTTTTGTTTACAGTGAAAGAGGTGCATGTGACAGTATTTCAAAGCCTACTGATAATGTCACTGTGTGTGTGTGTGTGTGTGTGTGTGTGTGTGTGTGTGTGTGTGTGTGTGTGTGTGTGTGTGTGTGT
>JBBIGA010000027.1:2364143-2376442 GCA_037576975.1 Alestes dentex | reverse complement strand
TTCCTCCCCTCTCTCTCTCTCTCTCTCTCTCTCTCTCTCTCTCTCTCCCTCTCCCTCTCCCTCTCCCTCTCTGTCTCTCTGAGTGCAATTTAGTTTGAGGAACAGGTGGTCTACCCTAACTCGAATGCAGCAACCTTTCTTTCTTTTCTCCTTTTTTGTTTTTTTGGCATTAAGGGGCCGTCGCAGGAGGGGAGGATTAAAAAGTAGGGACAGAACTGGGGAAAGGCGAGGGGACGGTCGACTTGCAGGCATGCAGCTTGAGCCGTTGCTGTGGCCACGTTTCTGAAAAGTGAAGAAAGAAGCCCTGCAGTAGCTGTTGGCTCTGGCCTCTCTCAGCTGCTTCCCATGTGGCTTTTGTGCTGGCCTCCATGGCTCCACGTCGGGCTCAAAACTCGCCCGGCGACGCATTGTCCTTCATCAAAGGCAGCGATGAAGGCAACAAGAGGGAGGGAAAGTGGCTGCCTCAGCTGTTTCATGTCTCGGAGAGATAGAGAGTGAGAGACAAAGGGTGGAATTGGGTTCCGCCATCCGTGCTCGGGGCAGAGCGGCGGTTTCGCTCCCCTAGGCACACATTCAAACCTGCACAGCTGTTCGTCCCAAACAAACCCCTGCATGCCCCCTACCCACCCCTTGTGGCTGTGAGATGTGGTGGAGTGTGGTGTTTGGTTTCATTTTCCCTGCTATGTCAATTGCTGTGGTCTGGACACCTCTCACCAATAGACTTTGTCTGTGAATTTGTAGTCTCCTTTTGGTGTACAGTGTTCCCCCGTAGTGCCCCCCTGCGGCCTCGGTTGTTTGTGGCCTCAGTTGTTTGCGGATTTTTTCTTACAACCGAACAAATAGTTGTTTGCGGAAACCCCTGCAAATTCACGGAAACCGCAGATATCCTCCACTTTTTTTGTTTTTGCTTTATTCATGGCAATATATCATTTTTCATGCATTTTAGTGCTAAATTAAAATGCATGAAAAACGTAATAACGTAAATTCTTTTTTTTGTAATATTAATATTAACGTAAATTAACGTAAATTCTGCTTTTTTTTTTTTTTTAGTACTGTCAACAGAACGCAAAGCAACCGTATACGAAAACGCATCTTGGGATGGTGAAATACCCCTGTACTCAGAGGCGGGAAGCTTGAAAGTAGCCAATCCGAGAGTGTTTTTCATTTCTCCTTGCTGCTGATTGGATGCATCTCTGGCAGCTGCAGTCCAGTATTCCTGCTTCATCACATCTCGAGTTTACTGTTACTTTTTTTTTTTAAGGGTAATGTATTAAGCTTATTTTAAAATGAAATTAAAGTGTTTTGGGAGCATATTTGGGGGCATATTTAGCGATTAAACTATAAAAATAGGCATTTATTTACCACATCACAAATTTGCGTTTTTCACAATTTGCGGGTGCTCTTGGAACGTAACCCCCTCTAATTTCGGAGGTTGACTGTACATGCATCCTACCAAAAATTACACACATTACATCACATTCTAGTTCTGTCCTAAAGAAAAGTATTAAGATTCTTTTGTGTTCCGGTGCATATATATCAACTTCAGATTTATATACACAATGTACCTTCACCTTGACTAGTTGTTCAGAAAGCGTTTTTGTCTAGTCTTGAGTTATTGTGGCTGTGTGTTCAGGGATTGCTGTCTTGGTGAAACATCCATCTTCTCTACTTTTCTTGGCCAATAAGATTGAAATCTCTTCTAATTTAATCACTTTTCACACTGCAGACCTTCCAGAGAAGCAGCTCCATATCATGGTATATAGTCTTCTGTTGTTTCTTCTGAACAAAAAGTTTCAGATTTAACTCTGTGCGAATTTTCTGTCCGTGCTCTGTGCAGTGTTTTGTGTGGGCTGTAAGCACGGAGATGATTCTGGTGCCGCTCTTTGTTTATTGTTCTCTGTAACTGTTGTTCTTGCTGCCTATACGTCATCCTGCGACTCTGCTGGCTTCTCTCCTACCTTCCTTATCAGGAGTCTAAGATAAGTCTTGCATGGCGTACCTGTCCACTGACGGTTCACTGTGATTCTATGAAACTTCCTCTTATCCAAGCAGTTATACCGACAGGGATGTTGTGTAATAAAAAAAAAAAACTCCATGCCTGTACCACCGTTGCTACTCGCTGTGTAAAATCTTTTGTACTGATAAATTTGCTCAATAACATTTTTATTTCAAGATTAATATGGAGAAGTTGATCCATATTCATTTTAATTATTTACATATATGTATGTTATAGTATCTGTTAAACATATGCTGATTAAGATGTATGTTTTTGTTAACATTTGTAAGCACACGATCATGACTTTCTGGGTAAATTTGAAGTGAATAACTGCACTGGAAGTAGATTAAACGAAGTGTCAGAATACGGTTTAGTTTTCAGCGAGGCCTTTTTGATGAACCCTTTTAACGGACTGGTTAATTATTGCCCTGCTTTATCAGTTCACCTCATGCTAATCGAAATAAATTCCTGGGAAACTAATGAGCGAACATAACACCAAGCTTGTTGCGATACTCTCTTGTCACGAACACATACTCGCACAAAGGACAGACTCGAATCGAAACCATTAGTATTAATGAACGCAAATTGCATGAGAATTTACACGGTCAGGGTGCATCCAGAATTGGTTTCCTCCACTGATGAGGGTTAACTGGGTGTACTTTTGACCCCTTTTTTGACTGATTTGAAATAGACTTGGTGAGAAAGTCATGTTTAGTAGTGAAGCAATATATAAGAAATACAGTATGTTATATATAGTAGTGAAGCATGGGGTTTGAGTCCAAGAAGCCTACCTGGATCCCTCTATTTTGGACTGCTTGAGGGAAAGTGATGTGGATAGCAAAGCTCCTTAGCCCCCCCACAAGTCCCCTCTTCCGGACTATTCTGAAATTGCTGTGAAACGTGGTGAGCCCTCTGGCTCTTTGTTTCATCCCTGGCCAGAGAACTCTGTATACAGTTCAGTGGCTGTTCGGACACCGAGGCTCCGTGACTCAGCTGCACTGCAGACACTTTTCAAAACAGTGAAATCCTTTTAGGAAGGGTCTAATCAAAGCCACAGCCTCGCTGTCAGGGGTAACTCGGAAGATGGGGAAGGGGAGGCTTGACTCAGGCAGGGAGGTGGAAACGGTGCCCTCATCTGGTTATGGGGTCTCTTTGACCTCTGGAGCCACAGTGTCAGGATGCTGCTTGACCTCTGGACCCGTAGCTGTCAAGTAAGACAGTTCTATTTCACTTAAGTAGTATCACAGAGGACTTTTCCAACTCATTCTCAGATGATTCCTCCCCTGCGCGTACCTCCAAGGACCGACTTTACTTTATCTGGCATTACATCACCATTTTCCTCTCTTTCATCTCCAATGTTGATATCAATTCCTGATTGCGAGGTTCCGTTTGCGTGTTTGTGGGTGACTTTGTTCGGCCCTGAGCTTGGCAGAGGCTTTGTGGACTCTTCGTCAGGCCACCTAACGAGGGGAATTAGATTTTCCCTAAATAACATGTTGACTTAATTAGACATATCAACTTTGTTTGGCTTGCTATAGGACTGCTTGACCTTTTGGTGTTTTCTTCTTCAAAAAGTGAGGATTGCTCGGACATGAAATCACTTCCCCGTTGACTTAAACCGAGAGGACATAATAAGTGTCTTTTGAGCATGACTGCCGTAACCCACCATTCCATGTCACTACATCTGTATAGCTCAGAAGAACCACATTACTCACCATGCTCTTTGTTTGCATGGCACAGAGTGGGTCCAGGGGGTTGTTTAATTGGTTTGTTCAGTTGGTTCAGATATGCTCCATAGTGCGTGGCATTTTTATAGACCCCATCCTGACTCTCAGAATCGCTCCTTTAATTGTAGCCATGGCTGCGCTTCTATATTGTCACAGTCAGCAGAACATTTTGCCCTTTCTTTGTCATCTGAGGCACAAGAATGAGAAAGTCTGAAAAAGTATTCTGCACCACCTTTTGCTTGACTGATTCACCTGCTGTGAGTGCTTTCATGCATGTGTGTGTGTGTGTGTGTGTGTGTGTGTGTGTGTGTGCGCATGTGTAAAAAGTGTAGTATAATGGAAAAATTTATCACGCTGAATTTGAACGTAGTTAAATGCTTTAAATGCTGTTCATATGACGACGAATGCCAATGCAGGAACGGTCTGTCTGCGACTACACAGAGATTATAGATGGGCTGCAGCGCATTAACACCACATAACAAAGACATTTACGGCATTTAGAAGACGCTTTTATCCAAAGCGACTTCTGTTCCCTAACCACCGGGGGCAGTCTCCCTGGAGCAACTTGGGGTTAAGGGTCTTGCTCAGGAACCCAGTGGTGGTATGCGGAAGGTAGGATTCGAACCCACGACCTCTTGGTCCAGAGGTACATGTCCTACCCACTGGGCCGCCACCACCAGCACGATTGAGAATTCATTGTAGGAACTGATCTGCAAAGATGTGGAAAATGTGAGAGTAGCTGCTCTTCACCATACTCCCAATTCACAAGAGGGATAGTGCAAGCGTGGCACACACCCAGAGAACAGTACAGGCCTCAGTGGGGATTAGTGTGAAAATGATGCAAATCATATTCCATGCCTTCACAGTCACCAGAGCTCAACCCAGTTCAACAGCACGTTACTCAGATCACCAATCGAGTGAATATCTTTTGTCAGAATGGTATTCTATCTCTCCATCTCTCTCTAGAGACTTGTGGAACCTAAACCAAGGCACACTACAGCTTTTCTAATGGTTCATGGTGGCACAACACTTTATGTAGATTTCTCATTAATTGGTCCGCTGTCTGAATATAAAACTTTTTTTTTTTTTTCTTTTTGCTTCTTCTTGAAGATAGACTTGAAGCAAGACCGTCGTTTCAAACAAGCTCTAACTCTTCTGCGGCTAATTTTGTCACTTTTCATCGTTGACTAAATCCACATTGTTTGAGGATCAGCTTTCTTCTTTCAAACAGTGCTGCATTTTTCTGTGAATGAGAAACACGGCTTACAGGACAGAAAATGTTAAACACGCGTTCTGCAGCAGATAAATACTGCTGAGCTGTGGAATTATGCTGCAGTTGTTTCTAACATGTCGGAATCCAAGTCGACATTGAACATGATGCCAGAACAGCCCCATAGCCGTACCTTATTCAGTTCAGTGTGTGCAAACAAAGTGTTTTTTTTTTTTTTTAAATAAGTGTTGGATGCATACAGTAGTAAAAGGTTGAAAACTGCCGTTCCTCTCTCTTTCAACAGGTCGTCCCACTTCCTTTGCCTTGCCTCTCTGCCTTCTTTCTCTCTCTCGCGTTCTTTTTTTTTTTTCTTTCTCTAATCCCTGCTTTGAAGATTTTTTTTCCCCCCCAAAACTGTCAGACAATCTCTGAAAACCCAAATCCGCTTGATTTCAACACCTTTTCATATCCCTCACCTATGGGCTGCTTGCCCGGCTGCCTGGGCCGCTCTGTCATCGGGGGGAGGCGGTCGGGAGGAGCGGCTGCTCCCTTTGCCCTGGCCCTCTGCTCCTTGCTAGGTACCACCAAACCTCTGCAGCCCCCTACCTCTGCCTCTTCCCACCGCCGCTCCATAAACAGCATCAGGGTGTGCGAATCAGCAGTATTCGGCTGGCCCCGAAAGCTCTTAGATCACACCATGGGGCAAGAGACTGCAGCTCACTCCCCTTCCTTACTTACTCTGCTTCTAATCCCTTCGCCTTTCAACCACAATGGGAACCATGTGCTCACGCCGGGCAGGGTAGAAGCCCACCATGAGAGAGGCCGTTTACCTCTTGAAAACTAACATTGCACTGCCCTCGGGCCTAGCGTGGAGCCGCGAGATGCTCAGCTAGCGTATCTAGGTTAGGGCGGGATCTTTTTTCAGGAACATTACGAAATGCGCCTTTAATCATGGCTAAATCAGCGATAGATTGTGGGTTACCCCTCATTACTATGCACACAGACTGGCATGAGCATGTTTTCCTTCTTTTTCTTATAGTATTACAAACCCCAAATGACAACAGTGATTGAGAATTTGTGACCATTTGAATGAATTCTCGCTAACGAGGTCGCATCCATTATTCAGAATCGGAGAGATGAAGTAAGCAGTCTCCCTAAAGAGCCTTCGAATTTTAACTTCATTTCATCCCGTCCTGGGCCCTACACACGTTGTTGACTAATAGGCCACAGTTTGTCATCAATTACCGCAGTGATCTTCTCCATAACAGAAGGACGGGGGAAATGAGAGGTTGGGCTTGGGAAAAGCCCAACCCCAAAACAAGATAATCCTCCATGGCAGATGCTTCCAGATGTTGGGGATCATTAACTCCTGGCCTCTTCTTACCACAGGGTGAAGGATAGACACACACACACACACACTTTCTGTCCCACTTTTCTCTCTCTCTCTCTCACTCTCTCTCTCTCTCTCTCACACACACACACACACACACACACACACACACACACACACAGTAAGAATACCTTTATTCCATCAAGTTCTTGCAAGCATGGCGTTGCCCACCACGTTCAGGCTTAGAGAATGTTGTCAGAAAGCGAGAGAGCCGTGTAAGCGGCGTTCGCCAGCTCAGAGGAGAGGTAATGTGCTCCAGATGAGGATGCTTTACTGGCTCCTGCCTGCTGGCTGTGTGGCCAAAGCTGGAGGCTGTGCTTTATCTTCACTAGATGAAGAACGTGGTTTCTAGATTACTGCACTGTAACGATACAACTCAGGAAATGCTTGTATTTAGACGTTTTGATACCAAATACGAAATACAGGGGGTCCTTGAGTTACAACAGTCTCGACACACGACTTTGCGAGTTTACGCCGCTCACTCCCACTCCGCTTACACCGTTAGCCTCGTGCTTACGGACTACACGGGCAAACTAGTTTGGTTGCATGTGGTGGAAGAATACGCAGTAACGTGGCGTATGAGTGAGGGAGCTTTCCTTTTTCTGAGGTTTAGTTGTGTTTTTATGATCTTACAGTTGTGTTAGGATCAGTTAGTGACTGAGGCTACGGTGTGTTTCGACTAACACCAAAATTCGGGTTACATCACTGTCGAAGGAACGGATCTGTGGCGTAACTCGAGGAACCCCTGTACTTCGTTTTTTTTTTTGTTCTGTTATTCCTGGCTTTGACGGCAGTGTATTTTATTTGTTGTGAACAGAAAAGCTGTCACTGTGGTGGTGTTCTAGTATGTTATCCTCTTACAAATGACTTTGTTCAGTTGTGCAGCTACCTTACTTTAGGAGAACTTCTCATCTGTGGTTTGAAACATGCGATTCTCATTTAGTGACCTTCAGCAACCTCTTTTCCGATCCCTCCTGAGTGTTAGTTGGTCAAATGTCTTTAATTGTAGCTCTTGCAGCCGTTTTCTGGCCTGTCTTCCTCATGGAAGGCACCGAGTGCAGTGTGTAATTGAGGACTGTTTGTGGTACGTGACCTCACAGCTTCGAAAGGCATTTCTTCATCAGCAGCACGTCTCTTTCAGCGCTCTACAGTAACGGAGTCAAACAGGGTTGACAGAGGGGTTCCGCTGCCCCCCCCCTCCCCACACTACTCTGTCAGTGACTGGCCTCTTATCAGAGCTGCCACTGCAACTCAAACCAGGGGTGCAGCACCAGAAACCCCAGCTTCCATCCTATCAGATGTCCCTCTCCATTCCCGCTGCAGGCCTCCCAGGGGTCAGCACATGGATCCCAACCCCACAGGAACAAGCCGAGCTGCTGCGTCCTTCCCTGCAGAACGCGGGTGACCTCTGTGGTCGCCCCTTAACCCTGAAACTCTTCCGTTTGAGGACCGGACTCAAACTTGTTGTCTTTAGTCTAGTGTATTCTAACTCTACTGTATACTGTATATATAAACTGTATGTATGTAGCACCGATGGTGCAGGAGGACGATATTTCGTCTCACTGGGTACTTAATGTATATAGCTGGGACAACAATAAAGCTCTATTTGACTTGACTTGACTGAAGAGCTTCCATGTCTGTTTTAGGTCATCTTTTCATTACAGAGGCTGTTTGAAGTGGACATTAAAGTGTCCACATCCTTTTGATCTGGCCTCTGTGTGGGTCCACAGACCTAATGCTAGTATGACGACTGAATAAAACTTGATTACACTGATGTGCTTTTTTTATATTTTATGGCACTGCATTGAGATTGCCTCGAGATTAAACTCTTGATACTGAGTCAATTGACTTAATTCAGTCTCATGACCAGAGAAACAACCCCCCAGAGCATTCACAGAGTCAAAACATAGGCCTGATAACCTAATATTCCAAGCATAGCTCAGTTGACAACTCGAATATTACACCAGCATCCCAGCTTTAACAACACATTTTTAATTCAGACTACAATAGCAAACCAGGGTCTAGACAGTACAGATAGGGCTGAATGAGTGATTGTTTTTAACCGAAATCATGATTTATATGAGTACTTTGTATATGCCATTGCTCTGACTACACGAATATGAATACAGATGATAAAGAAAGACAGAAACAGGACTGAATCAGGCCTGAAAATCAGTCGAGGAACCGGTGGTGTTGTAGGCCGGCAGGTAGAATCGAACTCTCTCCAGAGCGTACAGAGCTATTTTTCAGTCGCTTTTATCTGTTTCTCCAGGCGGTTGGAGAGATGGTTCCGGTCACTTCCATGTTTATAAGATTCAAGATCGCTGCTGCTTTTTTATTTATTGTAGCGTTCGATTTATTTTCCTCACTTTTTTCCCCTCATTAAAGTCACGTCATTCCAACCTAAAGCTTTATTTTATTCATTCAGTTTTATTTCGCAAAATGTTCATGGCATTATGATTATAGTAATTATCATTATCATTTCAATGTTTACATTTAGTTGTTCAAATAAACAGGGATCATCATTTAAGAAACCTTTGTAGTTAGGCCTAGTAGATGTTTGATATTATGTTGACCACCAATACAGATCATTTTAATACTGGTATGTTAAATCGTACTTAGATATCCACCCCTTCCCCACCATACCCCCCCCCCCTTCCCAACCTGCTTTCCTGTTTCGTTTTGCTCTTTTCGGTCCCATTTCCCCGTTGTGTTTTACATCAGTATAAACACATGCAGTAAATGCGTTTTTGGGCCGATGCTATCTGACCGCACTGGATCACAGTGTTGATTTGGAAGAGTTTTTGTGGCTTGCAGAATTCTAGCTGATTATCAGTGGAGCTTAATGGAAAGGCCTGCAGGAGCACGGTTTTGTCCGCTCTCCAGACGGCTGGCTTTGATTAGCCCAGTTCCAGGACCAGTCTCCTCCTCCCGGCAAAGTGGCAGAAAGAACATGAAACTGTCATCTGCTGTAACAAGGCACGCTAAATATCGCTGTGCGTATCAGTATCTGTATGTTATGTGTGTGCATCGTCTCCATCTCACCCACATCCCCTCACATTCATGCACGTATTCTGCAGTAATGACTGGTTAGGAAAGAAACACTTGTTTGACGAGTCTACTCGATGACAGTAGAGTCAGAGGAAGGTCACAACAGTTTGCAAACTATGAAGTTTGTAAAGGTATAATTAGGGGTTTTTTTTTCATCATAGTATGTGACACAACTGTCATTAGGAACCATCTCAGTTTATTTAAGTGCAAATCGACTCCTTTTAAGCAGGCTTGGTCCGAAAGCTCAAATTATTTATTATTTTATTTTAACCACACCTGATTAAAAAAAAAACAAAAAAAACCTTTTTTTTTAATGGCTAAGAAGACAGCTCACAAAAAACCTGAGAAAATGAAAAAAATATATAAACAGTGAATGACATAATGAACATCGTGGACAAAATGTGCTATTTTGAGGTACATCCCACTTATTTGAGAGATTCTGACAGTTCCCAGTTCCCAACTGGAAAAAACTGATTTATTAAAACTTAGAATGCGTAGTTATGTATGTGCTATATGGTGGTGAAGAGGGGGGGAAATGGTGCCTCCCAGATACATACACACACAAATAACCATTTAATCCACTTTTCAGTATACAGGACAAAGGTACCTCAATATAACCTTAGATGCTGTCCGTAACCTACAGACCAAGGAGCCTTTATGTTGACATTTGCTGCACATTCCACTAATCTGCACACTCCAATAATCAGTTTTGCAAGTCATGCCATGATGCCGCATAGTGTTTTCTATCCATTGCGACTGATACAATCTATCAGGGATTCCTGGTACTACTTCCAGCTGGAGACATACTCCTTGCAAATCTAGTTGTGTGATCACTATTAAACAGACAACCTAACCTTTCCTGCGGCTGTTTATCCATGATGTGGGCAATCTGAGCCCCGGCATTTAATATGTGGCCAGCATTGTGGATTATAGGAAATGAACACACTCCTGGCTAATGGTGTACATCTGATAATGCAGGGATCATATCCTGTTTACTCACGAGCCAATCAATTCTTTAGGACATTTAGATTCATAACTGCTGTCTGATTACAGAATCACTGAGGGACAAACATCGAATATGCAAATACACATTGCTTGTAGCTTTAAGTGTGGTTCTCCCTGTGAGATAGTAAGTCTGTTGTGTGTGTGTGTGTGTGTGTGTGTGTGTGTGTGTGTGTGTGTGTGTGTGTGTGTGTGTGTGTGTGTGTGTGTGTTTTGGGGGGGTTAAATCTGATTAGTCCTCTGGAACAGGAGTGTGTGTGGACCTCAGCTCACAGCTCTAATCTGATTTACAGGAGGGAATGGGTCGTTTCACATGACTGGTTTAACACTGGACTGGCGCAAGGCTGTGCCAGTGTCCCTGAAGTAAGGGTGTGTTTGTTTGTGTGTGTGTGTGCGTGTGTGTGTGTGTGTGCGCGTGTGTGCGTGCGTAAGGAAATGGTTTTCAGTTGACTTCAGTTGCTGACTATCTGGAGCTCCAAACGTTGCAGTTTGTACACCAAACACATGGAACTGTCTCAGAGGAAACACAGTCCTTGTAAGCTGACCATAGGAGAGAAGGTTGATGTTTGACTCTGGCACTAATTTCCTTGCAACATGTCTGTTTACATGTGTCTCGTAACAAGAGCCTTATTTTAAACTAATGGACCATCAGAAATTGTATCAAATAATTGGATCCCTCCTCCAGCGCTGACCGGCCCACTCCCCCAAAGAGCCTGACTCTGTGCCTGGTTCAATATTGTTTTAATATTGTTTGTTGATGTTTGTCACTGTGTGTGTGTGTGTGTGTTTGTGTGTGTGTGTGTGTATGAGTTTTAGGCCCAGGGAAGAACTGCAGGTTGTTTTCCGTCTCTTGGAATAACGAGCTTTGCGGCTGCTCGGGGTAAATTAGTCACTACACTGTTTGTCACCCCATCATTGATTCAATAACAAACAGTCCTTTAATTGATTTATCGCATTATCCCTTCATGTGAAAGAAATTTAGCCCCTCACCTTTTTTCTCCGCCCTTTCTCTCGGAAATGAAGCGTTTTTGTTGGACCGCTCGGCAGGCCAAGATTAGTCAACGGCCCTCGCTGACTCACTCGCAAACTGACTCACAGGCCTCTTGTTGCTTTAGTGCACATGCACAGGAGTTTAAAGATGCAGGGCTAAGACTTGCTTTCAGAAAAGTTCCCCGAAATAGAGATTCAGCCATGAGAAAAGGTTTGGCCACTGTTTTTCCCAAGGTTTGCACACAGCACCAGCTAACAGAGTAAACATCTTGCTGTACTAGTTCTAGGAGGGCAGCGTGCCACACCTTGTCGTTTGGAAATATGGCATAATTGGGGTGTATCTACAGCCGTGACAGCATTTCTTCTGATGTAATGAGCGAAATATGTTCCAAGCCTGATACACATCAGTGCAACTGAAACGATGTCTCTGTGACAGCCCGAAGCTCACGTAGACTTCAAGGCTGGAGACACAGTGAACATGTCCAGTGGAGCAGGGGCGGGGGGCCTCCATGAGCGCCCGGCCTGTCCCAGCTTGACTGCAGATGTTATGATAGAGCGGGGAGGGGGAGGAGAGCAGGTTCATTTGTGATGTGTTATCTAATTGTTTAATAGCACTGAAATTCAATATTGACACTGGGCTGTGAGCAGGCAGATGAGTGTTGAGACGTGATCAGGTTTCCGCTGGTGTGTGCATCTTCGTCGGGGCGAGGGTGGCAGCACCCCCGGTCTGTGTGATGGTGGCTCACAGGAGAATGCAGTGGCACAGAGATATCACTTCAAACACTCTCTCCTGCCTCAGATCCGGCTGACGGATCACATGAAGATATGCTTTGATTGCCCACCTGAGAAAGATGGCTTGTGTGTGTGTGTGTGAGAGAGAGAGAGAGAGAGAGAGAGAGAGAGAGAGAGAGAGAGAGAGAGAGAGAGAGAGAG
>JBBIGA010000027.1:2334599-2346137 GCA_037576975.1 Alestes dentex | reverse complement strand
TCCCTCTTTTTCTTTCAGGCTCATTCTAACCCCCTTTGAGAGGATGGGAGTGTGTGTGTGTGTGTGGGGGGGGGGGGGTGTTGGTGTAGAAGACCAAGGGCTAGACTGACATCCATGGGAATCTGGAAATCTATTCAGCTGTAATTATCACCAGCAATACGCAGTAATGTGGCGAGGGGCAAAAGGAGTGTGGGAGAGACGGAGAGGCCTGGCCAAGATGAAGGCTCTAGACTGCCATAAGAGAGGAGAGGCAGAGTGTGTGTGTGTGTGTGTGTGTGCGTGCGTGTGTGTGTGTGTAAAAGGGGAACGACATAAGGCACAGAAAACTTTCAGATCATTTTGGAATGTAAATAACAGTTTGCACCCAGAGTTTCATCCTGGGTTTGAGATCAAGAGACCCTGCAGACCGCTGAATACTGGCCATGATGGTCCTGAAACCATTCAGTGTTTCTGCTTGCTGTGTGACATGGTGCACTGTCATGCTGGAAGTGTTGCGGTGTTGATAAAGTCTTGGCATGTTTGGACAGTCACTGTATTTTTAAAACATGGTTTTATGTTAAAAAGCTGTCCCCTCATCACAGCTGCCCAAACAGAGATCAGGGCACCTTCTCCTCCGTCACTATAAGAGTGTCTGCCAAAAGCTGTAAATATAAACAACATCTGGAAAACAACCATCTGGACGTTGTGTGTTTAATGTTGCGTGTCAGTTTTGAAATGTTTGTCGGCTTGGTCTTTCACATGCTTGTGTTTACCTGCTTCTTTTTAAGCTCAGTTTGAGGAGCTTTAAAAACATTTCAACATTTAAAAAGGCACCATCTGAGCACCCCCCACCACCACACACACTGCCACCCCCAGCCTGGGCAGAACCGATTCTTATGTCCACTGGAGACAGCCCAACTCAACTCAGAACCTTCTGGAAGTCAGCTAGTGCTGAAGCCACAAATTCAGTTTGCGCAGTTGCAGTTGTTCGGCCACAGCAGTGAAGGGTCAAAATCAAATCAGTTGGTCGTCAGCTCGCAGAGGTGTTTGCTGTGAGCCGGGAACCAATCAGCAAGTAGATCATCAGCTCACCTTCTCTACAGTCCATCACACTGACATTGCAGCCTCCAAACTATGAACCCGGCTGTTCGCTGAACTGACCTTTTCCTTTATCCTGGGAGGAACGTTCCCATACAAACTGGAAGAACCCGAGAATTTCACTCATTAAGCAGTAGTTTCTGTGCAGGGCGGACCGTGGCTCTGGTGTCAAAGGTCATGGTAACACCTAGGCTATGGGTGACCCAAGGTCGGGTTTAACGTGGGAAGAACAAGGTTAGACAGAGCACGTATATACGTATATATATATATATATATATATACGTATATACGTATACACACATGTATACATATACATATACATATACATATATATAATACACAGCTCTGGAAAAAAATTAGAGACCAATGCAAAAATGTTCATTTTCTCAGGTTTGATCTTTTATATTATCTTTTATAAGTGTTGAACTGAACAGCTTTGCCTTAGTTTTTAAGAACTGCTGAAAATATTTCTCCTATTTTCTCCATCCTTGGTCAAGAGGCATGTTTTGTTGATTTTATAAGTGAAAATAAGTCTAATTACTATTTATTTGCTGAACTTAATAGGGATGATAATAAAAGTGAAAAATGTTACGGCTTGTTTTACGTTGTCCGGCTTATGTTTCTAATATATTTGAATGTGCATTAAAATTTGCAGAAAAATGGCCAAGCTATTTGTGTTCCCTGTAGAGAATGTTTATTTTTTTTATTTCCACCTTTAAAAATAACCCCAGCAAAATGTGTTTCAAACTTTTACATGCAATTGTATATCATTTGGTGTATTTTCAAAAGAATGGTGGCTGGTCACACGCAAAGATTAAAAAAAAAAAAATCAAAACAATTGCGAAGTTATTCGCGGCGGCTTTATTGCCTTATTGTGTAACCTCGTATTTTTATGGTGTTCTTAAAGTTTTTAAGAAATTAGGGCTTCAGAAATTTGAAATGAATAGAATATAATGTTGCATTCTTCCACCAACAGGTCAAACCCCTCAAACCCCTTATTTGGTAAAGTGTCAAGACTTTTAATGCCCATAGCCCACAGAAATTCACCCCAGAGCAAACTTTCATCTCCGTCCGGTGTCGTAATCACTGCCCCGGTTGGTCGTCTGCTGTGGTTTATGAAGGCCTCCCAGGTAGATGACTATCAGTCTGTGGACCTGACTGAAGATGCAGCGGCATGATGGGCGATAGGCCTCTGAGCACGTCTCTGATAAACAGTCTGTCTGTGGCTTCTGCCTGTACCTGTACCAGTCAGTGAGTCATTAGTGCAAGCCTGGAGCCAAACGTTACAAACCATTTCATCTGAGTTTATGTAATGCCTGTGACCCACGGGCTGAACTCTTGCTGTAAAGGGAGTTTTTCCTCTCCCCCGCCCCTCGCCGAGTGCGAATATGCTGGTATGGCCCCGATGCTATCTTCTCTCACTGTGCATTTCAAGGCTTTGGAAGTGAAAGGACCTGATTCTCCGTAGGTGTGTGTACGTGTCTGTGTGTGAGTTTAATGTTTGTGCCATTGTTAGGCGTCGCACTAGAGGAAAGCCCCCGGTGCTCAGTGAACCTTTTGACCTCTTGACCCCAACCTCTCAGTTTTCCTTCCTTTTCTTTAACACACAGCGCTCGAATGTTGAAGCTTGTGTGCCAGGCTGGCAGAGAGGTGAGGAAAACGCCAACTCTTGACAAATCCATGTAGAAGTCAGACACCATTACGGCACCAGTGGAGTCAGCATCCCCAGCATCCCCAGGGGTCGCGGAGATGCTCTCCGACTCCCACGGTAGCTCCCTGTCCCGAGATAACGGGTGTCAGGGTTCGGGGCCGACGGGTCGATAGTCACCTTCTTATCTGAACTGGATAAGCGCTGGCTCATGTTTGCGCAGGTCAAACGGGCTGACAGCTCCACACCATCTGATTGAGCTGTTTTTCCCTTGTGTTTCACACGTAGCGTTCTGCTGCCTGTCTCTGAGGGTTAATGGTGTTTGCACACAGCATCGACTTGCGGAGGAAGAGGACAAATTCTCCGTCGCCTGTCTCCTCTCAGTTCCCACCAACTGTAGCTTTGATTGAGCCAACAGTAATGGGATATAGTCACTGAAACCTAACTGTCTCTGTGTCAATTCACCCTTAAACCGAATGTATCAGTATGTGGGTGGTCACTGTCTTACCACAAAACCTGCATATAAGTTTCATAAAATTACTCAGTACTTCACAACGTGTTGGATGTCAGCATTACAATAATGGAATGTTGAGCCTATGAACTGGTCTCTGTGCTTTTCAGGCCTTTGGTTTGTGTTAGGGCTCTGCAGAATCATAGTTTAAGCCCTTAAAGTGCCAATATTGGGGTATGCAAAGTAGCCCTCCAACAATGCACGCTTTAATCCATTGTCAAAGCATGCACCTAATCCTAACAGACATAAATGATTTTGGTGAAAATAATGCAGGCTTGGTCGATTCAGCTTCACGATTCATTATCGGACGCCTGACGAGTCAAGTGAGGTGTGTTTAATGTGCTTAACTGCAGCGCACATGTACCTCAGGACAGGAACCAACTTGACTCAAAGTGTGCAATGATGCACGGCGTGGTGGAAGAGATCGGTCGACTGTGATATAGCAGTCGGATGACGATGATGGCAGCAGTTCTGTGACAGTGACTTTTTTTTGTCCTGCTGAGTGCATCCTGCGAGCGGCTCCTCTATCTGGAAGAAGAGCATGATTAAAATAATGACGACTCAGGGTTTTTTCTAACCCCCCCCCTCCACCACACCACCACCCCCCCATCCGTTTTCAAAGAGATCTTTGTCCTCCAGTGCAACCTACTTGAAATGTCGCCCGGAAAGTTGATGCCGTGCGATTGTTATCAGTCCCAGAATCGCCCTGTTTGTGTTGCCTCTCCGTCTTGAAATCTCAGCTGCTTTGCTGCTTATTAGACATCTGAGATACACTAGACGTTTAATCATTTTTCTCTTTCTTTTTTTTATAAGAGCTACTTTTGCCATTTACCAACCCCCCCCCCCTTTCTATATCGTCATCCTTTGGAGATGTTTTCCAGTTAAATGATATTGAAATGACTAGATGAAACGGATATCGCTGTCCTGACAGGTAATTATGATGATAGGCGATGAAGACAAGACAATGGAGGCTTTGCGCCAGTGCTGAACTAGTCTGGGCCCTGTTTCCCCAACAGACTGCACTGTCAGGATCATCTTATCTATTAAAGAGAATGTTTTAAGCGATACTCTTTCAACGATCTTATATACCTGTCTCACCCGTCCCCCACCCTTCCACAAGCTTGTTTGCTTTAAGACTAATTGTACTCACTTCAGAACGCGGGGGGAAGCAAATAGTCACACTTCCATTTGGGTAGAAGTGCTGCGAACTGAAAGAGAGATGTGAAAGCATGAAAAATGAATGCAATGGGTTGGGTGTTTGTTGGCTCTACAGTTAAACCTTAGTCAAATCTACAGTTAAATCACATTCCATGTTTTGTGAAGACTGCCCACATGTAAGGAGAATTTTAGAAATCATCCTGAATATCCATGTATTGAAATTTCCTCTCCACGGGGATCCATGGTCTTCAGCTATGAGGTGTAGTGTAATACTTTTACCTTAAGAGTTGTTTATGTGTATTTATTTTTTTAAAACAAAGACTCAAAAACAACCTATAACCTTCCTGTGGACCCCCTTGCAGCTTGAACACCATGGGAATGAAGTGTGGACCCAGAATACTTGACATCCATGTCAAATGACTCTGTTCATACAGGTAACCAGCCATTGAAGGAGACGAAATGATGTATCAAATTAGGGGTCTGCTCGAATGTGGCACGTTCGCGGAATTTAACCTGAGCAGGCTAATTTTGCAAAACTCCAAATTATGATTCATTTCGCGAACCCCTCCATTAGAGCACATTACCGTAATGTCAGGCCGGTGCCGAAGCCTGCTGGACGAGTCTCAGCGAGTCCATTTGCTAAAACAACACGGTAATTGCACTAACCGGCTCCCCTGAGTGCATTTCCACTTTGTGCGGACACAAATATGAATTCACTTTTGCTGAATTTGATTTGGGTGCTAGTGAAGCGCTGGCATGGACGTTGCCCAGACGTGAGGAAGACAGGTCTGGAGGAACGGCGACGCTCGCCCACAGAAAAGGCACGATGCTCCATAGACACAACGTGGACTGAACGCAAGCCAAACGGACAGGAAGCTCGCTGGACGTGGCTCATTGCGCCAGCTTGACTGACAAATTACTCCAGAATAAAGTTTTTATTCACCAGGAGAACTGCCTGTATGAATATGAATGTTCCTCTTTTTTCTTCTTATAAATGCAGCCTGTATGCGGGGGCATGCTCTGATTGGGGAGGGGGGGGAGTATGAACGCATGTTAAATGGAGACATTAAAGTGCTTGAGGTGGGCGGGTGGCTGAAACGACTCCCTACGAGTTTTTCCGCACCGCAGAGCTGCACAGTGGGTCCCCTGAGACTTCCTGTCCTTGTGTGTTGGAGAGCTGTGTGTGTTTGTGGCTGCACTAAAACAGTCCCATTATTGGACGGAGCTCTGGCAGGACACTCACTCCAAGGACCTGCACAGTGTCTCAGAGAAGGAAATGTCTAGCCTGTGTGGATAAAGGTTAAATTCACATTCTGTAAATCCAATCTGGAGCAGCGAAGAACAGCTCCACTCTGTTCTCCAGCACGCATCTGTGAGAAGGAGGATTCTCAGGAGTCTCTGAAGATTTCCCCGAAAAAGATCCATTGTAATAGTAAACGAGAGGGGAGGGGAGGGATTTTTGTCACCTGTTGGGATTATTGTTTAATACCTTTGGGATTAGTGTGTGTAGATACACCCACTGAAGGTTTGCTTTAATTGTAGGCCTGCTGCCCATAGACCTCATGAGACCTGAATGAATAAAAAGTCTGGGAATGTCAAATGCTTGTGAGAATGCCTCATTTAATAAAAAAAAAAAAAAAAAAAGGAAGCCACTAAGAAGGGACTGTCTCCTGTTTAGGGTTATGTCAGAATGAATCAGTGTTTTTTTTTAAAAGATTTTTAAACCTATATAGCTTTAAAATGAGCGGTTTTGAATTGATCCAATTCACTTGAATGAATACTCCCCTCAAGACTCGAATTTACAACTTAAATCTCAGTCAATCAGCCAAGACGATATAACACTAGTAGTTAGTAGTCACCTATAACCTATATAGCCCAACATAACCACATCTAGATCTTTCTTAAGGACTGTTTGAGTGACTATTGAGAAATTTCTAGACTGAAAGTAACTTAATCTTTCACTTCAGATCCATCTGAAAGTCCATGCCGTATTATGTATAACCTCAACATTGGTGGCACAGTGCAAATCTTAAACTTAAATATAGAACTGTTTAACATGAAGCTTTTGTTCAACTAACTGTTGGAAATTCAGTTCTTTGTTTTGCATGGAAATGATTTATTTGCATGGAAATTAAATTCAGTACATTTCTAGCAATAACGTAACCAGAGTTGCTACAGAATGTGTTCGGATGGGTTTTTTTTTATTTCTTTGTTTTGACTCTGAAATCCGTTTAGCATCTCTATTAGCAACGATATCGTCTGAACGTAGAGTGCTGCCGGTCGGCGTGCGCTTGTATGTTCCTGCGTGTTGTGATCGAGCTCACGTTCCCCTCGTTTCCTTGTAAGGGAAACGGGTGGAGAAAGTCCCCGGAGGGGCCCTAAAAGAGTAAAGCTCTGACTCGGCTCGGATTTGTCTGAAAAGGAGAAGTGATAGCGAGCTGCGGTGCAGTCTGGAAAACATCTAATGGGACGTGTGAGGGAGGGTTCATAAGGATGGAGAAGTGATAGCAGAAACACCATCTAGAGAACAGATCAATGGGCGAGTGTGTGAGCTCTCGTTTGTGTGTTTACAGCTTCAGGCCACCGCTGGCTGCACTGGTGGCGGGACTGGAAAAGACGCAGTCACTCTGACCGGGGGTGTGAAGTCATGGGTTCTGAATGGGCTCCAGCACGCCGCTCACGAACGCAGTGGTGGATCTCGGGGTGATGGAGCGGTTACAGTGGGCGACCAGACTTGAGTGTCTCAAAGAACGACACTTCTTAATGTCATTGAGATTCTTGGCTCCACTGTGTGCGCCTCGTTTTTTGTACATTTTCAGCATGAAAATGTCCAAACTTTCACAGAAAACCAGATAAAATAGTCAGGCCTAACAAAATAGACTTTAAAAAGCCTTGTCGCCCCTAAAGGTAAACAAAGAAAGCTAAATCAGCCACAATACTGGCATGAGATCCGATTTTATCGCCTCTTAAGGATTTAGTTATAGTCCATTAAATGGGACCAGACATGCCATCAGATTTAAAGTCCTCTAACCAAGCATTCAGAACAAACGTTGACATGATAGAGAATGTGAACAGTTATATTTCAGAACAAATACAACAATTGGCCACAAAATAAATCCCCCCAGACAGGGTAAATCAGTGACATTGATTATCTAATTACACTGCCAATTGTGAAGGAAAGGTCATAATTAAGGTCAGGTAAAATTCAGGCGTAGTGGTAGTGGTACCCATCAACAGTCATCAAGTGAGGGACGGTCAGTGACTCAGAATCAGAATCAGAAAATTGTATTGACAAGAATAACGTAAAAAAGAACAAGTAAAGTCCAAATAGGATCAAAAATAAAAATCTGTAGAAAAAAAACCTCAATATGAAAACACACTATGCTATATACAGAAATGCTGGTATAAATGCTATACATGAGTAAAACAAATGAGTGCAATTTAGTTCGGAGTAAGTTATTGTAGAGAATCAGTTGTAATATTAAGTCATAAAAAGTCATATTGTAGTAATATTGCGCATGAAGACTATTGCACGTAAGAAATTGCACGTAATGAAGTGACTCAGCCCCCATTTAGAAAATGTATGTATTTATGTATGTGTGTGTGTGTGTGTATATATATATATACATATATATATATATATATATATATATATACATAAATACACACATAAATACATATCTGTATGTATACACACGCACAGTGTGTGTGTGTGTGTGTGTGTGTGTGTGTGTGTATATATATGACCTCACATCTTGTAATTGTTGAAATACAAGTTTGTATGTGCATGAGTGTCTTTCCACGGGTCTGATGTCAGATTTGGTGTGTGGATGAGTCAAGCAGATCTAATTACATCTCCGTTTATCCCGTTCATCCCTCTGCTCAGGAAACATGTGGCCACATACGGTAGCGCTGAGCACGAGAGAGTGAGGAGATGGAGAGGTCTGGTTGGACGGGAGCTGTAGGCGGGTTCTGACCGGTTCTGACTGAGCTCAGTGCTGGATGGAGGAGGTCCAGCTGCGACGGCTCAGGCTCGCTGCACCAGAGAGTGAGAGCTGACCCGTGTTCAGGCCTGAAATCCTGACGCAGAGCTATTTAACGATCAACCATTTGCATTATTGTTGTTACCCTACATTCAGTTTATATTGCAACATTATTTTTATAGACTTACTATAACACAATTTCCGAGCAAGAAACTGGGTTCAGCTCCTAACGTGTGCAGTTACATCGCACTACATCACACTACACCAATAAGAGTCCTGGGGCAAGACTCCTAATGCTACATTTATCTGCAGTTATCTATATCTGTAACATCTGTAACATGACCTACATCTGTAACATTACTGTTTTAGTCAATGCCTGCCGCTACCAGACATCAAATATATCTATATATATACTACACTGTTATGTTGTATCGTTTTTCTTCTATTGTTTTGCTGCTCTTGATCTGTCCATTTTCTGCCGTAACAATATAAATTTCCCACTGTGGGATTAATAAAGGTTGATCTTATCCTATCTTAATTTGCAGACAATCTTCATGAACTACAGAAAAGAAGCAGAAAATAGACATAAATCAGTCAAACAAAGAAACAGGAAACAATTCAGAACTTGCTAAATCACAATTTAATAATTCACATTATTTCAATTTCTTTTGAGCCAGAGTAACATGAGTTTTTTTCTCAGGCATTAATTTAGTAGCCAAAATAGCTCATTATCTAACACAAAGGAAGTTACTAAGAGATCGCTGTCAGGGGTTACTCTGAATATTCAGTACAGTAAAAACAGTACAGTAAAAAGTTTGAAGCTCAAAAAAACCCTTAAAATAAAAAACACATTTTGTAAAGTTAACCTAGAATTTATAAACGAAGCAATACAAGTAACAATATTTTTACTACCGCCCGGGATCAGTGGGGTACCTTGCTCAAAGGTACCTCAGTGGTGCCACTGATAGTTCTGGGATTCAAACCCACAATTTTCCGATTGCAGGGGCAAGTCATAAAAAGTAATATTGACATAAGTGGTAATATTGTGCATGAAGACATGAACGCCCTAACCACCAGACCACCCACTGCTCCGGGTACAGGGCGGGTACAGAGTAATGAATACATGCCAAAAAAGTTTGATGACCACACTGTGGCCACACTGACGCCGACACTGCCTTTAGAACACCAGTTAAAATGGAACATTTTACAACGTTTTATCTTACATTGGATACATGCTACAAGCTAAATGAATACATAATTGGAACTAGGCCAAAGACGTGTTTTCCCACAATATTTCCAGGTGTCTAGGTGTTACTGTCGTGAAAATACAGGCATCTGAAAATTTCCAACCAAGCGTTTTGGCGAATGAAATAATCTCATTAAAATCTGATTAAATTTCATGCCAAGTTTTGTACTTGGATTTTTTTTTTTATACTGACCCAGAATGCCACAAATGGTTCAGTTCTGTGATGGTTGAGCGTGGACCATTTGTTGAGTTAAGTCAGAATGACTCGACAGTATGGGACTGAAAATTCCGAATCCAGGTTTTCACCGCATTCGTTTGAAAGAGAATGATCAAATGAGATTTGACGAAGATAAATAAACGAATTTCAAACACTCTAGCCACTTACCCACCAAGGACACTTCCTTTAGTACTTAACCCCAAGGTGTGTTTGACCATGATGACTCTTTGTTAAAGGATAATCTCACTGTCATTTATCAAGCTGTGTTAATCATCAGTCTGAGTTTCTAAGGGAGCAGAATTATGAATAGAATTATGAGATATTTTCGCTCTTAACCTGGCTCTGCTGAATGTCAGGCTTGTCAGTTTTTAGCCGCCTCATTATTTCCTAAAAGTACATTGTGATCCTTTCAGTTGATTGAAGATCCCTTTCCCTCCAAACTGCGGTACAGTGGCCAGAACTTTGTTTCAACTCTTGAAATTCACAGCACCAGAACTAATTTCATAATTGAGCTGTTTTCGGGCAGACATACTCTCACAATGACTCACATCACTTTCTATGGAAAAGTAATTTTAGCATTCAAATTTATTTTCCTTGTCTCACTTCTTCCTGTCTGTCTGTCTTCATTTCATCTTTTTCTAATCTCGATTTGACAGATAATATGTGGCTGTTATTTAGGTGGAAGCGTGCGCAGTTCTGAAATGTGATCGGCAACATTTGACTTCAGTGATATAATCTTTAGCCTCTATCTACATCCCACTGTTAACAAATTACATTGCTTTAACGAAAGAATTGTTTATTGCTGATATCCGCTCAATTATTGATAGAATATTTTATATTAGTGGCTTACCTCTGCTTGACAGCATCTAACATAACCCCTTAACTGTAGTAAATCGCTGTAATACAGGGCCTCTTGTGGTTTGACACTCTTCAAAAAGCACCTGAAGACTCATGTGTTCAGAGAGCATCTCTTCTCCTAAAATTTCCTTCATTTTGACCTCAATCTCCCATTCAGGAAATGAAGGAAAATGAAGGGAAAAAAGTGCACAGATTAAGGCCGATTAAGGGGTAAAACTGCTGAATTTTCCTCTTACTTTTTCAAATTTGCCCCTTAAGTGATAAAACTTTCTGAATTAAAGCCATACGTTTAAGATTAAGGGGTTTCACACATTTTAAGGTCAAATTAAGGGGGTGGTTTCACAAATTAATGGTCACTTAATTCTGATGAAGGGGTTTGGTGTATTTTCAGGGGTAAATTAAGGTAGGGTTAAGCACATTCAAGTACATTGTGTTTCATAGTGTAATACACTTCTTGCACTACTGGTGATGGGTAACCTGGTGCTAACATTAACGTGAAGTAATGGCATTAGGCTGTACTGATTATAATTTGAGATCCAACTTACTGTATCAACTTAAGCCCCCTTCTTTTCACTTTTTCCGAGGTAAAAAGTGGCATGATGACGTAGCAACTAGCCATCCCAGACAATGCTCGCGAACGTTTTGCTCAGGGGCCCACACAACCCATAATCCGTCCCTGCATTTAGCACTTAATATTTGCTTCTGGTTCTCACACTGTCCTGAAGCTTGATTGTGTCCTCATATTGTTAGTTGCTTTGGATTAAAGCATCTGCCAAATGACTGTAGATAGATAGATAGATAGATAGATAAATTGACTTTAAATCATCATACAATGTATAT
>JBBIGA010000027.1:2309212-2321097 GCA_037576975.1 Alestes dentex | reverse complement strand
CTGTCCCTGTAACTAATGATTGTAAGACTGTCCCTGTAACTAATGACTGTAAGACTGTCCCTGTAACTAATGACTGTGAGACTGTCCCTGGAACTGATGACTGTAAGACTGTCCCTGGAACTAATTATTGTACGTTGCTCTGGATAAGGGTGTCTGCCAAAATAATTACTGTCCATTGCTGTCTTCAAGGTGGTAGAGTGCAATAGATTATTCACTATGCATCTTTTTGGCAAACATAACTCTGGCACAGGTTGGAGCTGGGTAATTTTCTTCCCTGACCCCAAACTTGGTGCCACCATCTTGGGCACACAAACCCAGGTTTCCCCTTCCAGCGAGCTGCTACCTGCCATGTGTACAGCCCCAGGCGGCACATAATGAGAGGTGTTTCATTATGGGCTGCCGAGGCTTGTTTGCTTTCCTCCACTTTTGCCATCATATCTTTCCATGGGCACAATTAATTCTAGCGTTTTGCTTGAATCAGTATCTTGACTGTGCTTGGACTTATTCGTGTGACTGTGTGCATGGGTGTCGAAGTTGCAGTGTAGAAACCACGGTATAACACTGGCACCTGTGAAAGGGTGTGATATATTAGGAAGCAAGTGAACTGTCAGTTTTTAAAGTAAGAACAAGAGCTGAGTGGGAAAATGGGTAAATGTAAGGGATTGAGGGATTGTAATGAGGGCCAAATTGAAAATGCTGGCCAGCTGGGATAGAGCATCACCAAAAAATTAAGTCCTGTAGGGAGTCTTGTAGTGGTTAGTATCTGCCAAACCTAGTCCAAGGACAAACCGTGAATGATAGGAAAGTGTCAATACATACAATACATCACAGCTTGCTTACGGTGATTTGTAGCCCCAGACCAGTCAGACAGCTCATGCTGACACCTGTCCATCACTGAAAGCACCTACAGTGGGTAGAGTATCACAACTGCCTGAAATGCAGACGGAGAAAATGCAGACTTGCATTCACTTGCACTCTGCCTCGAAATTCCCTTTATCTCAAACCAATGGAGCACCTGTGGGATGTACTGGACAAACTCATTTAATCCATGGTGGCCCACTTCACAACATACAGGACTTAAACCACAGCATGCCTTCAGAGGTCCTGTGGAGTCCATGTCTCGATGGGTCAGAGCTGTTTTGGTGACACGGGAGGCACCTACACAATATTAGACAGGTGGGTTTAATTCTAGGGCTGATCCGTGGATGCAAATGAAGCTGAAGGAACTGTGCTTTAGCTGACACTGTTTTGTGTTTTTATTTGTGTGTGTGTGTGTGTGTGTGTGTGTGTGTATGCATGGCCGCAAAGGGTGAGCAAGCAGCCACTGGCAGTGCCTAAACCAGCACTGCTCAATCTCCTTGAGTATTTTGACAGTTGAGGCTCGTTAACTGATTGGACCTGACTCCCTTTCCAAACTGGAGACGTGTGGCGCGCAAATGTAACCACTTCGTTGTGTGCTCTGTAAAAAGCCGTCTTCCTAAACTCCCCATAAATCTGTCCTCGATTTTCAGCTCTTTCCAGTGCTTAGCGGTCACTTCACGGCACAGATTCCAAATTAAGCAGAGTGGCAACGTTTTAGATGAAAGCCTTTCGCTTGGACAGGCTTCTTTTTTTTGTTGTAATATCCTCCTCGTAAAAGTGCGCTGGTTATGATTTCACATCAGTGGAAAATGATTCAGCACACAAATCCCTCGTGGCCTCTGCGCCAGCCTGGGGAGGCTCTTCAGTATCACCCTCCGTGGCGGTCCACTGCAGTGGTGTGATCTACATCTGTCTGCTGGGCACTGTGCATTGGGCTCCTGCCATGCCTGATAAGATCTCAGCAGGCTTGTAGCACAGAGAGCAACTTTGGCAACTGCTGTTCCGCATCGGAGTGACTTCCGCTTGGCCAGACAGAAATAAATTTGAGCGATTGGAGATGCAGATTAAAGAAGAGCTGTCTTATCAGCAAATGTTCTGGCGTAGTCTGGAGTTTCAGAAAAAGAAAAATCACAGAATTAAATCGTACATTTTTTGTCACTGAGACTAACATGGAACCCTCTTTTTTGTCTGACTGGAGAATCTAGGGGGCCTGCATGGTGCTAACATAGAAGCGGTGCTCTCATACCAGCCATAAAATCGTAATCCTTATCGTACAAGCAGCAGTAAACGATTCTGGAGTAACACGCAAGTTTAATATATGGATTTCACAGAGAAGGCGGTTTCTTGGTTCAAGAAACAGGTCAATTTATGAAGGCCTACCCATGTCTTTCACTCAGAGTCCGTGAGGTGTGTCTGTGTTTACCAACTCTGGCTCTGTGGAAGGTAGCCCTGCTCTGTGTCACTCATAGCAGTCATGGAAATATAACTCATACCAATATTCCAAACTGATCTTGGATGTGCAGTGTAGCCAGGCGAAATAAATATTTAGTCTCTCTTTGCTCTCTTGCTGTGAACATATACTTACAGCACGCCTGTAGCTCATTCCCGTACAGTACTGCCATGCTGTCATCAATCATTCTGATGTGGGGCATGGTGGAGGCACCCATTTACTGTTTTTGTACCAAGTTCTTGGCAGGAGAAGATTAGAAATGCTGATTAAATGAATAATGAAATAAGCTACTATAAGAACTCTGTGTGTGTATGTGTGTGTGTATCCCTCACAACAGCACCATTAGGGAATTTCTCCAGGAACAACTGTTCTGAGAAGACTTTACTCTAGATGTTGGAACATTGCTGTGAGAATTGATTGCGTGTGTCCAATGTAACCACAGGAACATTAGTGAGGTCAGATACTAATGTTGGATGATTCCAGCTCTTCCCAAAGATATCACTCCGGAGAGCTCCATTACTCCAAACCTTCATGCAGTGGGGCTTTACATCCCTGTAGCTGATGTTTCCCATTCTGCTGTCCCATTCCTACACCCAATCTTTCTATGGAGAGTACATAAGCTCGGTTGAATACTTGTGTCAGCAGCGTTTGCACCTTAAAGTTGCAGAATTCAGTCTGAAGGGGTATCAAATTTGCAATGGAAATAGTAACAGTACATAGCACTTAAAAAGTCAAATATTCTGTTAATGTTGCTCATCTGTTGATCCTCTGCCATCAAATGTTTAGGGCACATTAAGCCTTCTGTTCATGTCCCTTTCCTTTCTGTGTTTGATGGGACAGTGTGTTCTCCATGAGCAGTACAGTGTGCCCTTCACCATTACCGCATTCTGATGCCAAAGTTCTGACGGAGAGCCTCCACCTTACGCGTGTACCAACTGAATTTACAAGACCTCATATAGTACCCCAAACATGTCTGGATGCCCACCAAGACCGAGGCCTTTAATATCGCTTTGCCACTCCTGTTCAAATCTCAACCCAGTTGTTTCATTCCTAATTGTAAACACATGTTATCCTGCCCACGTCATGTGTTCCTTTGAAGTGTGTCCCAAAAAGTGGCGAGGAGAGGAGAATGGAAAAAAGGAGGCTGGTCATATTCTCTCTGCATGGATCCGACTGGCATTTGAATGGCATTGGTCTTTGGAAGTGACCAATCCATTAGTGTGATGCAAATGACAATTAAGAACATGCGCTCTCCTGGGGTGCTTTGGTTTTAGCCTGTTGTAAAGATGTTCCAGAAGCACACACACTCGCACAAAAATGCCAGTGCACAATGCGAGCACGCTGCCACACTCTGATGTCACTTGCCAGCTGCACTTTGAACAGTCTTTATTTAATTCCCTGACGCCATTGGCATTTTCTGATCCCTTAATGTCAGGGTTGCACCTGGGTACACTGTACTTTATCTTTGTGAACAGGGAATATGAAAATTTGAGTCATGCAAATAGCGCGAGATGACAGGCCTTGCTCTCGGAAGCAAATGAAAGGAGCCACGTCATTGTATTTATTGACACTGGCATTCTCAGAGTTGCAGGTTAGCTTGCATGTTTGCCTACTGCTCTGGAGCCCTGTAAAAGGAACAGGAACTGTGGCTGTCCCAGCATCCACTTCTGCTAAAGAGAAGGGCAAACAGGATTTATCAAAATCCGGAGCGGCCCTTTTGAAGAGCAATTAAAGGTCATTGAAATGGACCGCGTACTCACACAGATGAACTGCTCTTTAGGAGAGCATGCTAAGTCATAAATGTGGAATAGAGACTGAAGTTAACAGGTTTGCTTGTGGTGGATGGAGGCGTTGCGTAGGGTATATTTATATGGAGCAGAACCCCCATGCTGCATCAGATTTGTTGTTTTCTCGAAGGCAAAGCGTACGTGCAACAGGAAGTTGGAGGCAAGGGCGGGTCATGAAACTCGAGGCTGCCCTACCTGCTGGTACCTGTCCCAGGTGAGAGAGAGAGATCAGCAGGGAGGAATTCTGCCTTGACAAAGACCTGTCAACACTCAGAGTTCCTATGGAAACCTTGGAATGTTTTCTTTAATAATAGGCAACTTTGGAGCCCTGCATGCTCATCTACACTTACTCATGCTTTCAGACATCTGTCAACTAAACTCACCACACACACACACACGCACACACACACACACACACACACACACACACACACACACACAATTCCTGTTCGGCACTCTGGAGCTACTTGCAAGAAAGCTCTGACAGCCACACACCCACGCAGTTGCACCGGAAATCTTGAGTTCATCTTTCTGACATAAAGAAGCCTGAAGGAGGACAAGGGCGCTCAGACTGTTTGACAACAAATTGCAGCCTCCTCTGTCTCCCTGGCAAAACACTTGACATGCTCCATTCCGAACTTGCGCAGGAGAACGTGCAACTGACAAATTGGCTGCATTGTTCTGGGGGGCGGGGGGGATGGGTGATGTTGGGGAAAGAGGTTTTGTGGGACCTGCATGAGATGTTATCTCATGCATGAGATGGTATCTGTAGGTCAGAGTGGCTATCAGCTCACCGAACAGGGAGAACTGAGCAGTTCCGCCTCGGTGATGTGGGATGATTACAGGACACCGGGGAGCCGTGTCTCACTTTGTTCCTCAGCCAGATCGCAGGGAGTCCTCGGCCAAGAGTCAGGGGCAGATAGGGGCGAACACCTTTCTCGAGGGACCAGGTGGAAAGAAAATATGCCCATGCTTATCATTCTCTGGATGATGCGTTCATATACAGATGTTGATGGAGCGGCCTTGTTTCTGAGTCATTGTTTGAGACACACAACTTCCTACAATCTCCCTGTCATGATTTGCTGTTACATGGCGAGGAATCAGTGAAAGCTGTTAGGGGTCAGTTAACATGATCTCGTTTTTGCCACACTAACCAGACTCTAAGCAACCTTAGCAACTGGTCGGAGCTCTCCTCCTAAACTGCTTGCTTAGGTTGTAAATGATATGTGCACCTCTGTCTTTAATGCTTTTGTCTTGGCATGGGAAAGACAGCGCGTCCCAGGGTGCCCAGCCTGCTGAAAAGCCCAGCCTCTCTGCCTCCCTGACCTGCGTCTTTGTCCTTAGGCAGAGGGAGGGGAGCTCTCACAGCCTGATGGCACACTACAGGACCTTCGCTGGCAAACAACACACTCCAGAGGAACTAATACCATGGGAATCCAGCCTCTACAATTAAGCGCAATGGGCATTGTGCTACGAAGCACTATTGCCGTGCTCCTGACGAGAACAAGATAAGCTTTGTTCCGCTCGGCATTAAAAACAAGCCAGAGATTGGTCGGATCTGTCCTCGTTTAGTACCTCATGCTTCTTTCGCTTTCAGAGAAGGCCGAACTAGGCTAACAATGTTGGTGGGTTTTGCGCTGAACCGAGAGGCTCTTGCTCCTTCGAGAGTGGCTGAGAAAGCAATGCAGCATGCACGGCTGGCACTACGAAGAAGAAAAAAACAAGCTGCATTTAGGACCATGCCTCACTAACTGCATCGTCTGCGCCAAATTCTTCCATGGCATAAGGAATTATATTATATGCCTCACAGGTTCAGAAGGTGTGGTGAATAAACACCTACAGCTATAGTACATTCCCAGACACACAATTATCCATATTCACAAATGACCGGTTTTCTGAAAAACACCAATTCCATGCCTTGATGAGCTCTGTAACATGATATTCCCATCCATTTGTGAAAATGAGTGCAAAACTCTGAGTAATTAGTTCACTGTGATTTACTCATGAAATATTTCAGAAAATGGAACATTGTAATATATGGAATTGTACTGTATATTTTAATTTTTGAAAATATGTAACCTTTCACAGGGCAGTTGTCTTACACTATAAAATGAAACGTAAAGAGAAACGGAGACTGTCCAAGGCAGTTTTTGGCCCCAACTTGTGCATATTAAAAATTCTTTTTAAATGTTCGCTTCGTCTTGTCTCCCAGAGGAAAGGAACATATTGTACCTTTTCATTGTACCGTTTTTTTAAAACCAAAAAATTAAGTAAAAAAACAGTCTAGACTCAAATTGTAATGCAACAAAAAATGGTAAGCAACAAAACTTAGAACTAAAGGTATTGCACATGTTCCCTTTGGAAATGTGTGGCATAAAAATGCACTGGAATACTAGAACATAGAAATGAAAAATACTCAGTAACCCTTTCCTACCATTACAGATGAAAATGAGAGAGTAATAAATATCACAGATCCACCCACTATGGGATTAGGAGCCTTCAGTCACTTGGGTGTTTTGTTTGGGATTACATGGATAATATCATATTGAGAATCGTTCACTGTTCATAAAGGTCAAACTTTAGAGCGAACGTGATTAAGTTAATTCATGTCTTTTAACGAACTTTTTGCATTTCAAAATTGACCAGTGCCTGGTACATTAGACCAGTGTTTCAGTACGTCTGTGTTCTAGGTAACAGAGATACCAAATGGTGCCAAATGGACGGTCTTGTGGTTGATTGAGTGAATGTACTTATGCAGAAGAAATCCACCCTGAGGCCTCAGCTGGTTACCTTGGGCTGGTTTGGCAGGACATTTGCTCGACGCTTGGGATGCACTTGGTTAGGCAGTTCAAGTCCTGCTTTAAGCTCACTTCCATTACACTCAGTCACTCAGCAATGCTCTAGTGTAGTTACAAAGGGCTCATATTGCTTTGTGTGGGCGATGGAGTTTCAAGGTGAGCAGGTGAGCATTAGAAACCGCTCTGTAAAGGGAGTCAACCCTGTTTCTCCGGTTTTGCCACTTCGTCTTGATTTGCGCCAAGGCTTTGGTCCTGATCCCTAAATCAGATGACAACTCGGAGCGCAGACACATCCCAGACCTTTCAAATCCAATTCACAGCAATTTGTTCAATTGTTAGAGCTGGGGCTCAGCTTTCTTCTGGGGAATCTACAGTTTCCAGTCGCATAGGAAACCGGTCAGTGATTTTTGGCTGGAGGTATGGGTGTAGGCCTCTGGCAATAAGGTGGGAAGCAATAAGTTGATTTTAGATGGGAATAGAAGGAAAGAGAGGTGGATGTGGAGCCGACTCCAGTGTGGGGGCCAACTCTAAAACCGCGGCCCCGAGGGACTTGTGAATGGCCGGGGACCTCACTGCCGCACCGCATTAGTTGCGACAGTCAGACTAAGCACACATGCATGCGCACAGACTTGCACGGTCCAGTTTAATGTTCACACATGCGTGAGCCATTGGTGTTTTTCCAAGAATACCAATTAGTCCCATTTTTGAAAATGCACTTCAGGGAGAGAAGAAAAAAATCTCCATCTGTTTCTTGTCCAGTTCCTTTCTGCTTCCATGACGGTCATAAAAGCTAGAAAAAAAAAGTTCTGCTGGGATTTAGTGATTGCATTCATTATTGGATAAAATGAGCTACTATAATGGATAGCACAGAGTGACTTCCACGAAGCCTGTGGACCATCCAGTGCACAGCATTTCCATTGAATCCAGTGAATGCAAAACGTTTTGTTGTTTTTGTCGTTTTGTAATATGTACAAAGCATTAAACTGGATTTGGCAGCACTTTATTTAGATTGTACAATTTGGGTACTTTACAGTACATTCAAACAAATCCCTAAAACATTGACATTCATTTTCCCCAAACTTAAACCTGGCCTTAACCTTTGCAATAACCTCAGACTTAATCTTAGCTAAAAACCTAAACCTAACCTTAAACTCCAAGTCTCCACCCTGGTACTAATTACCACCTTCACTCTGAAGGTTGGTTGTAATGTTGTAATGGAGAAAATCTCAGTATTAATTTGACATTTTTTCCTTCATATGACATTTTAAAATATATTTCTTCCCACCCACTAGCTAGCACTCCCCAGTCAAATGATACTATGAGCACTGGGAGGGTGAACAGTAGCACATTTGTATTTTTGCATGAATAACTGATGTTTATATACAACCAAAAAGTAGGATGCTGTGTAAAATATAAATAAAAACAGAATGCCATGCAAATCATGTTAACCTATATTTCACTGAAAATAGTGCAACATATAGAGTTGAAAGTGAGAACATTTTGTTGTTGTTTTTTGGAAAAGGTGTGACTTAACTCGATTAATTGATACCAGCAACGCAAAAAAGTAGGGCAAGGGCGTGTTTACCACTGTGTTTTATTCTTATTTAACAACATTTTGTAAACGTTTGGGAGCTGAGGAGACCAGTTTCTGGAGTTTTGAAAATGAACTGTTTTCCCATTTTTGCCTCATGTAGGACCTCAGCTGCTAAACCATCTCCTTCGTTGTATTTTTCAATTCATGATGCACCTTCTGCTTCAATGCGTGACTGGTCTTGACTGCAGGAAATTCGGTTTAGCACCCGGACCCTTCAACTATGGAGCCACACTTTTCTGATACATTCAGACTGTGGTTTGGTGAAATAAGACGTTGTCTGGATGGCAGCAGACGTTGTTCCTAAACTGAATATGTCGCCCAGCTTTAATTGCACCTTCCCAGATGTGCAAGCTACTCCTGCTATGCGCACTAATGCTGCCCCGCAACATCACAGATGCTGGATATTGAACTGTACATTGATAAAAACCCAGATGGTTCCTCTCCTCTTTAGCCCAGGTCATTCATGATTTCCAAAAAGAATTCCACATTTTTACTGTCCAGACAACAGGACAGGTTTACATTTCTCCTCGGTCCATCTTAAATGAGCTTGGGCCCAGAGAAGGTGGCGAAGTTTCGGGACCATGTTTATTCTGGGGGTCTTTTTGCATAGATTTCTTTTGCATTAGGTAAATGCAGCAACCAACCGTGTTTACAGACAGTGTGAGGTGATTTCCACTACAAGTCAAGTCAAGTTTAATTATATAGCACATTATCACACACAAAAGGTCTTTCAATGTGCTTCACACAAAGATATAACTTTGTATTATTTCTATAGTATACGCTTTTACTCAATACTGTTGTGTTGTATAGCTTTATTCTATTGGGGTTTTTTTTGTTTTGTTTTTTTGGGTTTTTTTGCTGCTCTTACTTTTGTTCTGTCCACTTTCTGCAGTAACAATGGAAATTTCCCACTGTGGGACGAATAAAGGCTTATCTTATCTTAGCTTCACAGGAAAAGAAGAAAATAATAAAATACATAAAATATATAAACAATACATAGAAGACAACAAAAGATGATTGAAAGTACAATGGAAGTGCCAATATTTAAAAGAGTAAGTGCCAATATTTAAAAGAGTAAGAGCTAATATTTAAAAGAGTAAGTGCCAATATTTAAAAGAGTAAGGTTCTTAACAGTTTTTTTCAAAGCTACAGTCAACACAGTTGGTGCAGATCTGATACTGATGGGTAGTTGGTTGAACGGAATAGTGACTAAACGCTGTTTCACCAGGTTTTCACCACTAGCTGAGCAAGAGGCCCACCAGGATTATGTACATCAGACATCAGAGATGTATTTAGGGTCCAAACCAGTGAGTGACCTGTGCCTAATGAGAAATTCTGTACCAAACTGGAGTGATGTTCTCTCTTTTCAGCATCAGGTCTTTTTAAATGTAAGATAAGAGAAGGTAAACCTTTATTAGTCCCACAGTGGGAAATTTACATTGTTATGACAGAAACTGGACAGAACAAAGGTAAGAGAAGCAAAACAATAGAATAAAAACTGTACAACACAACAGTACAGTAAAAAAAGACACAATACAAATAATGTGTATTATTTGTTTGTGAGCAAATATATCAATATGTATATATAAAAAATATATAAGTGTATGTACGTAGTATAGAATATATAGTATATAATAAATGTACAAGGTGGAGATATATATAAATGGTTGGTAGCAGCAGACTTTGACAAAAATAGTATTAATGCACCAGACAAACTGCACATTATGTTTGAACGTAGTGTTGTTGAGGCCCTGAAGGTCATTCAGCCATCCAGTACTGGTTTTGCCCTTTTATGCAGAGATTTCTCTGGATAAAATTAAAATTAAATTATATGGTGCTGAAGATGACACTGTTACACTATTGTCGTCTTTCACAGAGCGGTTGCCAAATAATCAGTTGTGAAATGTTCCACCAGACGCTTTTTTAGCATCACACTTTTACAACTTTTACAACACTGTGTTGCCCCCGTTTTTAACTTTTTTTTTTAAGTGGACGGCTGGAAATGTACACATTACAAAATATTTCATAAAACAATAACACGTACTGTGTTGTTTTTCGTATATTTTTGATTTTAAAAGTAAGTTAACATGATTTGCAAATCATCGTTTTCTGTTTTTATTGACGGTGTTGTGGAAATAGATTTTATATTTTTGATTTTTTTTTGCATCATTTACTTAAATTGTACATCTAATCAGAAAAAAAAAAAAGAAAAAAAAAACTCGAGTTGCAATCTAGACCGGGATTACACATGATGAAACATTTCAAAATATTTAATAAAGCAATAACGCTTAACGTGTTGTTTTTCTCATATTTTCAATTTTAAAAATAAGGTTACATGATCTGCAAATCATCATTTACTGTTTTTTTTTTTTTTTAATTTACAGTGATGCAAAAAAAAAAGATTTTATAGTTTTGATTTTTGCATTATTTACTGAAGGGATTACACGGTTGGTCGTGTAAGAAATGCTGGCCGTGGTCGCTGGTATCCGACATTTTGCACAATCTGACGAATGATTTGTCTAATGTCAGCTCAAAAACATGATCACCCCCCCCACATACACACACACACACACACACACACACACTCACACGACTGCATGTGACATCACCACTGCCACACACATGGTCAGCTTTCGCTTCCCTGACATCAGTGGGCATGATGTCATGGTGCCTGCACTTTTTTTAGTCTCACGGAAGTAGCGCTGAATGACCTTTGTTCCAGCGAACTGTGGGAGGAAGATCCTTGCATGCGTTCGGTGGCTGTAAATTACCCAGCGTTACCGCACACCCAAGGGGCGATGGGAACTCCAGTTCTCCTTTCTGATGAACGAACAGGGTGTATTGAAAACTGGCACAGGATATTCCTTCTGGTAGCACATCAGCGTGAGAGCTCTTTCTTGTGTGTGTGGCTATTGTGCGCTCTTTCCCTTTTCCATCCTCTGCTAGGCAAATGCAGGCCCGAATTTCAGGAGGGTAATTCCCCAGAGCCTTTCTGAATCCTAAATGCTGCAACCACCAGTCACACTGCTTTCCTCAAGAGCAAAGAAATATCGGTCGAAATATCAACTGCATTTACTGGCTAAGAGATTCCTTTTAACCAGCAGTGTAGCTTGTCTGCAAAAATTTTGAAAAAGTGACCAATTTTGTCAAATACATTTCCACAAGTATTGTTTTTTTGAACACAGAAAGAGGACTGTCTTGTTTAAAAAAAAAACAACAACTGAGCCAGTCAATTTCCATGTGCAAAGGGTGTCAACCCAGATATACATAGACAGCCTGAAAAAAAATATATTTTCAGTTTCTCAGGTTTGATCTTTGATAGGTGCAAGTATTGAACTGAACAGCTTTGCCTTAGTTTTTAAGAACTGCTGACAATATTTCTCCTCATTTCCAAA
>JBBIGA010000027.1:2205776-2221252 GCA_037576975.1 Alestes dentex | reverse complement strand
TTCTGGGTAACCTTACCATTTTTAAACCTCTCGCAGTTCAGCACTGTCCTTTGTACCATTTCATGCTATTTACTGGACTAGAACTGCTTGAATTTCAATAAAAAAAACTTGAAACACTTGGGTGTTCTAAAACTTTTGACCGGTAGTGTATATACACACACGACACATATATACACACTGTTATACATATAATTCTAGCCACACTACAATGTTGTATTCAGTACCTTCAAACTATACAGTTGTTTCTGTGCCCGTTCCTGAGAGATACGAAGGAAACGCTGATCAATGCCAACGTTTTTTTACGACACTGCTCACTTTACTTAACTCACCATGAACATTCATGTCCCTCAGATGCAGCCAAGGTAGCATTCGTTATCTCTCTTCTCTCAAGAAAACTCTGATCATGGGCCACGGTGCTTTGGAATCTAGTATACACTGGCATGCTTCTTGGAACATTTTTGTGACATTTTTGATCATCCAACCACGGAAAAAGGACTGGGCGAGCTGTTTGTTCACCTTAAACAAGGACACGATTGCACTGCTAATTATGCTTAAAGCAGCAGTTTATATATCGCTTAAACTTTGTTCTTTTTGGGGCTTATGGAAGAACTGCAAATGGACCTGGCATGTTGAGATGAATCTCTAAAACACATCCACATTGCTTTTAGGCTTGATAATCTACATAGAAAACGGTGTTTCACATTAAACCACCCTCCTCCCAGTTCTCTCAGCACTACCTCGAGTAGCAAACCAGTGCAGATCAGAAGGACACATTTATTTCAAGATTCAAGATGCATGCATGCTCCTGTGCAAACATTATAATAATAAGTACAATTTTAAATTAGACACAAATCTGAAAATTAAAAAAAAATCAAAATAAGTATAAGTAAAGTAAAACTAAGCACAATTTTACATTTGAAAACACAAATCTGAATCTGTATTTGTAGGCAACAGTGTGTAATAAAGTATCACGTACCACATGAGCAAGTCTGCAATTGCTGCACTTAACCCAGTTTCAGGCATGTGATGATTTTTTGTGTGATGCTAATTGGTGGAATATAAGCTTTCATTATCATGCAAAACTAAAAACAGCAAACTTCACACACCAAAGTTGATCTTGGCGGATCAACTGCATTTAGCCTAAGAGGAAAATTGTGTGAATTTGATTTTTGCCCAACTCCTGCCTTAAGTTGTATTCCACAGAAACAACCCAGCATAAAGAGAATTACGCTCCCATGCTAGCAGAAGCCAGCTGCTTTTGAGCCCTAAAGCACTAAAGCGAAGTCTTTTTCCGAACCCCTCTGCCCGGGCACCTCGTCTCGTACTGCTCTGCCTTGCAGGTTGGCACTCTTTCCTGATGGCCGTCCAGAGAACAGTTTTGCGTCATGGGCCACAGCAGAGGGTCAGCCCTCGGCCTTTTCCAGCGCCAACCGCCGTGGCTGCGACTGTGGGAGGCCTGCGAGTAACAAAGGCCCCCGGAGTGCCACAGCAGAAAATACGCAAGCCCTGAGATCTGTAAAAATGGCCTTTCATAAGGCTTTCTGCAGCATTTATAGAGACTTTGTAAGAATTGGCCCATGGAAAGGGGCTAAAGCATGGTGGTTTGGAGGTATGCTTGACAGACACCCTCACACAGACACCCATTTGTGTGAAAATATGCATACCGACCCTCGTAAACCTCCGGGCACATGCACGTGCTGTTGTTTGCGCACACACGCATTAGTGCACGACATAAACTGTTTGTCTCCTGAGATGCCTGTGTTTGATTTGGCAGTTCTAGTCTTTCCCTCAGCCTCTCTCTGGACTCCAGTGGACAAGTCCCAGACTAGCCCAGCGCCGGCCCTATTGGCTGATGTTAAATCAGCCGTCCAGTCTACCCACCATCTACAGCCAATCTGCTTTCAGTTCATGCTTTGAGTGGCAGACATGTCATGGGTGGCCACTTTACCACACAGTTATGCACACCACACACACACACACACACACACACACACACACACACACACACACACACACACACACACCACTCTCTCTAGCAGCACCACATCTCCCAGGAGAGATGAGTGATTGGAAAACACCAAGAGCATGGCCAGCTTTGTGATGAAAGATGAAGTAGTGAGGGGGTGGTGCCAGAACAAATTCACAAAGGACGTGATGTCCTAGGGCTTTTGCACCAAATTTGTACTAATCAGACATATTCTGCCCATGTAAAATGCACAAAGTTACCTCATGGGCCAAAACATAAAGTTTTGTGAAGAGTTCAGAAAAACACAAAATGCACTTTTCTTCCTAATGAATTCGCATTCGAGGGTGGGCTGTGCAGTATAATGGGTGGAGATGTTACGTGTATTGTTGATTACGTATTGTGCTCAGAAAAAAAAAAAAAAAATTAGGGCACAGGCTTGGTTTTCCTCTGCCTTTAAAACCAGGTGATATTTAAAGAAGGGGGCGCTAGCAGAACCAGCAGCTAAACAGAGACATGAGCACCTAAAGAATGGGATCAGATGTGAAAAAGATGTGATGGAAAACTGTGTTTTTGAACACTGTGTTATTTCACAAACTCAATTTTTTTGTTTGTTTGTTTTTTTTTTCCACCCAGTTTACTCGTGTCTAACTCAAGTCCAGTAGGATTATTGTCATTTCGACCATATACACAGTACACAGTGAAACAAAACAAGCATGATATAGTCCAGCACAAAAGCAAAAACAGAACACCACGAGACTACAAATGTACAGGCAGAACAAAATACACAGAGAGCAAAAAGAACAAGAGAGAAAGTCCATGAAAAACAAGACAACATTTAGTGTCGTGGATGTTTGAATGAATACAGTAATATGACAGATACTGTATTCTAGCAGCACAGTCGTTAGGTACGGAAAAAAGGCAGAGTTGAGGTGGATAGCAATAAATAACTGCAAATAATAGCAGCAGCAGGACATATAATGTGCAGTATATAACAAATAGTGGCATATTTACAGTGGAAGTTGTGATGTAAGGTGTTTGTTTAAGGGAGAACATTTCAGTGTTTAGGAGAAAGAAAAATTCAGTTTTGTGTGTCTGTGTATGTGTGCAGTTTATGTTTTAGTTCTGATTGAGGAGTCCGATGGCCTGAGGCCTGTGTGTGGTGTTGATGTCCGTGTCCTCACTCTCCTCTGTAGGGACTTGAAATGGAACAATTCCTGTATCAAGCCGTGATGCAGCCACAGAGAATGTTCTCTATGGTCTCTCTCTATAATGCTGATAGACTGGAGGTGGGGAAATGCACTCTCCTCAGTCTCTGCAGGAAGTAGAGGCACTGCCGGGCTTTCTCGTCGATGTAGCTGGTGTTGAGGGTCCATGTGAGGTTTTCCATGATGTGAACATCTTGGTGCTCTGGATGATCTCCACTGAGGAGCCATTGATGTTCAGCATAGAGTGAACAGGGAGGGCCATCCTACACACCCAGAGAAAGAAAAGCCAATTACGCTGTCTTATACTTGTGTATGGCTATGGCATCAAAAAGGATCAGCACAGTAGTTTCTTATCTGGAGTAAAATAACTCCCACCACTCTCTTCTCACCACTGAACTGTCATTTTCTCTTTTGCGTTGAGCTTACTGAGAGCTCTATTACTTCTCTTTCTGTTATTTAAACCCTGCATCTCTTGAGTGCACAGTAAGTGGGTGGAGCTACACACAGTCTACATGACAAGCTGTAGTCTTAGTAAACATATCGTGATTGCATCAAAGCTCACTTTGCACAGAGACTGTGCTCATTTATCTATCTTGACATGACAGTACATGACAGATTACAGAAACCAAAACAGCACCTGGGAAGCTACGGAAAAGTGGTGCATAGTATACATAGTATGGTTTTTCTTTGGGTTATTCAAATACTATTTGTTTTTTTTTAATGCTGCATTTTCTTGACATTAGAAAATATTTTACCCCTGATTTCATAATTAAATCTTATGCACTTGGTCATAGGCCTCTCACAATCGTTAGGAAATTTGAGCTAATAATTAATTGCCTTTAACAAATTATTTGGCTTTTCCTAAAAATCCTAGTGAAGCAGCAGTGAAGTACCAAACTGTAGAAAGGGTGAGACTGAAAAGAAACTCATAAAGAAGTCTTTGGATCAAAGTCCTGTTGCGTTTTAATGGAAACAGGTGTGTCATCCACTGGACCATGGAAATATTCTTTCTTCTATGCCTTTTGTCTTAGCCACTAAATGCATGTGAGTGTGTGTGTGTCTTTGATATATAGAGTGCAATGTTTGTCAAAAGCTTTTCATGACTCGTTTCAGACCCTGCCCACCAAAAGTTTGGGGACATTTTACTTTTAAAACTGTTGTATACAGATCTGTAAAAAAGTAAGAGATGCTCAGTTTCTCAGGTTTGATCGTTTACAGGTGCAAGTATTGAACTGAACAGCTTTGCCTTAGTTTTTAAGAACTGCTGACAATATTTCTTCTAATTTCCAAATAAAGATATTGTTCTTTAAAGCACCATTTTAAAGGAAACGACAACATCAAAATAAAAAGAAATGATGCAGCGTTTACCTTTGATGTACTTCTAGTAGTTGTTTTACCATCCAACTGGTCATATTGCAAGAGGAGAGTGTTGATTACAGCAGTGTTTTTATACTTTTCCTCATGAAATAAGAGTTGATTCAGGTGATCACTAATCAGTCCCTCATAAAGCAGAAAGAAGTGTTTGTGCAGGAATATAACAGACACTGGTATGGATTGGTTGTCATGCTCATAAAGATGATGATTTAAAAATAAATTGCAGCGGTCTCTTATTTTTTTTTCCAGAGCTGTAGATGATAGATGCTCTGTTGTGCAGCAACAGAGCTGAGTGGCACAAGGCATTGATTTCTTTTGCCTTTTAGCCTCCAAATGAGGTTTAATAAATTCCAAAAGCAGTTTCTGGAAACAGAACAAGCAACAGCAGGAGTAATGTGAAAAGCAGTCAGTAATGTGAAACAACATTGTTGGCTCCCTCTCCTTTTCTTTTGTTTGTCTTTATTTCTTCTGATGTGTAAAGCTCCTCTCCTAGCATGCTTATTACAATAGAAGAATTTATGGTTTTAATCAGTTATCATGCATCAGTCGTCAGTGTTTTGGAGAAGAAAAGCAGCGTAGAAACTGAGAGGGAGGTCATCTTACGTCAGAGAGTTTTTCTGAAGTCTACTGCGGTGAGGTCACCTGATTGGGTAAGCTCAGATGTTCGTCAGATGGTTTTATGTTTTGTGATATGGTGTGCTTTGGTTTGATAGAAAAGCTAAACTAGCACCTCAGGACGGATGGGAATAATTACTACCATGATGACGATGAGAGAGTAGAGATCATTGGAATATCATTACTCCATTTTATCACACATCTTCTCATGACACATTTAAAGACTTTGGCTTTGTCCTCTGTAACTCATTAAAATCTGCTACTAAAAACTAATTGGGAAGTGTGAAAGTCCATGTTGGATCCGACGGATCAATCTATGAACGTGGAACTTTAAGTGTACTACTGTGTTTATTGCTATGTACAAAACGGACAATGCTGTCATAATAGTAGTTTGTGACTCATAAAATAAATGTAGAGACAGAATTAAGAATTCACATTAGTAAGGGAGGAGAGTTGATTAAAAGGCCAAAATAGAGGCTCTAGTCTGGCATTGGCCCAATTAACAGTTCAAAAAAAGTGGTGGATTTTTTCTTACAAGTCGGAGGAGGCACATGCTAGGCTTCAGCTTTCAATTTTGGAGGATATTGTGTGATCGGAGGCGTCCTGGCTAGCGGGCAGAACTTGGTACAGATATAAAAATGTATGAAACCCAAAAGAAATAGACACTTTATGCCTAGTTTGTTTATGATTTTTTAAATCTGTGTTTTAGATGGAAAAAACTCAAAAGAAAGCGAAGGACAGTGTGCAATTTAAAGAATTGTTTCGTCATGTTTACTCACAATGAACAAAACTGAATAGCCACGGATTAACATTGTGCTAATTCACTCATGCTACTTACGGCTCCCATTTATTATCAGCCTTGTTAGTATGTTTGGTTTGTTTTAATGGTTAAATCACACTTTTCATTGGCAACACGCTACTAGGTTCATTCATGGAAATGCCTCTGCCTGTTACCTCATCAGCTGCATTGTGTAGCCTTGGCAGCATTGCACCGCACCTACAGCACGTCTAAACACTCCTCTAGACCTGTGGAAATGGAGCGTAAATGACATCATGGGCCTGTCCGAGCTCTGATGCCTTGAGTTTCGACGCAGGCCCGCGAGAAACTTGTCTGTTAGGTTTACTTCTTATTGTTTAGACACTGTTGTTATAACACAATCAGCAGGCGCTGTGTGTTTGATGCTTGGCGACTGATTTAAGCCGTATGTTTATTTGCTTGTGCCTCTTGACCAAGCCTCGTTTGGGTTCTTGAGTTCCAAAGACGCACTCGTTTTAAACCTCTCTCATTAATAATCAAATTTTTTTCTACCAGTTCTTGAAGACCCGTGTGCCTCATTGTCCCCAGTATTCTTAATGTGCACTGGGAGGAAGCCAGACTGACCTAAAGGCCTTCTCTCACATGCCCAGGCAAACCCCTTTCTTCAGAGCTTCCTGCACAGTCAGGAGAGGGCAGCCTCCTCAGTTACTGAAACTTGAATCCCACCTTGTTTAATTTTGTCTACTAGAATCAATGTGCAAGTTATTAAAGGGCCCATGTCCTACATTTTATTCGTATTTTATTTTTCTCCCTTATGGACACTTTTTATGTACCAAAATCAGTCATGATTCATTTCTCCATGATCAGTCGTCCAGCCTCTCTTTTTCCTTTCACAGTAAACAGGCTGTTTTGTCACTTTGCCAGTAAAACTGAGGCAGTTAGGTCAGTAAGTATTTGTACACTGTTGCAGTTTTTGTCATTTTCTCTCTATATACCATCATGAATTTAAGCAATCAAGATGTGATCAACGCATAGACTTTCAACTTTAATTTAACTTAAAGCGGTCCTGGATTTTCAGTGGGTCAAAAGTAACTGGATACGAGCCATGACCAGTTGTGTGCCACTCCCTCATTATTCTAAAACAAATTCAGTAGATAAAAGGTCTGGAGTTTGCATTTGAATTTAAAAGCACTGAATTTGCATTTGGTAGCTGTTCACTTACTAGAACTCAACATGAGGTCCAAAGAGATGTCAGTGTAAGTGAAGGAGGCCATCATTAGGCTGAAAATACAAGATAAACCATTAGAGAGACAGATAAAACAGATACATTTGGAACATTCTCAAAATAAAAGACATGCACGGGTGAACTCAGCGACTCCAAAAGGCCTGGGAGACCACAGAAGACAGAATTCTTTCCTTGGTGAAGAAAAACCCCTTCACAACATCTAGCTATCTAGGAGGTCGGTTGTCAAAGTCTACAATCGAGAGACGCCTTCATGAATGTGAACATGGAGGGTTTACCTCTAGATGCAAATCACTGGTAACAATGATGAGCAGGAAGGCCAGATTAGACTTTGCCAGATATCTTAAAAAAGACCATCCAGTTCAGGTATAAGATTCTTTTGACAGATGAAACCAAGATCAACTTGTACCAGAATGATGGGAAGAGAAAAGTACAGAGAAAGAAAGGGACAGCTCTTGATCCAAAGCATACCACATCATCTGTCAAACATGGTGGAGGCAGTGTTATGGCATGGGCCTGTATGGCAGCCAGTGGGACTGTGACGCTGGTGTTTACTGATGATGTGACTGTTGACAGCAGTAGCAGGATAAATCCTAAATTGTACAGGGCTGTACTCTCTGCTCAGATTCAGCAAAAGCTGATTGGAAAACTGATTGCAAGGCACTTTACAGTGTAAATGGGTAATGACCCAAAACATTCTGTGGAAGCTACCCATGAGTTTCTGAAGGTGAGAAAATTACCTGATCCCAACCCTACAGAGCAGTTTTTCAGGTACTGAAGATAAAAAGAAGGCAGAAAGACCAACAAACAAGCAGCAACTGAAGGCAATAGCAAAGCCCTAATTCCAAACCCATTATGGTAGTATACAGAGATAGATTACAACAATTGCACTGATGTCCAAATACTTATGTACCTGTAAATACCTAACTGTATATTTAAATGACCTCTGTTCTGATTTCCTGTCCAGTATTGTCCCTCCATGAAATAGCAGCTTTTCATGTCATCACAAAAACAATTCATTTGAAACATTATCCAAATATCATTCTTTTGGAGGTAACAGTGATTTTTCAAACTTTACCCTTTGTTTACAAGCTCTGTGGTCAGTGATGCCCCAGAGGATAAATGAGCAATGAGGTGTGGCTTACACACCTGAACTGAATAATCAGGAGGAATGTCCACACATTATTGACCACTAGTAGCAACTGCTGCTGAATTGTGACTAGCTCTAAGTTAGGACCCACTTTACTGTGCATGTCCAGCATGTGTGGAGGACAGAGTTAAACAGCAATAAATATGACTGTGCAAATGTGCATGCACCACAAGGAAGTGTGTTTGTGGTTATTGCACATTTACACAATCATATTTATTGCTGTTTAACTCTGTTCTGCATTTTTTGCGCACAACTCTCTGCTGCTAGAATACAGAACCTGTCAAAATACTGCATCCATCCATAATGTAGCTATTGTCGATTGCACTAAATGTTGTCGTGTTTTGTCCAGTTGTTCTGTTGCGCTTGTGTTTTTTCTAGCACTCTTTCAGCCTGTCTGGTCTTGTGGTGTTCAGTTCTGTTCTGTTCTGTTCTTGTGTTGCTCCATGGTCCTGGAGGAACGTTGTTTGGTTTCACTGTGTACTGTGTGTGTATGGTTGAAATGGCACTAAAACCTATGTAGACTTGACCTACTTGACTGCTTGATTAGTGGGATGTCAGTGGTCCACAATATTTGCTTTTTTCCCTGTTATCAGAGTCTGGGGCAGCTACGAAGACAATATTTCTTCTATACCTTTGCCAAAGTTTGGTGTTTTGTTCATTTTCCAAGTGAAATAAGTCCACATCTTACACAAAATGAAAAAAAAAAACACTGCTGTAATCAACACTCTCCTCTTGCAATGTGACCAGTTGGATGGTAAAAATACGTCAAAGGTCATTATTGTCATTTCATTTAAAATAATGCTTTAAAGAACAGTTTCCTCACTCAGAAAATGAACCAAACAATAGGCATTTAAGATTTTGCATTCATTTTAAAGGAAGGACAACTTTGACAAATATTCCAACAAAGGTTTTCTGATGTAAAACTGCTGAGCCCACCTTTAAATTGCAAAAACAAACTTTTTTAAAAATCATTCTTTATCATTTAGACCCAGTACGTTTGCCTGTCTTGTATTACCTCTCGTCCCATGCCTGAATCTACTTTATTTAATATATGGGGTTTGGATATTGAAGGGCCTTGCAGCTATTTGGAAGCTGACTGTGTGAGAGTGGAGAAAAGAAAAGTGGTTTTAAAAAATGAGCTGCCACATTGCTATTTCAGGCCTGCATGGCTGCAATAACATGTGATTTGCAAGGGGGAACTCTACCGGATCAAATGTTCCCGGCATGCAGGGAGTGTCAGGGAGGATTGTCTGTGTAGTGTCACGAATAGCCTCAAACACCTCGGCCACCAGATAAGCCCACACAGGCTTCAGCCACAGCTTTGTCACCCAAACACCTTGCTGGTGCGTGTCCTGCCTGACTGAAGATGAATGAGGCCACGGTCGGTTTACAGCAACCGACAAACAACTGGAGCCTTCGAATCGTACCTGCAGTATTTCTGTCATGGAAAAAACGCACACTGTTTTTGTTTTCTGTACAAACAGACATAATGGAGTTAGAGTGTAATTACTGTAGGGCTTGCGTCATCCCGTCCAAAAGCTGGAGTCACTCTCAGAGGGGAAAAACGAAACGACACGAAGGCCTCGTCCTGCCGATCGCACTATCGACTTTGTTTAGCGTGCTGCAGAGGTGACTGCCATGCGAATGAGATTCTGGAAAAGTTAAAAAAAAAAAAAAAAAAAAGTTCATTAAAATCCGAGACATACACAGATGTTGACTTTCCTCCTTAAAAAGGGCATGTGCAGATGTGAAGTGTAAATAGAAGGAAATTAATTAAAAGTCGGGGCTGGTTGGCTCTGGGGTCTGCGCACACCGTTTCCAAACATGCCAAGTTCTGAATGGATCGAGCTTAGGCGATCAGTCATAATTCGCTGCTTTTTGACAGCTCATATACAGTTACAGGAGCTCGGCTCGAGGAACGGAGACAAATCGAGCAAAAAAAAACAAAAAAAGGAAAAAAGGAGCGAAGGGTCTTTTCCGAGATGTTTTTGTTTTGGAAGGTGTGCCTCGCCCCACAGACTGAGCTGTATTTTCTGTAAACGGAGGGTTTCGGAACGGCTCGTATTTGGACTGGCACCTGAAAGGAAGGAAGCTTTAGCAGTGAAACAGTGGCTAGCCAGCCTGGTGCCTCGGACATTAGCGCACGCCTGTTTCAGCCCGTTTCACATAACGGATTGGGCACCGTGCAAAAAATATGGCCGGACTAATTACTGATGTCATCACGGGATATGTTCTCTGTAAACGTCTTCTTAGAGGCTTCGGCTAGAACCTACCTTCCTGTGGAGCCCGCCTGCCTTTTTCCTCCACGATGTTTACACACTTACAGTCTTCAGGACTCAAGAAGGGTCCTTCAGAGAAGACCTACTGAAGGACTTTTCAATGGCCCTTCATTGAAGACCCATTTCTGTAAATATGACGAGAGTGTGAAGTCTTTTAACCTCCAAATAATGGAAATGTTTGACGGCAATGAACAATTAAGCACATGAATACACATTTTCTCCCCCATATGTTCCAAAATGTTGCGATCAATATTGTTTTTCAAATAAATAAAAGGATAAATGGCTTCACATGAAGTTTGTCATACTTTCCAGTTTTAAAATGCATAGTTTTAAAATCTACGGCTGGATGAAATGTCAGATAAGGCCTGCAGATTGCGAGAGTGTCCAACAGCCTCTAAAATACACCACTCCAAATGCATTTAAAGTCCATTTAATGGCCTGGTCCTCTGAAAAGCTTTCTAATTGGCTGCTCAGCAGAGATTGCGGGCTGGGTGACTTTATGAAGGCCAGAAACAGTTTGTTTAAAGCAGCTGAATCCAAGCGTGCAAGGCAGCCTGGCGAAATTGCAGGCGCTCTGTAAGACGATATGGCCACAGAGCCCTGTCCACGGGGCTGGAGTTTACACAGAATAAATACAAATAATGAAAAACTAAATAGCAGAGCTGGTCCCTATGTCACCATGCATTTGTCTTGTACACCCGAGACCAGCTCTTGATAATGTTACCCGTCTATCCGTGCCCCGGCTCGCCTCTCGTCATCACGTAAGGACATAGCAGTACGTCTTTTGTAAATGGAGACGCAAAGTCATGTAAAATACATGGGGACATTCTTTTCTTTGCCTCGTGTGTTTTCTGTGCTTCAGTAGTGGAATGGAATAGAATAGAATAGAATATCTTTGTGATTGCAATACACAGGAATGTACAGTGCAGTGAGGTAAGATTTGTAGATGCTTCTCTTGTCTCAGTAAATATAAAACGTATAAAGCAAATAACAAAGAGTGTGATATTCAAGTGGATACCAGTATTTAAGGAGACAAAGTGTCAAATGTAGAATGAATCCGCTGTACCGGAACAGACCAGTGTATGAGGAGATAGAATAACTAAGTGACTAAGACCTAGCAGCATGGATGTGATCAATAAACAGACATATAACTGGAACTAACAGTACGGTATCAAAAATAGCAGCAGTCAGTATCAAGTGGATTGTCATGATAATGTAACCACACTCAAATGAAACTCAAACTTCTTCAAAACCGTCACAGGTATGCTAATTACTCTTTGGAATTATTTGGCATGAGTAATAGTTCAGATAAATGATCTTTAGTTTAGGACTGTCAAAATAATTTGGTAGTGTTTGATGAATTAATCAGAAAAAAATCTAACGCATTCAAACAATTAACTTTGATTAATGGAGTTCCAATGAGCCCTTTGACCTAGGACCGTTCTAGCCACAGTGGCTCTGTAAGAAATGAAGGAGGCAGATTAGAACGCGGTCTAGTGAATGAAAGATTTGCGGTTAAGAACCACCCAGATGGAACTGTTGATAAGAGCATCATTTTGTTATTTTCATACGGCAGCTTGATGACACAGAAAGGAGAGGAATGGAAGGTGTCATGGCGGGAGCCTCCTTTATCACGGCCATTATTGCACATTGTGGTTTGAAATAAGAGACACTGAACTTCCATTAAGTTGATTATTCATTGGTTCTCTCTGCCAAAATGTACTTGTTTTGCAATATCTTTCATTTTTTTCACAGCAAAAATGAAATGAATTCGATTTTTTAAATCGCTTGACAGCCTTACTTTATATAAACTGTCATCTATTAAAAATCAACTGGCCCTTTAGATACATTGGACCGATAGAGTGGACCTAAAGTGGACCTACATTCATTCATACATACTCACATAGCAGAGCACTGTACAGAACACAAAGTGCCAGCAGTAAAGTTTGGTGGTTGAGGAATAATGGTCTATTGTATTTATGTTTTTGCATTTATTTTGATATTACACTGTATTTTATAATTAAAAACACACATACACTGCTGAACTAAACAATTCTAAACAGTTTTCATATTGCACACTGTGCTGTATATCTGTGCATCTCAACTTATTTGTGCAAGACACATTGTTTATAGCTTCCTTTGAGTTGTACATATTTTGTGTATTTACTGCTCTATCTAAAAGGTAAGCAAATGGGGTCAGTTGGGGCAGGTGGTGGCCCCTGTATTCAGAAGACCATAGGTTCAAATTCTAGGACTGCTAGTGGCACCACTGAGGTACCCTTGAGTAAGATACCGTCCCACACACTGCTCCCTGGGCGCTGTGTTCCTGGCTGCCCGCTGCTTGACTTGGTGAATGGGTTAAATAGAAAGAGTTCACACTGTTCACACTGTGTGCTTTGACATGTTCACATATGACAAATGGTCACTTTACTACGCTTTACGAAATGCAAGTGAGGGACATTCCAATGTTTTACAACAGGCTGAATCAAATTTCACTGAAACTTTGTCAATTTTATTGACTTGACATAACAATGGCAACAGATCAAAAGGCTTTTTCAAACTGAATTGAGATTTGTTGTAGCATCCAGCACAAGTTTTATCCCTCCTCAGCGTCAGTTCTGGCTCCTCTCTCCTCTCTTTCTTGCCTGTAGTGCAGGACTAATCAGCGAGTGTGTGCAGAGAGTAGTGTGTGTTTTAAGCCCGGCCCAGTCCTTGCCAGAGCATGTCAGTGTGAAATCCACGACCACCCCGCTGTACCCAGTCCTGACAGGCTGTTTGGATGGGGTGAGACACGCTGGAGCATCTCGGTAGGATTTGTCATGGCTTTTCAAGAACCATTGACTTGGTTTATTCCCGTTGTGTCTCCTGGCAGAAAGAAAGAAAACAATGTTTCTCCTCTCGTTGTCGTTGCGCTGGTAGCGCCGCATTGTGATTGATTTCCGATGACTTGTCAACTCGTCACTCTTCCAAATGCGGCCATGGCGACGTCAAACGTAACTCAGATATAAACAGACCCAGAGACTTTAATTATCAGCGTCAAGGCAGACTATTGGCCAGCATCACTCAGAGTCACGCACGCTGTCCGTCAAATGTTTGAGGACGCCTGTCTTTTTAAAATCAGAATCAGAAAACAAGAACAATATAAAATAAAGTCTAAATAAAATCTAAAGTAACAATCTGAGGCAAAAACCTCAATATGAAAATACAGAAATACTGGTATAAATACTATAGATAAGTAACACAGCTGAGTGAAATCTACTGAGACCACTAGTTTGGAGTATGTTATTGCACTTTTTAGAGAATCATTCGTAATTAAAGCTGGGCAACGATTACAATGTTTAATCGCAATTAATCACATGATTTTCCGCGATTAATCGCAATGTTACACACAAAATTCAATAATGAATTCAGAAGTAGTGTGTTGCGCACATTTTCTTTTAAAGTACTGCAATATGAACAAAAGTGCAATAACATTTGGTTTGCAAACACTTTAAACATATAAGGAGTTTTTTAACAGCCGGGTTCCCTTTAACAGAGTTACAGTTCAAATATTTCTGTAAATCTCAACTTAAACATTAATGGAATCAAATGGAATCTATTTGCCACTGCAGGTCATTCACATTTTATCTAGTTTGTTATTGAAAAACAAGTTCCCCTCCGAGTCCAGAGCCCCAGTCAGAACATTAAAACAGGCCCCTTCCGAGCAACAGTAAGTTCACATTTATGAATCTGGTTTTTTTTGTTTTTTTTCTGAACAGGTTCCAGCAGAAACGTTTTTTTCTTTTATCAGGGAACAGCGGAAACAGTCTGTGTTCAGTAGAGATTCCCTGTAAGAGTGAGGCGAAGTGGTCAAGCACAAAAAAAGCAACAAACATTTAAAATGATAGTAATAAAAAAACTGTGTTAATGCACCATAAAATAATTGTCGGCGCTAAGTAAATAATGCATGAATGTGATAATAATGCATTGACTTGCCCAGCCCTACTTGTCATATTAAGTAATAAAAATTCAAAAAAGAAGTGACATTACACACAAAGACTGTTGCACATAAGATTTTGCACGTAATGAAGTGATTCGATAAAATGTTTGGATGTCTGTCAGCTTACAATAACTTAATAGATCAACCCTAAAGAGAAGCAGGTACTGTTACTGAGACAATGCTGAGACAATAATGTCGTGTGTGCAGACTAGTTTTGCAGAAAAAGAAACGTCCTCTTGACACGGCTGCAGCCTGAAATCAGAATATAGAATATAGAGCAAATATAAACATTACTTTAATTCCTTTGCCTAATACATTGGGATTAATTGCATTAAGTAACTATGGCCATATGCAAAAGTTTGAACACCCTGGCCAGATTACTCATTTTGTTGACTGTTTAAGTGAAGATAAGTACCAGTTCTCTACAGGAAGCCTGGTTAAATGTAGATATCTGCAGATTTTTGTGTCTTCTCATTTGTTTACAGATTAAAATAAAATAAAACAAAATAAAATAAATGCCCCATAAAGTTTCTTCAACATGTTACATTTGGGAAATAGACCATAACTGTGTATTAAAATGTGAAGTGTGTTCTTCACTCATGATGTGTGCTTATTTCTTTGACACACAAAATCAATGAAATATTTTAGGACAGAACAACGGCACTCCATATATGTTAAAAAAAAAAAAAAAAAAAAGCAATTAATAGCCCCACCCCTTTCTTCCCTTGTACCTATATTTGATAATATTTCATAACGAGTGTTGCAAATCAGTCCCAAAGTTTGAGCACCAGCTTTTTTATGCCAAACCCTTTAGGGCAACACGAGGCGGCGTGGATGTTTGTGCTGTTTTATCTTATCTTCTCCACCAGTCCAGTGGTTTCTATCTAAAGAACATGAGGTGAAAATGT
>JBBIGA010000027.1:2173625-2190452 GCA_037576975.1 Alestes dentex | reverse complement strand
CACAACCCTCTGCATTTATCCGGACTTGGGACCGGCACAAGGAATCACTGGCTTGTGACCTCTTATGGTTGCATTACCTTTTGTGTATGATAATGTGCTATAAAAATAGACTTGAACTTGAATACAGCAATGTAACAATATAGCATGAAGTCATATAGTTAAACTTTCCACTGAAGAAAGATAAATCCAATAATGTTATGGGGTAGATGAATCTGCCAGCTGGAGAGGGTGTGTTGCTTGGGGCAGCTGGTGGATTAGTGGTTAGGGAGTTCAGAAAGTCATGAGTTTGAATCCCAGGACTGCTAGTGGCTCCTCTGAGGTACCCCTGAGTAAGGTACCGTCCCCACACACTGCTCCCCAGGCGCTGTGTTCCTGGCTGCCTGCTGCTTCATTTGGTGAATGTGTTAAATATGTTAAATACAGAAGAAGAATTTCATGCTGTTCACAGTGTGTGCTGTGTTGTGTGACAAAACAGTGTCTTTACACTTTACTTTACTTTACACTTTATCCTTGGCAGTGCAGGTGGGCCAGGCATACTAGATATCCGTTTCACAGCAAACACAATGACGTACACAAGCACACACACTCAGACAGAGACACCCAGCAGTAGGCATTACGGTGAGCAAACAAAGGCCTCTGGGTCGAATTGGGCGTTAGTAGGAACTGGTGACATGGGACAGGTTTGAGTAATCATGAAAGACACCAAAACACATAACAGCATTGGGGTTAAAAAAAAAAAACAGGCTCAGTAAAAGCTGAACAAGCTGAAACACATTTGAATTTGCATTTGCGGCAACATCAGATTTTAATATTAAGCCATGTTAGTTGAGTAAGTCATTTTCCTCTGGTATCAGTAAAGAGTTCTGATTGTGATTCCTATTCACCCAGTTTCACTATAAAACACTGCTGTCAGGAGAGGATTTTAGACTTTAATTTTGATCAGAATTAGATAAGAAACAGTGACGTCCCAGTGATGTCAGCAGTTCCTGATTCGAAAGAAATAAGGTGTGGCTTGAGTAGGTAATGTTTGTATTGGTTGATCATTATTCAGCATCAAGAAAACAGTATTTGTGAAACAGGTGGATTTGTCTTTAGGTGCCTAGCAACCTCCGCTGATGAGCTACCACGCTCCTCCTATCATCTAGGTTGCCTAGGCTCCTAATGACCACACACACGACAAAATTCCCTCACATACGCATGCCCAGGGTGACTACCGTCTAAGACTCAGGTGACAGGCTCCTTCAGATGTGTGACTGAGATGTACCCGACGTGACAGCCACATCTCTTATTACATCCCTAACAGTCAGACCAGTCTAACAAGGTTAATCAGGCAGCTGACCATTTTATCAGTTGACCAAAAATCTTGACCAGCTTCATGACCGTACCAGTCAGAAGTTTCTGCACACCAGTTTTTTGCCACTTATTCATTAATTTTATAAACTGCAGATTTGTATTCTTGTTAACACTGGAAAGTTATTGGAAATAAACAGTGCAATTATAGTTATAAGGTGGCTTTCTTAGGTCAGAAATATGATATTTTCTAGCTAACTAAGGTACTCAAATGGTGAACACCATTTGTACATTTATTCGTTAGGAAAGAATATTGAATGTATTTTTAGTGCGTAACATGCAACAGTAGACAGTTTCACGGTGTGCCAAACATTTTGACAGGTAATGTACATAACTTACCAGTCAAGACAATATAATGGACTTTTTCATGCTAAGCTTTACCGTGGGCATAATAGCACAGAACTTTTTCTTAAAACAGAAATGATGGAAAGTATCATTGGAAACCTGAGAGAAAACCACAAAGAATTTTTTAGGCACCTGGAATTTAAAGCCATGCTTTCTGCAGCTTGAGTTCCCCTCTTACTTCCACTCTTTGTCTCTTAGAAAAGAATGAAAGCTAAAGTACTTCATCATGTGAGAGTCATTATTCTATTGTACAGCACTTTTGCAGTGAATTAGTTTTTAGGGGAAGATGTGAGTTTTATTCTGCTAATCCGTAACCCGGCAGAAGCCCACCTGCACTGTTTAGCTGGTTTCTGCCCACCTTCAACCAATAGAGTTATGTTGGTGTCATCCACCTCATTAATGTGGACTGGAGGAAGAGACACAGAAATAAATTAATAAATAAATAGAGAAATAAATTAAATATTAATTCATATATTTCAGTATTTCTGGGCAAATGTGTTTACTTATTTAATTATTTATGCATTTCCATCCCAAATATATTTATTTATGTATTTATTTATGATTTTCTCTGACATTTATATTTAGTTATTTATTTTGAAGTTCTGCTTGTGTCTTTGTATCCTTGTCTGGTTGTTTTTTTTGTCCTAATGTTTGTTTGTTTGTTTGTTTGTCTGTCTGTGTGTGTTTGTTTGTGTCATTTTGCTTTAATCACATCCGAGGACAACATATGGCAAAGTAGCACCGACAGTATGGAATTCTCTTAGGGATTTTTTCTTTAGTCTGTTTGTGATGCCTTCTCTCCATCGTCAATTCATCAAGACTCATTGGTATTCACCACTGTTGTGTTGAGCTTAAAAGTAACATCTAGATGTATCTGACAGTAATGTCCTTTGTTACTAAAGTATTGCCTGTTTAATGTGTTTATGCATATGGTTAGACAATGTCCTTGGACATGGGAAAGACACTACGTAAATAAAACTCTCAATGGTGATGACGAAGAATAGCATCAAAGAAGGCTTAGACAATCAGAGTTAAGTACCCAGTGAGGATCCTTGACTCCAACTACTGTGAAAGAGTTGAATGATGAAATTCAATTGAGTGAATGATGCAGTCAATTGCCAACAAGTCAGAAAAACTTGAGTGGTACTCATTTGTACAGTCTGTCCATCAGTATTTGAGTTTTGCTGAGTTGTTGAAAGGGATGGACACTGGAAGTGATGCTCAATTCAGCTTAAAACCCCTTTGGGTGGAAAATATGGAGTGCAGTGAAATTGGTGTCAGTTTTTAAGAGCAAGGCCCAAAGTTTGGACCTGCAAAAACACAAAAAGACATGAGCAAATGTTGGACACCAGATCATCATTTCGCCGTATGACTTTTGGAATATAGTTTAAAAGCTAATTCAGATTCAGAACCCTGTGTTCAGATTTTTCAGGATACACGATATTCTGAGTCCAGGCTATTTTTCCCAGAAACAGCTCTGGAGAATGACCTTCAGGAAAGCGAGAGAGAGAGACTGTGGTAGAACGTAATTAATTGTGTGAGTTAGTCTGAACCCTCCTTCTGTTTGGCTCCTAGGTAGACGATTGCACGGATGTGGACAGACGCTGCACTGACCCCATTAAGTCAACAGCTCGAGCGGAAAGGCTGCCGCTTCCCTCCATCGTGAAAAGCTTGACCCTCCTGCGCTCAAGTCTTCTGATGAATGCTAAGACTCTCCAGCATGAATGAACCCAATTGACACCCACACAGGAAGCAGTTTTAATGAAGATCTTCTACTGTGTGAAATAAGTGTGGAATTTGACAGATTAACCTCAACACTCAACAAGGAGCAAGAAAGGAAAAACAAACTCAGACTTAAACTCCTGGAACAAATCACGTTCCTACTATTCTGTACTACTTTTGAACTCAAAAGCATTTAAAAGCAGTGAACAGGGGATGAACTTTGAGGTGTGCTAATGAGGTGCTAATTTTAGATTTATCCAGTCATCATTCTTGCCCAATGTTTTTATTTTCACTTCACTTGGAAATCCACAGTTTAGCACGTCAACCAGTCAGTGCGGGTATGTACAGGTGAGCGAAGCATCACATAAGGGTGCCATCAGTTTTTACTTGAAGAAAATCCACAAGATAAGACTGTTTCCTGCCAGTCTGCCCACCCTCAGGCCCAGGGATGTTGTGCATCAGGTGTAGGAAGATGCGTGCCCTGTTCGTGGTATTCTGTATCCTTTCCTTCACTACGTTCCTCTTTAGCGCCCTACGCGAACCCTCGTACTTCTTCAGGTCACCCTTGGCCATCCCCTCTGGACCCTGTGCCTGCCGCCGCTGCATCATGGACCCGGAAGACGACACCTGGTTCACTGACAAACTCAACCATACAGCCAAGCCGCTGCTGTCTAGGGCGAACGCCGAGATGTCTAATGACACCTACAGGTGGTGGCAGGTCAGTGAACCCAGTTTCTTATTAATAAACTTACAGGCCATCCCAGTCTCGATCCAGACAACACACTCATTTAATTTTTCCTGCACAAACACACCCACTTTATCCTCATGAAGGCCTGGGGAATGAGCTGAATGGATAAACATGTCGTGAAGAGATTAAAGGAATTCTTTAGTGGAAAAGCATATTTACTAAGAAGTTAATGCAGTAATGCAATAAAATATTAATGGCATGATTTTTTTTAACACTGTTAATGTATTTTCTTATTTTGACCCTCTGATCTAACCATAATAATGCAGGCTGATGCACAGCTACTCCTGTTTTGAGACTGAGTTTTTGAGTGAAAGCGGATTAATTAATTAAGCAAAATGGAATGAGGAAGATTATTATAGTTTTAAATGGATCAATATATATTTCAGCAGGTGGCCATACACCCAGGCATTCATGATGAATACACCATACACATATATATATATATATATATAATGCATAGAAAAGTATGTTTTTGAATCGTTGAAAGTAGTAATTATGTTCTGATAAAGTTTGTTTTGTTTACGTGCATTGTTAAGGTGAAATGCCCTGCTTTTAAATGGAAACATACTTTGAGAGGGTCAAATTTGAGGTTAATCACAAAAATAATGTGATTGATTGCCAGTCCTAATATTGGCACAATGTCTCAGTATAATCAGCTTCTTTAATTTTGTGTAAAGTTCTATTTGTATCTGAAGTAGTTATGAAGTTATTCAAACAAAAAAATCAAACGTGGCTCTTCCAGACTCTCCAGCAAAGCCGTGGTGTTTGTGTTCTTGGTTGGGCCTCTGGAGGAGGCTGTGGATGGTGAAGGGTCGGCCTCCTGTGTGTTGCCTCCGTTTTGCTTCATTTCATTATTAAATGGTGAAATCCTGCTGCCTCATTGCAAGACTTCATGTAGAATTACGGCCCGCTAAATCGGAATTGACTCTTTGGTCTTATTACCCAGAATGCTCCAAGCATGCCACAATTAAATGAAAAGACAGCAATTCAATTCACAGAGAGTGAGAGAGAGAGAGAGAGAGAGAGAGAGAGATCAGAGATCAGAGAGATCAGAGCAAGAAGGAGGGGTGAGAGGACAGAGAAAGGGAGAAAGAGAGACAGAGAGAGAGAAAGAGAGAAACAGAGAGAGAGAAAGAAGGAGAAAGTGAGAGGGAGAGGGAGAGAGGGGGAGAGAGAGAGAGAGAACATGAGAGAGAGAGATCCTACTCAGAGTTTTCAGTTCTAATCTTGGACTCAGATTGTCCTGACAAAGTGGGTTTCAATCACAGTGAAGGTTACAGAGGCAGGTTTAAGACATCAGGACAGCTCTCTCTCTCTCTCTCTCTCTCTCTCTCTCTCTCTCTCTCTCTTCTCTCTCTTCTCTCTCTGTCAATCTCTCTGTCTATCTCTTTTTGTCTCTCTTCTCTCTCTGTCATACATGTCTGTGCTTTCTGTCTCTTCATTCTGTCCCTGTCTCTCTCTTTCCCTTCTTTCTTTCTACAGGTCTCTCTCTCTCTCTCTTTTTATCTCTCTGCCTGCTTCTCTTTTTGTTTTCCTTCTCTTTCTTTGTCTGAATCTCTTTTCTCTCTTTCCTTCTCTTTCTCTCTCCCTGACGCTCACTCTCTCCATTTCTCTCTTTCAATGTCTTTTTGTCTCTCTTCTCTCTCTCACACACATGTCAGTCCTTTCTGTCTCTTCATTCTGTCCTGTCTCTCTCTTTCCCTTCTTTCTTTCTACAGGTCTCGCTCTCTTTCTGACTCTCTCCTCTTTCTCTGTCTGTCTGTCTGTCTCTCTCTCTATCTCTCTGCCGGTCCTTCTCTTTTTTTGTCTGAATCTCTTTTCTCTCTCCCTCTCTGACCCTCACTCTCTCTATCTCTCTCTTCCCATCCTTTTATGTCTTCTCTTGTTCTCTCTCTCTTTCAGTCTCTATTTTCCTGTGTTTTTGTCTTAATATCCTAACCCCGCCTACTTTTGACCATCTCTGTAGATCTGCGTTCTGCACTGATCTGTCGCATAACAAGCCGTGCAAGAATTTCCCAACAAATATTGTCTGATGTGAATATTTCATTGAACATAAATTGACTCTTTCTTATGGGTCTGAGTGTCATTTGTAGCTCATTTGAAACTCTGAAAAGAAGTTGAATGAAAGAAGTTTAATTCAATAAATGATCAAAACACAGCAAAACAAGTTCATTTCAAATATTTGACACCGGATCACGAGAAAAGTAAACAGGCATTGGATTATTTGCAGGCCTGAATGAGATCCTCCAGATCATCCAGGGTTGGTAGTTTTTCATTTTTTTCAGTTATTTCAGCCTCAAAAACAAACAAACATGAATTTCTTAAATCACCCTAATCGCCTGGCTAGGTCATCCATAGACCAGCTAATGCTAACAGCTTCATTTGATTTTCAATATATTTTTTCCAGCTTTTGTAAGATTTTATTTTCACCGTGTACACAAAAAATTAACATAAACATTAGAAACAGCTACAGAAAGTGTTAAAGAGAACTTTGAAGGCCCTTCTTTGGCTCTCACAACCGCCTCATCCTTTATTACACCTTAATAAAGCTCTTTTATATTATCTAAAGGCTACGGCTTCACACTCTGTCCACAGACTGACCGTAGTGGTTGGATCTCCTCTCCAAACATTTTCCACTGGTCCAACAAGTTCTCAATGGGTTAAGTATCTTATGTTTTATTTGATACCACATCACACATGCTCTCCTCACTTTGCAGCAGTCTTCACATTACCACATTCCAGAGTACACACTATACATAACACCCCTCAACTGAGGGTGTATAAACTCAGGAGAACAAACCAACCTGGCTTTTCCAGATCTAACTGTGGGTAAGAGGTCTATAAAACCCAACCATATTTTGTTATATGCATTGGGTTTCCTCCTTACACGATACAGGGTTTTCTCAGGAGAGGTCTTGTTGAAAGGGGCTTTTCAGATTTCAGCTTCAATAATACACACCTCTTGGCAGCTACACTCACTAACGAAATAAAATGTCCAACATTTAGCTGGTCCACATTAATTAGTCCAGCCGAAGACGTCACATCAAAACCTATTGAACATCTACACTGTGATGTATTTCTGAGCTCTCTCTTAAAATAAAAGTGTCACAAAGGGTTCTTGAAAAGATGTTAAAGATTTTTTAAAGGTGTAAAGAATCAAATGTGTAGATTCTTACAAGAATCTTTACATTCGTTGAACTTCAAAATGGCTCTTCACACTCACACATCTCATTTAGAATGTTTTTCTTTACAAGCCATCCACTAAAAGGTTCTTTAGGGAACTAGAAGTGGTTCTTCTTCCATGCAGAACCTTTTCTGTCACCTTTATTTTAACAGTGTGGGTGTGTGAGCATTTTTAGCTGAACATTTTCACTCAGTCATAAGTGGATCAGAAATTGCAACATGATTTTATTGGTTAATATTATCCGTCCCCACCCACTGGTGCATGGTGACATAAATCACCAAACAACACTTTTAGACGTAGGCAAAAGTCAAAAGGGCTGTAGGCAAGAGGGAAACTTTTAAATGATATGTTGGATAGTGCCGGATATAACCAGAATAGGACCTGAAAAAATATAAAGGTTATTTGTAGTAATTGACTTTAATTAACACCAGATTTAACATGTAACCACATCCTAGGGCCAGGGTCAACATTTGCAGCATGAGATGTTACTTTTTGTGTTTTTGTATATTTTTTGTATGGATCAGCACTATGTGAGTGGAACTTTGGCATTCAGAAGATTCAGTCTTTATTAAAAGTAAACTATGTGCTCTATATGAAACACACTGAACTGAGTTTGTCTGGGTCTGTCTGCATTCTTTCCACACGAGATCTGAATAAAGTTGAAAGGTGGTAATCTTGCTGGCTGTGTCATCAGACAGATTTTCTCTTCCTCAATCCACACAATGGCAGCTTGCATTGTAATATTGGAATATCCGCTCATTTTAAGTGAACAAAAGTGATTCATTTAAACGTATCTAAAATACATCACACACCAGAATAAATAATAACCTTGAACACCCCTGGTGACATGCAAGCTCTATGTTTAGTGCATCAATTGAAGTTTATTCAAGTTTAATATATTAGGAAAAAATACAACAGCATTTAACATCAATTATGTTAACATCATTTTATGTTAAAGTTAGCAAATCACCCGAATCAAATCTTATTTAATGGGGGAAAGTATAAAAACAATGCTGTAATCAACATACTCCTCTCTCAGTGACCTCTCAGCTGGATGGTAAAACACTACTAGAAGTTCGTCAACAGTAATTATTGCCATTTTGTACGGATTTGGTTTCTTTGAATTATTCAATTTCTGTAAACATTGCATCATTTCTCTTATTGTGATGTTTTGTCATTTCCTTTAAAATGATACTTTAAAGAACAATATTTTTATTTGGAAATTATGAGAAATATTGTCAGCAGTTCTTAAAAACTAAGGCAAAGCTGTGCAGTTCAGTACTTGCACCTATAAAAGACAAAACCTGAGAAACTGAACATTTTTGCAGTGGTCTTTTTTTTTTTTTGTATATTAAAATGAGTATTTTCTCCTTCCTTAAAGTTGCAGTTTTAGGGATGTAACAGGTTTTTGGCAGTAGTAATATGTAGCTGTGCTATTCTTATTCACTGTGTATATTTTAAAAGAAAAGTCAGTTTAAAAAAAAAAACCTAAAAAGCCCAGGGTTAGCCACTGACTGGAGGCTATTTCTACCACTGCGTGGACTGAAATGAAATGAAAAGCAAACAGTAGTGACCGTCTGTTTGGAGGCCTTGACTGGATGCAGCGGTGATTGACTGGGTGGCTCAGGAGTGGCGCAACACTGCCACCTTGTTTGTGGTTCACGCCTGCCATCATTCGCTCTGTTTCTGTACAAATTCATTTGAGGAAAGTGGTAAAAAAAGAGTGTGACTTGGTTTTTTCCAGGTCCTGCAGGTTTTGCTGTAAAAGACGTAGGCATGTGGTGGCTTTTGATGTTTACTCAAGTCACAACACATCCTAGAATGGCTTCTCCATCAAGAATTCAGGAAAGCAGGGGTTGACAGAGCAGCTAAAAATGAGACTGAAATAAAGTTACTTAAATTATGTAATGAAGTAGAAGTAAAAACGGCTACCTATAAACAACTGGAAAACTTGGTCCTAAAACTATAAGCACTCAAATCCATAAAGTGACTTATTTCATCAACGCAGTTTTGCACACAATTATCACCATTATCTGCCCAGTCTGGATATTGCATTGAGGTAATATGTTACTGCACACTACTGTTCAGACATTTGGAATCACATTAATGGATTCAATATTCAAAAATAGCTAATACAAGCTACACTGAAACACAGGAAATTTTGGATGTTTTATCCAATATTTCAGCATCAAAAGGTTATTATCAAGAAGTTATTTATAATTTAGAGATATATTCAGTTGAAATTATCTATATAAGGCAGTTCCTGAAAATCAGTTTGCTGCCAGATCCCAACTTTTTGGATTTCTGGATGTTCTCATTCTCAGTGTCATACAGCTTTTTCAGTCATTCCGAATGGCTCTGGTCACCTGTCGTCCTTCTGTTCTGTTGAAAATATGTTGTGGATTATAACAGACTCATTTTATATATATCTTCATCTTACTGGTTTCATTACAAACAGTTATTCCAAACTTTTCAACAGAAGTGAATGTATGTAAAAATATGTACATCAAGACTAGATCTCTCAGGAGGCTCCCTGCTTGCACTATGTAGTAAGTGAAAAATTTCTAAGCTCTCTCTTAAAATAAAGACGCAATCCCAGTTTCTTCTTCTTGACGCAATCCCAGTTTCTTTATTTTATTTAAATGAGATGTTGAAGATTTTTTTTAAAGGTGTAAAGAATCAAATGTGTAGATTCTTACAAGAATCTTTACATTCTTTGAACTTCATAATTGCTCTTCAAACTCATCCATCTCATATAGAATGTTTTTCTTCACAAGCCATCCACTAAAAGGTTTTTAGGGAACTAGAAGTGGTTCTTCTTCCATGCAGAACCTTTTCTGTCACCTTTATTTTAACAGTGTGGGTGTGTGAGCATTTTTAGCTGAACATTTTCACTCAGTCATAAGTGGATCAGAAATTGCAACATGATTTTATTGGTTAATATTATCCGTCCCCACCCACTGGTGCATGGTGACATAAATCACCAAACAACACTTTTAGACGTAGGCAAAAGTCAAAAGGGCTGTAGGCAAGAGGGAAACTTTTAAATGATATGTTGGATAGTGCTGGATATAACCAGAATAGGACCTGAAAAAATAAAAAGGTGATTTGTATTAATTACCTTTAATTAACACCAGATTTAAGATGTAGCCACACCTAGGGACAGGCTCAACATTTGCGGCACGAGATGTTACTTTCTGAATGAATATTGTGTTTTTATCTCTCACGAGGCTCCCTGCCAAGGGCGGAGCTGTGGGATGGCCGTGGGTGGCCATGGCCACCCCACGGTGAATCCTGGCCACCCTATTGGTCACCCCAAGCACCGCATCACAGTCTTCTCTATTTTTTTTATCCCATGTTGAACCTTTCCTGCAATGCAACGTTTCTACCCGGGCACTTTTGCTGTGTGTACACAACCTGTCTTCAGATGATTGGCGCCGTCTGTAGCAGGCGTCTTTATCACTTTGTCTGCAGAAATAAGGAAAAAAGTATTATTTGATATTTTTCACCAATTCCCTCATTACAATTATTGTTGCGGTGTGTAGTTTAGGTGCCTTAAATAAACCTGTACTTTCTAATTAGGGCTGGACTGGGACAAAAAATCGGCCCAGGCATTTTGAGCTGAGACTGGGCCAATAGGCTGTCATTGTTGGCAGGGGGGGCCAGAAGGATTCTGTGCCAGTATGCCCCATGACCAGTCCAGCCCTGTTTCTAATGAAACGGGTGCCACCCCAAACATGATCACCGATCCATTCGGGCCACCCCAATGAAAAATTCCTGGCTCCACCACTGCTCCCTGCTCCCTACATAGTGCACTATATAGTAAGCGAAAACTGCGTCCTACATCATCATAGTCCAAAACGTAGAACGAATAGACATTTGCGGTTCAGCCATTGTGTAAATAGAGTAATGCTGGGTGTAGAAGCCAGAATTTCAGGATTTACACAGAACACTATGTAGGGAGTACTGAGCCATTTCAGATTAAGCCCAAGTAAATTCAGGGCATCATTTTCTCAGTGTATACAGAACTGGAGAGGAATGTTTCGTAAATCCAGCATTTACCAGCATATGAGGACTTAATTCCTCTTTTACAGGGATCAAAAATAAATGGCTCTAAAGTAAATGCTAAAACTGGGGTATGAGCTGGGGGGAGGTGGGCCTGGACACTGACACATCGAGTAAAAGTCAGCTCAGATCTTTAAAAAAATGCCTTTGTGATGTGAAACACACTCCACAAAAGGTCATTATAGTGGTGGCCTGCGGTGTCTAATTTAGTCTACTCAGTATACTTAATAATATTTGGCAATTCTGCGATTCACTATGAGCTAGCAAGGTAAATGAAAATAATGTATATTTGTGATGAATAAATGTAGTTGTAATGGAACTGCACATAGACTTCTGATGTAAGGCAGAATTGATCTTTTCTCTTAAAAGATCCGTTTTAGGAATGTTATGGTATACTTTCATGTTAAATGGACATTGTAGGAAAGAAACATTACCTGTTAAATCCGGCCATTTCCTGCGAGTTTAAGCAATACAGGTGACCTTTCAAACACAGGGCAGGAGCTAAACAACAATAACATCAATGAGAAAGATCCATCAAAATACAAACTCTGTACATGATTATGATAAATTACTACAAAGCCATTAAAGTTTGATTTAAATATATAGAACTGAGAAAATGTAACTTGTTGCTATCTACCTCTTAAATACAGATGACTCACTGTACACCAATATGAAGAAGACTCTCCTACACACCACACACACACACACACACACACACACACACACACACACACACATACACATGATGTTTGCTGTGTTTGGTATTTCATGAAAGATGCAGAATGAATGGAACATCTTTATACATCTTTTCTTTGGCTGTTAAACCAAATTGGCTTTAACGTTCAGATGCTTAAGTCTGAATCCTCACACTGTACATAGGGAATTTCGCACAGTCAAAATACAGGAGTTCCAAGCCAAAATATCTGCACCTAATTTAACTGAAATAAACTGTATCGCCACTGTTCAGAAAGGGAACCATCTGCTTCAGCTGCACTGCAATTTAAAAAACAAACAACCCTTGATAAGAATCAGATTTAGTATTATATCGTGGTTGTTACTGTTTTGGGATACTCTTACCACTTCTCTTCTAAAGTGCTACCCCCTGTTATTGCACAGAGAAGGTGGGATGGTTGGGGGGGGTGGGTGTCAAAGAAAAATAATTAAATAAAAATGTGAGCCATACTCAGAAAGAGAGTGTCTGTGTGGGATAACAAAAATGCAAGGCTGTTCCTCGAATCTGATAAGGCGGCCGGAGCACTCTTTCTAATGCCTCCAAAAATAAACAGTGGCTATTTGGGCTGAATGGGGCCTCGGTGTGGGACGCTAAACCGCGGCGGCCGAGGACGTGGCCCAATGTCATCAGCTCAGGCGCCAAGGAGTTAAACGCTAAGGGGCTACCTGCTGCCACACACTTACACACGCTGCCATTGAAGCCAGGGTGTTTTGGAGGCACAATATTATTCGTGTCAGCCCCTGCTAAGATTTATGACGGTGGTTTTTTTTGCAAGGCTGGAGAGGACAAGTCATAGTTGTTGGGCTGAAGGAAGCAAGCCGACCCACTAAAATGATTTGGGGCGTGTGTCTCCAAATCTGTGGCCATAAAGCAACTAGGTGAAGTTCAGAATTGTGTGGGTTTCATGTAGTTTGGAATGCTTTGCTCATTAAATTGTTCAAAACGCGTTGGCTATATAATTAACTGACTGGAGAATGACCATGGAGTAGCCGAAAGATATGTCGCAGAGACTGCGAAAGGGGCAGTTTGAATTTTTTAAAAAAAAAGGGAAAATTCCACTTTGTTCCAGTGGTGACATGTTAGCCATCATTCATTTTCAGTGCATTTTATCCAACTCTGCAGATATATGGTACGAACCATGCCTCTAATCATGTCACTACTATAGAACTTAAAATAAGGGGGCCAAAAAGGTGTACAATGCCACAGAGGAACTGTATGCCTATATGTACGGTTATATATATGCATTGTGAAAGCGGCACCTTTGCACCATCAGGCAAGCACTCCTCTCTCGGCCATTGCGGAGGAGCGAACGAAACAGCACCCCCTCAAACACTCCTCCGGCGGGCCATTTCAGCACCCTGGACAGCCGCATCACTCAGCGACAGAAGTGGGCGGAGCTGCCAAACTACCTTACCCATCCCACGCTACCTCACATCCTTTTCCTCATCATACCCCAACTGTACTTGCATGAACATAAACTTTCACTTCCTGTCGCAGATTTGGGTCTCTCCTGGTCTGTCTCGTACCCGCTCCAGCCGGCCATGTTCACAGTGGTGGAGATTGTGGGCATCCATGGCACCGGAACATGGGGCCCCCACTACTTCAACAGCAGGTACAATTCCCCCAGGAAAGGACCGTGAGGAGACCCCCTTCAGGAGGCCCAGTGCGTCCTGATGGCAGAGGACGATGAGGAGACGTATGGTATTTGTACGGTTAGCGGTCCGTGAAGGATGACCATAACAAGAGTGGGCCCGCATCTTATCCATATACCTCATGGGTGAAGCCCAGCGAACTTTCTACAGTCTCACGGAGGAGGGAGTCTAGAACTACGAGACCCTGAAGATGGAAATCCTATAACGGTGTGGCTTCTCGGCAGAGAGGGCAGCAGCGGAATTCTACAAATGGACTTACCAGCCCACAAAGGAACTGTGAGTCCAGATGGACCATATATAGTATAGAGATATAAACAGATAGCCTACATGTTATTTAACGTGTGTGTGTGTGTGTGTGTGTGTGTATGTTTTTTTTGTTGTTTTTTTTCTTGTCAGAAACAGATGCCGTGCACAAAAAAGACAAATCATGGTATTGCTGGTGTTGGTGATTTATCTGAAATGTCTGCTTTCAGTGTTTAACACTTCTGTGTAAGGCCTTACCCTTCTTGACAGAACTTACATACATATATATGAGGTTTCTGTAAGTAAGTATACTGATCTAGAATCAGCTCGCCTATTCCATATACTTTTATACTAGTGACATACCAGACCAGCATTCTGCCAGGCCTGATACACCCAGCACACGTTCTCACACATGGACGCCAGAACAGCCCTTTCAGGTAATGTGTTTGGAAAGGGTCTGAGAATGACGTTAGTGTTTTAATAGAGCTAAAAATAGCTTCTCTTTTTAGTGTGACTGGCTGGCCACACCCTTGCACTTCACACTTCCTCCATCCAGCCTTCCATACCTGTGTATAAGATAAAAAAACGTAATTACGTATTATTAAATAATTGTTAAGTTATGCTACCTGTCAGAAGAATTAGGGAAACATCACTTTTCTAAATATATTTGTAATAAATGAACATGCTTTTTTGTTGGTTTGAAACAACCAGACAGTTTACTCGTTTTTCATCATCTTAAAAATACTTTAATCTGCAGGCTCATGCATAAATGCTTCACAGCTTGTTATCTAAACAAATTTAATACGCCACAGGCCATGCCTCTGCATTAACTTATTTCTACAATAAACAAATCAAATGATTATTTTTTCTCCGGAAGCCCCACAAGCAGTTTTCAGCAGCCAACAAAGTCTCAGTATATTGGATCATTTCTATTGGTTCATTCATAATGAAACTTTACGTAAAATGGAATAAACTGGCAGCTAAGTGCAAAACAAATGGAGATACAAGATTTTTTTTTGGACAATGAGAATAAATGTTACTTCCTGGAAAACAGCTCCACATGGCTCCTCACGGTGTGTGATAGAATGAGTGCCTAAATTGGACAAAAAGGCTTTATATAAGAATCTGAAACATACATTAGTTTTGCTTTATATGGTCACTACATTTAAATTTGTCATTTTACAATTCATTTTAATAAATTATTTTAAAAAGTCTAAAGAAACATGGACTGACTATATATATACACACAAATATATACATGCCTGAAAGGTTTGAATATGGATGAGTCACAACAACGGGCCAAAATGCAAATTACATGATTAATCTTTGATTAATTGTGTTTTACTTATAGGCACAGCTATGTGATACTGTGTTTCTAAATCTGGTTCGTCTTTAACAGTGTGTTCCACATGCAAATCAAAAATGCTCAATTAAATGCTGTTATTTAGCAAAGTCAAACATTATCCTCAAATGTTTGACTGTCAGTGCACATGTAAATCAGTTTATGACCCCTTACTGCTCTCTTACAGAAACCATCCTGCAGAGTTTATTTCCATCTCTAACACACCTGATCCAGCTAATCAAGGTCTTTATGAGCCTTCGAGAATTAAAGCCAGATGTGTTCGCTTAGCCTCAAAGCTGGAGTCTGCCAGTGCTGCAGATCCAGTAATGGACCCAAAGTAAGGCCTACCAAAGCTGTGTGAACACCAAGATGTGACACAGTACCCTTATGTAAAGACTGAGTGTGATTAGGTTTGGATGGAGAAGATCATCAGCTGATTCGTGGTTCAACCTCATAACAGGCTTTGACAGATGACTGCAGAGACACAGTGGTTATGAAGGCTTCGGGCTGTTTTATTGTCTAGTGGTGAATGTAGGTGGAAAAAAAATCACCCTCACCTGCCAAAAAGGCATTGAAAATTATCAGCTCATCAGGAGCAGTGGGGAGGCAGATGGGGGAGAATGTGGGAATCTTCCAGGCGCTGCAGGTACGTGCAAGAACCCTGCCTCGCCTAAGAGAATACCACAGAAAGAAAAACAGGCTGCGTCATCCAGACACCACTTATCGGCCCATCCCCGGCAGCACTGGTGAAAGACTGTGACAGTTGCTGTGCAGGCCTGGTTCCAGGCTTCTCTCAAGTGTGGACGATCCAGTTTCCCCATAATCTCTGTCTGTTTCCCCCGATTTACGCAATCACTTGGGCAAAAAATAGAAAGCTAGCTTGTTGATGCCTGTTAACCATCTCCGGTAGCTTATGTTTTGGAGTAACAACAATAAAGGAAACATTATAAGCCAAAAGCATGGAGGCAAGTGTAAAATATTCTCTAACAAACATGTATTCTCATCTAGTTTAAAACCTCTTAAAACCCCAGCCCAATTGTACTAAGTGTAGGCTTGTCATTAAGTACTAACATGGACAACAAGGCGAAGTGGTTGAGGTATTCTTGGGTTCAAGAAATGTGTTCTGGCCAAAGTTTATCCCATAATATTTCCTTGCCTTACTATTCAGGCAGGATTAGATTTTCAGGGATAAGTTGACAGACAGGAGAGTTTATGTTCTTAGCCAGTTACATCATAAACTCTGTTCACAAGCTACCTGCTGTATTCTGCACACTAAAATCACTGCACATTTCAGAATCATCTCCTTCATGGCTCTCTGTGTTTCTGTGCAGCACTTACAGCCCTGGAAAAAAATAGGAGACCACTGCAACCATTCCATACCAGTGTCTGTTAAATTCCTACACAAGCACCTCATTCTGCTTTATGAGGGACTGATTAGTGATC
>JBBIGA010000027.1:2113968-2124208 GCA_037576975.1 Alestes dentex | reverse complement strand
TAAATCTTAAATCTAAATGTTAAATCTAAATCTAAATGTTAAATGTTAAATCTAAATGTTAAATCTTAAATCTAAATCTAAATGTTAAATGTTAAATCTAAATGTTAAATCTAAATGTTAAATCTAAATGTTAAATGTTAAATGTAAATCTAAATGTTAAATGTTAAATCTAAATATTAAATCTAAATCTAAATGTTATATCTAAATGTGAAATGTTATATCTAAATGTTAAATCTAAATATTAAATCTAAATGTTAAATCTAAATCTAAATGTTAAATCTAATTCTAAATGTTAAATCTTATGTCTAAATGTTAAATCTAAATCTAAATGTTAAATCTAAATCTAAACGTAAAATCTTAAATCTAAATCTATATGTTAAATCTAAATCTAAATGTTAAATCTAAATCTATATGTTAAATCTAAATCTAAACGTAAAATTTTAAATCTAAATGTTAAATCTAAATTTTAAATCTAATTCTAAATGTTAAATCTTAAATCTAAATGTTAAATCTAAATCTTAAATCTAATTCTAAATGTTAAATCTTAAATCTAAATGTTAAATCTAAATCTTAAATCTAATTCTAAATGTTAAATCTTAAATCTAAATGTTAAATCTAAATCTAAATGTTAAATCTTATGTCTAAATCTTAAATCTAAATGTTAAATCTTATGTCTAAATGTTAAATCTAAATCAAAATGTTAAATATAAATCTAAATGGGCGAGAGATATGCTAATTGGCCACGCCCCATGATTACAATTGGCTGGTACTTAGCAGGGGGCTGGACTGCCTGCTGTGATATTCCTTCACCAACATGGAGGATTTGCCTTTAATTATGTTAGATTTAACATTTAGATTTAACATTTAGATTTAGATTTAACATTTAGATTTAAGATTTAACATTTAGATTTAGTTTTAACATTTAGATTTACATTTAACATTTAGATTTAACATTTAACATTTAGATTTACATTTAACATTTAGATTTAAGATTTAACATTTAGATTTAAGATTTAACATTTAGATTTAACATTTAACATGTAGATTAAGATTTAACATTTAGATTTAGATTTAACATTTAGATTTAGATTTAACATATAGATTTAACATTTAACATTTAGATTTAGATTTAACATTTAGATTTAGATTTAACATTTAGATTTAACATTTAACATTTAAATTCAGATTTAACATTTAGATTTAGATTTAACATTTAAATTTAACATTTAACAATTACACAGCAAGAAAATGTACCAAAACTTAACACTGTTTTTTTTTTAACACATTTAGCATTAAATGTGTGAAACTTGTGTGAACATTGCATTTAATGATGAAAAAATGACACCTCTAAATTTGTGAAGCTGTTTTTACAAACGGCGCCCCATAGTAAACAGGCATGAGGGAAAAAAAATGAATGAAATATAGTAAGTTATCTTAACTTTTGGGGTTTTATTGTTTTACTGTAATGTAATGGAACTCATAGCTTCCAACCATGCTTGTTACTTACAATTTTTTGCCCCAGATCAGTGTAGGATATAATCATTTGAGATAATTATGTGCTCTTTTGTGTCATGGCTGTTTAGCAAGTTGCACCAAAATACAAGCTTTTTTTTTTCAATTTACTGTCTTCTGGACCAACCTCAGTCTCGTCCACTCCACAAACTGTAAATGTCAGGTGTGACTGTAACTCACTTCAGTTAATTCAGCTAGTGTTAGGTCACGTCATTTAAGTGACAATTTGTGTCTTGCAGGAATAACAAACACAAGTTAAATATAAAACTGTATTTGTGCATTTAATATTACTTTATACTCGCCGGATGTCTTCCCATATTGCATATGTTGCACTAGAAAACTCAAAAGAAATGAGGTGAGCCACTGGTAAGATTGAGGCTTGCTCTTCCATCGTATCATGATCTATGGCCTGTGATTTTAGGGTAATCTTTTGGGGCCCCCTGCCCCCAGTCATATGGCATAATAGACTTCACCTTTGTTTTCTCACCCAGCATGACAGTGGTGCTGCACACCCCAGGCCTGGCCTTTCAGCTCCTCACCCTCCACACAGAAAGAAGCCTTTTATTCGGACTGCTACTCTTGACGTCCTGCTAGACCCCTGCTTCCATTAGCTCCAGGCCTGCCAAATAACCCGAAACTGTGCTGGGTCCAGTGCCCACTGTAGGCTCGCTATTTATTTAAGAGAGCAATGGACAGGTTCTCCTGAGCTGCCTCTAACACAAGACCGCGCTTTATAGCTCGCCTAAGTCATGCAGGGGTGACTTTAACAAGCCTGACGCATTGATTGATATGCACCAAGAGTTTGTGCCGCTTGCAGGCACATGACATGCTTGATTTATCATCAGACATGATTGGAACCTGGAGAATTATTAGACTGTCGCTTCATTGTCGCTATTTGAAACACACACATGCATAGACTGTGTTTTTTACTAAGCAGTGGAATGTGTATCTATTTTAAATTAGAAATCCTCTACAGACAGCACACATTTACACATTTTAATGCAATTAAATTTGATGAAATTGATAAAAATAAATAAATAACATATCCGGTGCGAAAATTATAGTATGTTTTATATTATTAAATTCAGCATCTAAGTTGATATTTTGCACTTAAATTTGTAAAGAAAATGAATATTTAAGCTGGACAGCAGTCACAGCTATTAGTTCAAACCCTTATTAGCCACACCTGATTCATCATATTTTTAGGCTCAGAAAACCTGAGAAGGGGGGTTGGCGACCACTGCTGTAGAGGATGTGTAATTATTTTCAATTAGGGAAAAGTGTTCAAACTATTTGCAAACAACTGTGCATCCAGCAAAGACCTTAAAATCGAACATTCGGTGTTGAGCTACACACCCTTACAAGCTATCACTTGCAGTAACCAAAGCTTGGTGTACTTTGATATTAATTATTTTTCACCCCCAGGAAAAGGAAAATAGTCTAATCAGAATGTTTTCTCTGTTGTATCTACGTAGCTAGCTAAGCTAGCTGTCCCATTAGTGAGCTCTATAGGCGCTGGAAATCCTCTACAGACAGCACACATTTACACAGCAGAAGTCTTACTGTGTCAGATTAACCACCAACATCATTTGGAAGCAATAGATCGTCACCAACATGGTGCCCCGGGGACCAGGGTGCCCCCAAGGACCACATGAGTAGCCCGTGGACCTGTTCTAAAAACAGCACAAGTCACCAGTGACCAGCGTCTAACATTTAATTTTATCCTATTGCTATTCTTCTTTAATCACATTTGCGTCTATAAAGATTTGAAGATGACAATATCTAAAAAAAAATGCATTTATACACGTTTATTATACATGAAGTTTAGAGACGTTTAGGTAAACTCTGTTCTAGTGTATTAAACTGGTAGCCCTTCATATGGCTCAGTACCCGTGAAGTAGCTCTCAGTTTCAAAAAAGTTGGTGACCCCTGCAATAGATACATGATTTCCAGTGGGTGAGCCCAGTCTTGTAAGGGGAAAACACCACTCTATCTGTGTGTGTGTGTGTTGTGTTTTTCCACTTTTTGAACATGTTTAGATTACCATGGCTCTAATAGCCATGGTTCACCACTGTCCAGTATACACTATAAATTTAAATTATGGTGAGTCTGTGGGTTGCATGGATGAGGAAGTGATGACCAAAAGTCTAGGCTTTCTTTAAAAGAAAAACTGATGCCAAATAACATTTGTCAAACTCCTGCTTTCATGTATTTCTTCATTCGTATTTCTTAATTCATGACTGACTTTGACAGACCCAAGAGTCAGTCTGGAGTGCTGGGACTGAGAGATACCCCGGCTCGTTGCATTGTCCTTAATGCATAGCAGGTTATTTTGGCAGGCCGTGTGGCGAGCCTCTGGAAGAAAGGTCCAGAATGCGTCAGGCTGAGTGTATGGTTCGCCTTCCAGACAGAGCAGACACTCAGCCAGCCGACATGGCAGCAGACGTTCAAGAATTTCATATTTTATTGGAGCGGGTCAAAAGGTGTTTTATTGCAGCCGTAACACAATCCTGTACAAACATAATGAAAGGTAAACTTCAAATTTCCAAAACCTTGGAGGGGGAAATGGGAGAGTGACACGGACCGTATTGATATTACCCGTTATGTTTTTCCAGGGCGAGGGAAAGCTGTTCCATCGCCACATTTCAAAATAAAGTGTGCCAGCGGCCTGCTTATTTTGCTTGGATGGCATGACAGAGATTGCCTTATCATCGCCTGAGTTCCACTGACATTGTCCCCTATAAAAGTTTTGCAAGAAGTAAAATCACGGCAGTCACGCTCGGACAGCTGGAAACAGACAATTCCAACAGTCACTTTAGAATTAACTTAAGAATTAGAATTATATTGATCATTTTCAATTCCAGTTTGTTTCAGTTCAGATGTAGAAATTAATTAAGGATATGCCAAGACATTAATATTTCTTATTTACATTTAAATTTAGCAGGTAATAAAAGGGCCTACCAAGATTCTAATGACAGGAGGCTGAAAGTATGCCCTAGATGGTGGATGCTTGATTTCTCATGTACTTTATTAGAAACACAAGAGCCAGTGATGATGATGGAAAATTGAGAGATGTGCTATTAAATGCAACATGACTATACAGATACGCTAGCTTGTGGGATTAGTGGGTAAGAAACACACATAGTGTGTTTATTAAGGTTGCTATTTGATCAAAACCCCCAAATTAGACATTTCTAAATGGTTTATTCACAATGCTTTGAGCTTTTTTTCCCTTCATGTCCTGAAGTAGCACATTGCATGTCTTTCTTATGCAAATTACTTAACAATAAGTGATTACGTGAATTAGTAATAATCTTAACAAAGCAACATTAGATTCCTGTATGTTTTAGAGTGTCATGTGACTTCTTATTCTATTATAACTTAAAAAAGTATTTAGTAAGTGACAAAATGTGTTTTATATCTAGAATAGCAGAGGGTCTAAGGCCCTGGAGACCAATACAGCTCCAAAGGTTTAATGAAGAGTCCTCAAAGATTTAGTATCTGTATGACACCTCTAGTCATCAGTAATCATCGGTAAGCCTTAAAGGTATTAAAGAAGTTTTCAATAATTTAAATAGTATCAGCACTTATTCATGATATTCTAAAAATAACATTGTGAGCTCCATACAGTTAATCCATTTAAAAAATACCCAGTTTGCATATTTTGCCAACAAATATTTCAGCCTCTATTTAGGGATGACTAAAACTCTGCTTTACAATTTGGAACTCCTACTGACACTTCCTAGAACCTGTAGGAACCAAATCATTTTGTATCTCCAGAATAGTAACATTACAGGACAAGGAAAAAACTTTATCTTATAACGTCAGTTAAAAAAAGTACTCTTGGACCATTTCTATTGGTTCATTCAAGATGAATGGACCAATAAAGTAAAGGAAAGGTCAGACAGTGTTTCCAGTTATGTAAAAAGTACATTTAAAAATATATATACACACAAAGGCTTTGTTTCAACAGCAATGAAATACTGACAAACACTAGTCAGATGAGAATTTAGATGGTTACTTCATTTTCAGTTACTTGCATGGCAGTGGCTTAAGTGTTTGTTGTGTGTTGTTGCAACAAAAAAAATGCAATGATTAATTATTTTAACATAACAGATGTTTATGTATTAATACTGGTTCATGATGAATAAAGCTTTATGGATAATGAATAAACCCTCTAGTGTCTAGTCTGGCTTTTATATGTCAGGTTCAAGTTCAAGTTTATTTATAAAGCACAGTATCATACACAAAAGGTCATTCAGTGTACTTTACAGAAATAGAAAATAAAATAAGAATGAATACAAAATAAAATATAGTAAGATCATGGAAGGGATAAAAGTACAATATTGAAAGTACAATCGAAGTGCAAATATTTAGCAGCTTTTTAAAATCACCTTAATAAGCCTCCAATATGTGTTTTCATAGTTTTAATACAGTAAAAAGTTGATTCAGTGTCATGATCCTGAGGTATGATGATTGCCTCATCATTACCACTGCACCAGAGAATTGATGTTAAAATAATCCATCATTTTCTATAAGCGTTTGATGTGTTCTGTGAATGTGTTCTGTGAACCCTTTAGGCAGTCCTGTTTAAATGAAATGCACATGAACAAGGAAAGGAAGCGATAGCCAGGAGTCAGATGACAGACAGAAATATACACGTCAATTAGCCTCTCCGTGTTTGTTATTGTTGCCCTTCTGTTTTCTGTTTTGGAGCGTTATTTCAAGTAGTTGTAACTGTAGGCAATTTAGATTAGGTTTGTTTATTTTGAAATCCCTCTCAATTTAAATCTAAACAAAGGTCAAGGGCCTTCTAGGCAGCGAATCTTACCTATCATCTCTGTCCTGGGGCTTGAAAGTCTTGTCAGTGGGTAAAAATGTATACAGATTGTGGAACAGAGTTGAACAAAATGCAACCAATAATCAGGACTAACCCTGAGAATTCTAGTTACCTTGAAGTGTTTTCTAAGAACTGTTTTGACTCAAGTGTGGTGAATAGTGTATAAAATAATAGTGACATGCACATTTTACACAGACACACATAACAAAAGCAATAACCAGAAAAAAAAAATGATGCTGTCTCTTATTTTTTTCCATGGCTGTATTTTAGCCTCTATTTAGGGATGACTAAAATGACTAAAATTCTGCTTTACAATTTGGAACACCTATTGACACTTCCTGGAACCTGTAGGAACCCAATCATTTTGTATCTCCAGAATGGTAACTTTACAGGAGAAGGGAAAACTTTATGTAATGATAATGGTATTGTTAGATCATTCTCAAGACTAACCTTGAGAATTCTAGTTACCTTAATATTATCTTCTGAGAACTGTTAGCTGAAGCAAAGAGCAGTTTACAGTGTGCCCTAGTTTAATAACAATCTGTCTGAAAATCTGCCCATTTTCAACATGTGCAAACCCTCTAGATTTTATCCTGTTTAATATCGCAGTCTGGATGGTCAGTCGAGAATCAGACAGATGTCAGGACGGTTGTAATCTTTGGCATGGCTGGCTTCACTTGTAATGAATGCATGTACTGTCAATTGTAAAGGAATTATAAAATGTTGACATATTTCACGTTGGCAAAATTTAAATTCTGGATGGCGGTTGGCTGCGGCCAAGCCGCCAAAAGCCTGGGCTGGTCTGCCACCACAGGAAATATTTTGGTTCTTTCTCCTAGACCTTTCCGATAGTAAAACAGAGCTTTGTTTATTTATTAGCGGTCACTGGCTAAGTAAGAGTCGTGTCAGATGGTGAAATCGAGGCTTGTGTAAGTGCAATTAAAAGAGGTTTTAGGGGTCTGCTTGGAGCGGTCCATCCCACACACTTGGTTGTAAATCTCAGGTAGTGGGATGCCTTGTAGGCCTTCATCCTTTAGAACTTACCACACACCTCTCAGTTCCTCCACCCGTCAGGCTGCACCACACCTCACTTTTTCCAGTCACCCCTAATTAATAGCACTGACATAAAACGTACTTTAGGTTTTACAGAGGCCTGACCTTACTGAGATCAGTTCAGGGTCAACAGCACACTTAAGCCACTCTTAGCATCTCTTAGATTTGCTTTTATATAGACTGATGTTAGTCATGCAGGTTTAACTATAGACAAAAGACAAACGTTGTCTACGTTGTCTAAATTCCTTCTCTCTTTTTTCTGTGTGTGTCAGTATTGAGACAGGCGAAAAGGAAGATGGCAAAGAAAGTCATTCGGTCATGCCGAGCTGACAAATCAGCTTCAGTGCACCTTGGCATAAACTCTTTAAGCCTTTGGAACTTTACCGAAGTGGGCACATTATTCTTCCAAAAGACATTTCCACAATTGATGTTTGTCACACAGGCTAGTCAAAAATCTCTTATCGGTGCTCAAATCTGGGATCTGGTGACTCTGAATATCACACTATCTGATTTACATCACTTTATGCCAAGATGCCCCAGGTCACCACCTTTCCAGGCCTGCAATCGCTGGGGCCCCTTGCCAAAATGCCCTCAAGTGGTTTCGGCAGCTCACAACTCCACACTTGCTCCTCCCCCAATTAGGGGCAACTGCTTCTGTTTGTATGGACTACAGACTCTCAGTTATTCTTCCAACGAAATTTACTTCTATGGATTCTTAGTGGTTCCAACTCTATTAGCCGTAGATAGCCTATCTGTCAGTAATTTTTCTCATCAAGGCCTTCTCTTGTTATTTATCCCCATAAAGACTCTCTTTTCTTTCTCTCTGGGTCGACCTGAAGAGGATGGGTTCCCCTATTTGAGTCTTGGTTCCTCCTGAGGTTTCTTCCTCCAGCTGAGGGAGTTTTTCCTCACCTCTGTCACCTTTGTCTCACTAGGGGCTCACACGTGGACTCTGTAAAGCTGCTTTGTGACAATTTGGTTGTAAAAAGTGCTGTATAAACAAAATTGAACTGAATTGAATTGGACTTTCACCAAATCATGCTAGGACCCTTAAAGTTCTGTGGATCCTGAAACAGAATGCACCCTTCAGGACGAAAATGTTTCATCATACTACAGGGAAGGTGTTGACTTAGTGCTAACAAAAGGCCCCATCATAACAGAGCTGCTAAAACACTGCCCCCACCTAAGATTTTTCATGCGGTACACTTATCTGAAAGCATCCGCACTCATTATGTTCCTCCAGTACTTTATTCTTGGTTTTCCTTCAATTTGTCACCCGTCTGAGTCTATCAGGACAAAACTGGCCAGCACAAGATATGGCAGCGGCATTAGAACCAAAGATTAATGTGAGAATTGCCATCTCAGCCAAACTGACCTGTCTGAATTTGCACAGTGAGGAAATTGTGTTTCAGGTTCGCAAGGCTCACTGACATCTTGGGGAAAAAATCCATCAAGAAAAACAATTCGTCCGAATGCGGTGGTCTTGGTACATTCCTCCAGCCCAGTGGGCAACAGTATGAACAGAGGTGCTCAGTGTGGCGAGGGTCTGACCTGCCAGCACTCCGAGCATGCACCGGGAGCAGCCCTGTAGAGCCGTACAGAGGAGATATGGAAAAGAACGGCTCTCCAAGGCTCTCCCGTGGACCTCTGGCAAACGCCACCTATCCGGCCCACTAAGCCAAGAGGCCCTGGGTAAGAAGGTGGGCTCTCTCTGACATCCTGGAGTCTGTGAGTCTGGCCTGACTACAGTACTTGTGCTCTGAGGTCAATTTGGGTCTGAGGTTTTAATGGTATGTCTTTGCTAATTAGTGTAAACCCCAAAACAAGGGGTCATAATGTGAGACCCAGTATTATTTAGCAGCTTGGATCATGTTCAATTATGACCAAATGGCAAGCTCTGTATTTTGCCAAATTGTTAAATGGTTCAGGGTAAAAGATAAAAGATAAAAGATTTCAAAAGGAATATTTTTTCTGCTTCACAAGCAGCTTACACAAGATATCTGCGCTATATTTGTTGGAGGTGAGGTTCTCTCGTTGCTAAGGCCCTTACAGAAAAGGAAAAGGGAGGACAACCCTGTCTAGTCTAACCACTCTGGCTGTTATTAGGTATAAGTAAAAAGACTGAAAACCTTGAGGACAAAACATCACCAGCTACAATTGTCCCAGATAGTTCTGGTGTCATTAGGTTATTTAAGGCTGTTTTTTATGGTACATAATTCTGAGGTAAAAAGCCCATTCTTTCTTCATCACAGTTAAATGAATATCTGTAGGTTAACTTGGATATTCAAAAATCACAATTAGTGAGAATGCATCCCTAGATAATACTGGATCGTTGGAGTGAAGGTACCCACAAATAAATCTGCATTAATGCTGTACCTGAGGAAACCAAAGTCACTTGGTAACAACGAAGGAATGTTTCATAAACTTCTTCTCATTCAGTGACAAAATCTACTAAATTTTGTACTCGATTTAGCATGGAATTTGTTCCAGGAATTAATTAATTAAACACACAAAAAAAAGTGTGCATTTAACTCAAATTTGCACCTTTGTGAAACAATACAAGTTTTTTGTTGTTTAGGATGAAGTACAGTAACAACCCGCTTTTCGCGGAGGTTACGTTCCAAAAGCACCCACATATAGTGAAAAACCGCATTGTTGTGATGTGGTTAAAAAACAAACATTTTTGTAGTGTAAACCCTAAATATGCCCCCAAATATGCTCCCAAAATTTCAATTTAAACTCATTAGCCTAAAAGAAGATGTAAAGGTAAACCCGTATCCGTACTGTACAGTTTACACTGAACTCCTGCAGTGCTAGAATGTAAATACCGATGTT
>JBBIGA010000027.1:2083242-2094403 GCA_037576975.1 Alestes dentex | reverse complement strand
TTTGCAGCTATAACAGCTTCCACTCTTCTTGGAAGGCTTTCCACAAGATTTTGGAGTTTCTGTGGGAATTTGTGTTCTTTCATTCTGTAGAGCATGTATGAGGTCAGGCACTGATGTTGGACGAGAAGGTCTGGATCGCAATCTCCGTTCCAGGTCATCCCAAAGGTGCTGGATGGGGTTGAGGTCAGGGCTCAAGTTCTTCCAGTCATGTTTTTCCACACCGAACTATGTCTTTAGCCATGTCTTTATGTAGTTTGCTTTGTGCACTGGGGCACAGTCATGCTGGAATAGAAAAGGTTCTTCCCCAAACTGGGTCCACAAAGTTGAAAGCATGGCGTTGATTTACACCACTCCATCTGATGCTTGCCGTTGGACTTGGCCGTGGAAACCCAGTCCATGTCTATCTATAGTCATATGCACATGTTTGATCCCACTAATTCCATGTTTAGCAGTAAATAACAACTAAATGTGTATTCAAATGTTCAAAGTATGTTCTCTGTACATGATTTATACTTACTTTATTGGGGAAAACATCATTTAACAGGCACCCAGTAGTTTGCCTAAGGTCTCTAAGGCCTTGTCCACGCGGACGTTCGAATCTTGGATAAAAGAATGTGCTCTGAACGCCATGCGCATTTTTGTTACGTTTTGTAGCTGTGCCTGATTGACTTCAGTGAAGCATTACATTGGCGTTCGTTTGACGCTGTTTAACGCCAGCCTGCAGCCCAATGTGTAGTTTCGTGTATTTACTTCTGGGGGCAGTAACTATTCTGTCCAAAGTGTTTACATGTGGGTTGTCTTTGTGGGTAGTTCTGCACTGAAAACATGGATCCCTATTCTTTGTTAAAAGTAAGCATCGACATTCTTGTTTTCAAAATCCTCCTGATATGGCGCTGTAGACAGGAAAGGAACAAACATCGCCGCTGACACTGGGTCCACCCTCGAATCATGGAACATATTCGGTCCCCCAGAACATCAACCGAAAGCCATGTAAATGTAATAGCAACGTTTTCTTTGAGTTCATCAGGATTTCAACAGAAATAGACAGCAAGAAAACCTTGCTGGCAGTGTTTATTTGACCCCATCTGAACGCGCAGCCGGTTGAATGCAGGTGCTGACGCACTCACCTGATGCCACGAACGCCAGAAAAATACCTGATTCAGACGTCCGTGTGAACTAGGTCTAAGTATCTGTTTATCTAGCTATCTGTCTGATTGGATCACCCCAACGCAAAGCATTTAGGAGCGAACCCGGCGGTCCGAGCCAGAACAGTCCGATCCCAGGCTTGAGACACCTTGTACGCAGGGGCACCGGAACCATTATATTAGAGGGCAACTTTTAAAAATCATTAGTTTCTTCCTTGAACTTATCCACCCAGCGATTTGTATCAGTGAAACCCCGGAAAAACAATACGCCACTTCTTGCGTGTATGTACATTGTCTTAAACTGCAGCTTTTAGATGGACTTAGTTCTATCATTGTTCTTGCTGAAGCATTTGATTTTTTTCCCCTCAGCAATTTTTGATTGTTGTGACCATCACTGCACATGAACAATGCAAAAAAAGTTTTGCTGTAAACACTTTTACAGCAAAAAACGTGTGTGATTAATTTTGATTTATTAATCAGAGAGCTTGTAACTAATTCAATTTTTTTTAATTGCTTGACACCCCTATTTTTTATCATTTAGTAAGAGAACAGTAAAGCCTCATCATACATGTTTAAGAAACATGATCTGTTCGCCAAGCTACCCTGCTTTCTAATGTTGCTCTTAATAAAACAATAAAAAGAGGATCTACACACTATGTACAGAAAGAAAACACCGATTACAGAAAAATGTACATCACAAATATAAAAACAATAAAACAAGATGAGGACATAACACGCATAAGTAAAATAATGTGTGGTTTGGAAGGATGATATGTAACAATTCAAAATATTTTTTTGCCATAATAAGAGCGGAGAGAAAGAATAGTAGAAGGAAACTGACGAATGGACAAATGCATGTGAAAACCCATCTAAAGACACTATTGACTAAAGAGGCCTTAGGTAACCTAAACATGAAACTGAACCCAACTCAAGCTCAACAAATATTTGAGAAACTGAATGGTGCTGTTGAGTTTGTTCAGATATTTCAAGCTCTAGTAGGTGGTTCATTATTTTAGGTTTTATAGGTTTTAGCTAATCCAGCTTTTCCGATACAGAATTCATTTCCAAAATTAATGCCACTCATAAAATGGCCAGTCTGGGCCAATGGAGGCAGAAAAGCATGACTGACTAAACTTTGCTGGGATGATTTTGCCATATATTACCCACAGTAGCCTTAATGCTAAGAGATGGCTCAAATCTCTTGCTTCCAACTGGGTGACTGATCGTTTGAGAGAGAGCCTCTGACAGGGGCATAAAACACCTCCTGTGGTGAAACTGGCACTGAGAGAGCAGTTATGGGGTCAGCAGCAAGTATTTCTGCGCCCTCCGTGCCAGCGACCTCCCATTGTGTTATCTCTGAAAGTTGTAATGCAGTCGGCTTGAAACGCGAGGAATAACATCCCGTCGCCTCCGTGTCCTGCTGCAGCGGAGGCCTGGCCGTCGGTGGAGGAAATTAAAAAGAAATACATCGCCTTGGTCTAGATCCTGAGTTTCGCACACTCGTAAAGAAGCCCTCTCTGACTCGTTTTTTACGGTGAGTGTTCCATTTATAGACATTTTCTCAAGCTGCAGGATAAATCAGCGCCTCGGCATTCAAGATGTGCCTAGCAACAACAATCAAACACGGTCCCATTCTACGAGCCAATAATGTTGATCCAACCGAGCGTTCAGGACGGGTACGGTTCCCTGAGACCACTGGATATCTGCTGAGTCAGGCCTGAGACTCACAACTCCCTTTCCATCCACATGTGGCCAGGGAAAGTATGGAACAGCACTGACCAGCTCCAAGGTGAAAAATTACACCACCAAGATCACACCAACCACTTTCTGTGAAGCGTCTGTCGGGAATATTAATTGAAGCAGGACGTTCAGGCAAACAGGGCACCAAACAACTGTGTTTTTGGAGCAAAGCGGGTGAAGCCTTAATTAATCACACAGTTTGCGTATGAAAACTGTTGGGTTAAACTGGCTTGAAATCCTCAACATGCGAGCCACAAACAGTTAATCAGTACAGGGCTGGAAAAAAATTGCTTCTCGCCAGTGCATTTCTTGCTCCACGGAAGAGCCCGGCTCAGGCCTGACCAGGAGGAACTGAAAGGGTCTTTTCATCCCTGTAAGAATGAATCAAACACAGGGGAAAATGCTAAGAAACCTGCTGACACAAAATCAGCTAGAAAAATATTTAGACGTCCATGTACGCCCCAAACACATCATCCCTCTATAAATACAGGATTCCACACATATGTGAAAGTGTGTGTGTGTGTGGGTGGGGGGGGATTTGTCAGATCAGCCACCGCCCCACACACTCTGTAAACCGCCCATCATCCAGGAGAGCTGGAGCAGTCCTTCATCAGGAATTTGCCAGGAGATCTGCCACGCCCACACCATGATGGACGTTTGTCCCCCCGTCCCCAGGACCCTTCAAGAACAGAAATCAGTCTGCATGTAACTAACACTGTTCTCAGTTACAAGCCATGGTTCCCAAGTGGGGTCCTAAATTGCCTTTTTTTTAAAAATAAAGATAGCTCATCCACTCCACATTTTTTTAAAATAATATAAAGTAGCATGAATCGATAACCTCTATACTTTAACTCATCAATTGCTTTCACTATATTTAGCGATGGCCAATATGAAAAAAAGTATAATCAATAATAACCAGTAACTCCACAACTGCTTTTATAATCTGAGCTTTACAATGTCTAGAAACTTTTTTATAATCTTTACAATGTGCCTTTGTACAGATCCACAGATTATTTGACCAGAGGCTGCGGGGAGTTTGATGAAAAGTCACATGGGGAGAGAGCGTTACACATTATGAGTTGTTGATCAGGGGGGTTGATATTGTTGATATTGTGGTGGCCAGTGGAGCTCAACAAATAAATACATGCATGGAAAACACTGATTTGGTCAGTACTGACAGTTAGTTAAAGTACCTGATAATATTTATGATGTTTATATCCACTGAACCTTTATGTTCAGAAAAGCATGAAATCCCAATATCAACAAAATGTAATCATATTACCCAGATCTAAATCTACCTGCTTAGATCCCACCACAGATAATTATTATCTAACATGCCTGACATTTCAAGATTCAAGATTTAAGAGAGTTTATTGTCAGCCCAGCCACATACACAAGTATAAAGAGGGGTGAAATAGCGTTCTCTGAAGCAAATAGTGTAGCGTACATAGACCAGAGGACAAAAAGACAGACAAAGGGCAGAGACGAAACTACTGCAACATTGTGCAAAACTGCAGTATCAAAGTACAAAATTGCAGCATCAAAGTACAAAAACAGGCATGCAGTGCAAATCGTGTATTTATGAGGTAGAGTAGTAATTTTTAGCAGCAAATTTTTGAGGCTGTTTTTATTGAAAAGTGTCAGTGTACTGAGTTGACGATAGCTAAGTGTGTCATGTGCATTTTATAGCAGTTTCAGTACGAGGTCGGACCCTGACCAGACCCCTGATGTTCAGGAGTTCAGGAATCTAACGGCCTGTGGAAAGAAGCTGTTGTGAAGTCTGGTAGTGGTGGATCTGATCCATCTGAACCTTTTTCCAGACATCAGGGGGGAAAACAGTCCATGTGAGGGGTGGGTGGGATCTGTGATAATGCCGGTTGCGCGGCGGACGCAGCGTTTCTTTTACAGTCCAGTGAGTGGTGGGAGAGGCACAGTGATGATCTTCTCAGCTGTTCTCACCAGCCACTGAAGGGACTTCCGGTCGGTGCATTAAGTTCATTAACTTTTTTACACTGAAAGGGGTCCCTGGATGAAAAAGTTGGAGAACCCCTGCTCTAAAGCAGCTTTCGGTGAAGAAAGCTTCGAGGCAACTTTACATGTGGCGTGTTTAACCTCGCAACATTATCCAGCTGGTAACTGACCTGTACTAGCTTTGGTCTATTCTTAGCCACATTAGCATTTGCGTTAGGTATTAAGTAAAGTAAAGTAAAGTAAAGTGACCATTCTGTCATACGTGAACACACCACAGCACACAGTGTGAACAGTGTGAAATTCTTCCTCTGCATTTAACCCATTTAACCTGGGGAGCAGTGTGTGGGGACGGTACCTTGCTCATGGGTACCTCAGTGGTGCCATGAGATTCGAACCCATGACTCCCTAACTCCCTAACCACTAGGACATCAGATTAAATTGATTTTTCCAGCTATAATCAACACAACCAAGATTAGAGCGAGAAAAGGCAGAAAAATGGTTTGATTCAAGACAGTCATTAAAACAAACAGAGGTTCAAGCATAACAGTTTTTTTGTACTCAAAAAAAGAGCAAGACACTGAACAAGATGAAACCACTGGTGGACCTTCTGCATGTGGTCTAGCTCAGAGTGGCTCATTTCCTGCTAGACTGTATAAAACGCAAGGCTATGCCTCACTGTAATTCTAACCCACAAGCACTCGCTAAGTGACTGACATTAAAAAACAAAATTCCCAATGCCTCAACCATTACCTAAACGTTCAGCTTCTGCCTCTGAAGAAGAGGGAATTATGGAACTTCGCATTCATTCAAGAAAATATATGACATGTCTAAAAGTAAATAGTATAAAGCTTTATGAAACACTAAGTGGAGGAAAAAAACAACTGTTGTAAAATTGAAAACAGTACTTCAGTCCGGGAAGTTATTAAAACATTTTTCCTCTGAAATTGTAGGCATCGCATGCTGAAGCATATTTCTGTCCAGCTGAGAACAGAGACTTAAAAAAGCCAGGTTTTAGATGCTTCTGGCTTAAATTTATCCATTTGTTGGAGAATGAGCAAGAATTGTGTGCCTTTGTGTTTCTAACCCATAAATTCCTGCCGTTCGTCTCTGTAGTTTTGTACGCTTTTTATATTCATTTTTCTAATAATTTAAAAATTCAGAGCAACCAGAGTTCAGTATCTTGCACATTACACATGCTGTCATGATTTATTTCAGTCAAATTCTAGCTTGTGTAAATTTATAAATATCATTTTATATCAGTATGACACTGAACTTTAGAACTATGAGCTATGAAGTCTGCCAGGCAGTTCCAGAAGGATAAATACCAAACCGCCTTTATAAAGGCCTTCTAGGTCATTGATCCATGGTGCTCTAGCAGTGTACCTCTCTATTTTATGAGAGGACCCTGCCTGAAAGGAAAAAAAAAGTATATTCTAAGATTTAAAACAGAAGTTCATTTTTATTGATACAGTGGGGTTGTATATTGTTGCTATGGTCTATAAATGTAAATCAGCATGTTCTTGGAGGGCCGAATATAAATTATGCCTGCACTTTTGGCCAAGCTGAAGGTCTCATAGGATTAGTTTCACTCTACTGCAGACAACATCCTTCACTGATGATGCAACACAAGCCCCCACCCCACCCAACTCACCCCCAACTCCCACCAAGCACTGCCCTCATAACAAAACAACTGTACAGTCTGCCTTTATTTACAATAGACTTGCAGCTTATATCAGTAACATTAAAGGAAAGGTTTGGCAAAACAATCTTCATCTACCCCAAATACAGTTGATCATCCAAGACATGTCTGGAATCTAAATGTTCTAGCGTTGCAGGATAAAACCCACTAGAAGTCAAAAATCATCTTTTCCATAAATACATCCCCAAAGTTTCAGTCAAGCCACATCTAGTCCTTCATTAAAGTGGTCCAGATTGGTCAATGTAGTTTGGGACTTTCTTTGACTTACTGTGGGCTCTAAAAATTAACAAAACTTCACTACTACAGGTAGCCATTTCACGCAGCACCAGATCTGGTAGTCACAAATTAGAGGACAGATCTTGGATCAGATCTCCCCAAATATATGATGGCTATTGTAAAAAGAAAAAAAAATTTAGACAGCTTACTTCTGAGGTGATTCGTAAAAACAGACCCTGTTATCTGAAAGGGCTGCATGCAGTCTACAAAGTAAAGCTTTGTTGTTTTTTTTATAATTCACAGTGGTGTTATATTCTGTGTCCTTAAACTACACTGGTGAGTCTTTTAATGAAGATTTGGATGTGGTGTAAGTGGGTGGAGAGAAGTTTGGGGAACATACGGAAACGATTTGGGTGACTATAGGTATCTAGTATTTGTTAGCAACACTAGCATCAAAGGTACAGTTCAGAACTAAAGCAACACAATTTGGACACCAAACATGTCTTTCCTAATCAACTTCATCTTCGGTAAGTGAAATAAAATGTACATTTGATTTCTTGCTAAAGTATTCCTTAAATATCATAATACAACTGTCATACAAACATAGGATTCAAAGGATTCAGTTGTTATTGTCATGTGTACATAGTAGGGCATTAACAGAAAAGTCGACTAGTTGACTAGTCGACTTCAGAGGCACAAGTTGACGCCGTCAGAGAGAGGTCGACTAGTCGTGTTTTTTTTCTTCTCTCTGTGCGCACGCTTGTGTACGCAATGCAGTCTCTGCCTCTGATTGGCTGACACTGACACGCGTTCCTTGGTTTAACCAATTACTATAGTCCCTTCATAAAAAGGGCGGTAACTTACATCACCTGTGTGGAGATCCTTCACTCGAGACACACAAACAGCACGGAGACCTGCACAACCTGCAAGTCGGTGTTAAAGTACAGTAACAGTACCGGCGTTCTGCACGGCATCTGAAACGGCGCCGCTAGCTAACATGGCTAACGCTAGCTAACATGCTAACGCTAGCACTGCAGAGAGTCGTCCAGTTCAGAGGACGCTTAAACTGTTCCCACTTTCTGTTGTACACTTAAATTTACCAGAAAATTCAAGGTATCAGCCTTTGTTTGTTTTGTTTTGTTTAATAGTCATGCTCACTGTTAATGTTACAGAGAACTTGCTCAAAGTTGCTCAATGTTGGACACCTGTGTTCCTCCGCTGCGTGTGTGATTACGTCATCACAACGAGTCGACTCGACTTAGACTATGATGACAGATAAGTCAACTTGAAAAAATCTTAAGTTGTTAATGCCCTAGTACATAGTACAATTAAATTCTTCCTCAAACGTCCTCTAAGCAGACTAGACAAATACAAACAGAGCAACATTAATAACTATAAAAATTCCAAACATAAATTCTATCTGTTCTAACATACTGTTAACAAAGTGATTAGAAAGCATAAAGTGAGAACGTAAAGGTAGTGCTGATGGTCATAAGCAGTTATAAGCAGCTGTAGATATATATAAGCAGTACTATACATGTGTGTTAAATACTGAATATAAACATATCTCTATTCTACAGCATGTTGCGTTTTATAAGCATGTATTATTGCACAATGTAAACAGCATCTACCTGTCATACTGGTGTGGGTTAAACAGTCTGGCAAAGGAGTATCTAGTTTGGCGTCAGAAAAAAAAGCTTGGCCGGTGCAGATCATTATTCAGCTATAAGCATGACTGGCCAGCACAGTGTACACTGAGATGTTCCGATTTATGCCTGAGTCTGTGATTTATTCCGTTGCCATGTCTCCAAAGATATTTCAAATAAATGCAAGGTATCAAAAGCAACATGCACATACTATCATGGGGCCAATTCTTTTGTACGAGTCGCGTTTTACAGATGGGACAGACAGTTCGAGTCTTGGGAAAGCATTTAAACACAGTGTTTGCCATAACGTGAATCATCAGTTTGCAGGTTTCATATTTCTGAATGAGGATATGGCTGCAAGCTGAGACTTGTGTGTATTCCCTTAATGCATTTCTCAACTTGGGGGCTTCTGTGTGTGTCTACTAGGCCTCATGTAAGTGTTTATGTGACTTAGGCTGCTATTTACTCTTCCTTAATCTCGTTTACCAATCCCCTAAAGACATATTATAATTTGATAGTTTTGCACATAACAACTTGAGCTGTACAGCCAGGCCTAAGCAGAACGAGCCGATAGCCGCGGCCAGCCAAGCATTAGTAAGCACCCACAATCTTGCACTCCAATTAGTGTAATCATGAACGACTCAAACACGCATGTGTGTGTTAAAAAAAAAAAAAAAACTCTCTGATATCGCGTAAGCATCACATAAACTCTCGTACACTTAAAAACATTCATTGGAGCCATTAGCAAGCAACACATTAGAGAAATTATGTGTGGTTGGCCACACAGCATTAATCTGCTTTAAGGACAATTTCATTTAAGCAAAGGCAAACAAAAAGACAAGCATTCTGATATCGGATAATGGAAAACATTGCAGCAGCTAAATTTCACTCAGTGAATCAGGGAGTGTGTTTGGCTCAGTGTTTTGGAGTAAATAAGTGGTCTTATCTAACATTGCAATTTTAACTTTGACTGATTAGATGCAGTAAATTTAATATCTAATGATGGTCATTAAACCCCATGATCAGCAGAGTATAAAAATGCTCTGATGTGGTTTCACAATTAGATTGAGTACAGCTTGACAATTTAAAGCTATGGCGTCATGGATAATATGCTGCACTTGGCTTTGTGACCACGAGAATTTACTGGGTGTATATAAACAGATCTTAAAAAGCAGCTGTGGTAGCTGTATTTACCTTCTCCACAGCCCATTGCTTGGTTGTTCTTAGTTTTTGTCCTGTCTCTTTGGTTTTCTTGTCCACTCGTGAAAGGGGCAGAACAAAGGTATCGAAACACAACAACATTCAGCTCTTCTGCCAGTGGGGTTCATTGCAAGGGCCCAAACAGTTGAAGCAGCTGAATGCTGTCACCGTTTCGACACTCTCTTCCTCTTCCTTCGTCGTTTTTACTGATTTCCCTGTCCTGTCTAGCCAAGACCCAGGATTTTTTTTGTTTTGTTTTGGTTTTTTTTTCTTTTAGACCATTGTGGGTAAATTGTGAGGAACAGTGTGAAAGCCCAGTTGAAGCATGTGGTTTTAAAATACCTCCAACTCCAACGTGTTTTTGGAATCACTTCCAGCTGCTTCTTGGCCGCTAATGGCACCTTGGGCCCACTCTGCTGTTTCAACACAGGCCAAGTTCCCCCCCAACTTCTGTTACAAATCGAGGAGGTTTTCTACTACCGTTTAACAAATGGCCTCAACTCTCAAAGAGTCATCCTGTGAAGCACACCAGCTAATGTCACTGCAAACTTGGGGGCAGAAGATAAATAACATGCGAGGGTATGGGAGGTTTTATGTCAGGCGAGTTTGGATCAATAAAAGAAACCACTCTTTAATCCTTACAAACAGACTCTGTCACAACACGGAAAAGGCCAACGTTCTGTTACGGTAGGATCTCTTTCAAGAGCAAATGCACGAAAATGCTGACTGGTCCCCATTCCATCCAACACTTTTTGTGTTCAACGTTTGTCGTCTTAATTGTGTGCCTGTTCTTGGGGCTTTTCTCTGGTTGCCCTATTAGTTATGTCCCACCAACCATCTTTCACACCGGCCAGGCAAAACCAGATTTTCTTTAGTTTTGAGATTCTCTTTAAGCTAAAACCTTTCTAAAAGCTTTTGGAAACATCATTGTAGCATGACTGGAACCGTTCAGGTCAACTCATGTATGGATTCCTCATAATTAGGGCTAAAGGCCATTGCACACCAGATGTGCCCACATCTCATTGTTAAGCATCCAGATAATCTAAATAGGTGGACAGACCTGCACTGGCATTCAGCATTAACATCTGCGAGTGTTACTCCGTTTCTCCAAGTGCAAGTCAGTATTTTGTTCAGAACTGGTGCCAGAACTGAATCATGAGTGGGGTGGGGACAACCTCAGAGGGGCGGGGTTTTGTAAGGGGGTTCGCTAAATGCAGCCACCACACAGCAGTGCATACAAGACCTCCTATGTTACTTAATGCAGCTTCACTTTGGCCACTATGAAGATTAGATAAACCTATACAAGTCCCACAAGTGGGAAATTTGCATTGTCATGGCAGAGAGTGGACAGAACAAAGGTAAGAGCAGCAAAAATAAAAAAAAAAAAAAAACAATAGAATAAAAACTAAACCAAAGTGCAGTATAAAAAGTACACTATACAATATATAGAAATATAAATCTGGACATGTATTAAAGAAAAAAAATTATATATATATATATGTGTGTGTGTGTGTATATACATATATATATATATATACATATAT
>JBBIGA010000027.1:2059304-2083210 GCA_037576975.1 Alestes dentex | reverse complement strand
TATATATCCTCCTGAGACCCTGCCCATGCATTAATGTCCTTTATAATGGACAGTTTGTTTACCTGTATCTTCCTTAAGTATTTGGAGTTACCCCATCAAGCCCTATAGTATTCTGTAGAGGACACCCTGGGCTTTCCAGTGACGTGTCATGTGATGGGTTTGCATGCTGGGAACAAGGATTGCAATGGCAAGGCATACATGAGGTGCACCAAAGGCAAAATGTTTCTCCGCACAACCAAAAAGAAAACATGCCTCCAGGACTATCACACCTAAAATATCCCGAGGATGTTCTATGACTTATAACTCACTGATAAACTAAAATACATGTTTCGTTGTCCTTGCAAGCAACAAGCAACAGAAGAATGATACAGAATTGCACTGCTTTGATCAAACTGAATGTGTTCTGCGGTTAATATTCATTTTCTAAATTCAGTTCTATTTTCACACGGAAATAGTCCTGTTGTCCTCTACAGCGGACATGCTGGGAAATTAAAATAAAAAATCTATTCAAAGAAATTTAAATTGTAAGGTGTTTTTTTTAGGCCCAAATAGATAGAAAATCACACAAAAAAAGAAATTGTACGACACTTTTTTTCTTCGGTTCTCAGGAGGATAGATATACATATATATGTAGATGTATATGTAAACTTAGATAAGTATATGTATGTTTGTACACACTGAGTATCAATATGTTTATGTACGGAGTGGATATATAAATATATGTAAGAACACTGGATATATTCTACACATTTATGCAGTGAAGTGACAGGCATTGACAAGAACAGTAATACTGCAGCAGAAGTATTTCACATTATAAATTGCCTGATTTTGCTGTTCCTGCGTTAAGTAAAACTCAGAATGATTCCTCTGGTAGGCATGTGTGTCTTGACGTTTACTACATTCACAATCTCAGTAAGCAAACAGCTGGAGTGTTCAGAAACCAGGTGAGCGAGAGGTCAGATGTCTCTTGCAGGTGTACTGGAGATGAGAGAGGAGGTAAATGAAAGAGGCCAGGCTTCTTAAGAGATGATTATAGGGGCTTTCTCTCACTGCCTGATGACACATAAGGCTGGAACATGCCCCACAGAATTAATGAGTCAGCACTTCTAGCCACCCACACAGGTAAGATCAAACTGTAGGTCAGTCAAAGCAGGGGAGGATGGGGCCATCGCACCTGTGAACTGCTGTTTGGGACATGACACTACAGGTTTTCTTTTACTTTTCTTGCAAACTGCTGTGTTGCTTTCCAACCATAAGCCTTAGCACTTTATGACAAATGACTACACCACTGATCACCAACCCTGGTCCTGAAGTCCTTCCTGGCACAATACAGCTCTAGCCCATATCCGTCATGCCTGATCCAGCTCATCACGTGGAGTGCCGATGTAGATGTGCAAAATGAGGTTAGGAAATGGAACTCATCAGGCAAGTAGAGCTCCAGGAGCAAAGGTAGATCTCCAGGATTGTCCTACAGTCAGCTAAGCGTCCCAGCTTCATCCTCATGAACCCCCAACCCCCATGCATGCTTTTGTTTTATCCATAGATTATGAGATGATATCCAATATGATCCATGTCTGTTGATCCTGACACATTTAAACTGGAACATATTGGCCAAATGTATGGGGTTACAGATGCAGTATGATGAATAAAGTATGGATATGTTAGTACAATAACTCAGTGCCGCCTACATATTGTGCTCTTCCAGAACACAGTATATTTATTAGAATATCTTTTATTAGGAGTGCCACCACCACCACCCCTAGTGGGTTGGATACTTGCCTCTGGACCAAGGATTCAGATCATACCTTCAGTATACCACCATAGGGTTCCTGAGCAAGACCCTTAACCCAGAGTTACTCCAGGGAGACTGCCCCCTGTAGTTAGGGAATGGAAGTGCCTTTGGATAAAAGCGTCTGCTTAATGCTGTAAATGTAAATACAGCATTAAGCTACGGTAGGATGAGGCATGTGGTTTGTATAATGCTAATTGGTGGGTATGAGCTTCCATTACTTGTTAAGCATAAGCCTTGCTGCTTCAGTGCAAAACTAAAAAAGAAAACAGCAGCTCTTGTCCTGGAGGACCAGTGTTTAGCACAGTTTTGTGATTCCCCTGCTCAAACACACCTGGTTCAACTCATGTGTCATTTGCGAGGCTTAATGAGTATGTTTGAGTAACGGAGCTACAAAACTGTGCTGGACATTAGTCCTCCAAGACCTGCTCCCCAGCTTTACAACAAGCATGCCTTGACTACGTTTGGTCTGTTTGAGAAAACCCTGGTCTGTGCTAATGAAAAAACTTGCAGAGTTAATTTTAATGTCGTCAACTAAACGGCAGTGATAAAGTGCCCATTATTTTGTGCACAGCCCTATGAGTTATGTTCCTGTTTATCTGGACAGGTCTTTTCCAGGCACTCTCCAAGATAGGTTATCAATGGCATCATCGAGCAGAGACACTTCCCCCGATAACCCCTGACACTCGGGATTTAGTCAGATAGCAGCTTTAGTGTTGATCCTAACTCATTTATTTACAAGAGTGTGCTGCACCATGAGGTAGACGCTCCTCTAACCCTGAAGCACATGAGCACAAATATCTCTAAAAGCATTAATGTTCTTCCATGAGTGACGCATTGTGTTTTCAAATCACTTAAGCTTGTTCTGTTTTTTGAGCAGGAACAGATTATTCTGCTCTTTGCCTGCTTATCAAGTGTTGCCAGCTCCAATTTAGCAAGGGCTTAAAAGAATGAGAAATCATAGGACAATATAAGACGCATCTAAAGTCTAGTTTAATCCAATGAGCAAGTAGAACTAAAGACACATATGACTAAAGGGCAGTTTGTGGTGGTTTAAAGCAACATGAATCACAAGCGTACTGCTTTGATTTACACTTAAATAGTCTTACAGAGGCTTTACATGCATCCCACCACTCATATTTGAGAAGTATGAGCATGAATTTGCTGACCTAAACGTTTAAAAGGCCTAATGTACCGAGCAGGCGGCGGCAGTGAAATGATCACTGGCTGTTTTGCCCACACTAGTAGATAATCAGCCACTAACACCATCTAACAATTAGACTTAAACTACATCTGGCATCAATACACTTTAAATCACACAGCTTTACTTCTCTTCTATCTTCTCTGCTTCATTTCCCTCCTTACACCAGTGGAGCCACAGCACTCCCACTAGACCAGCTATGGTAACACATGTCTGTTTGCTCTTTAGGTTCAGGGAGAAAGTTCGCCCAGGGTAAATTCAGCTTCAGCAATTAGTGTGCAGAAGACTTGATCTGAATGGACTTCTGTTTATCAAACACTGGACTGAATTACATCATTGATATGTCCTGTATATTATTATTATTATGATTATGATTATGATTATTATCATGATTATTATTAGCAGTTGTAGTAGTAGTAGTAGTATTGGTTGTAATATTATTGCCCATATTTTGGTTTCCAATTCTATCACTCCTAACGTGCCCTTGCTATTACACCCTTTTTTCGTACAGTGATTTTATTACTAACCAGTAAGCTCTTATGATGCAAATTTTACATTACTTGTCAGTAAAGTGAAAAAAGAAAACTGCTCTTAGTCTGTTGGGTAAGATTTTACCAGCTCCATGCGCTCTTTGGGAGGGAGTTCCATTTGTTCTTCTTGCCAGAATTGCTCCAGGTTGTTCAGGTTGGTTGCAGGTATAGTGCTATAGATTCTAATAGATTCTAAATCAAATCTGCCCTTTGGCTTGGCCACTGCAGAACATTGACTTGGTTGTTGTTCAGCCACTCCTGTGTTGCTTTGGCCTTGGGGTCCTTTGTCTTGTATTTTTCACCATCCATCTGACCTTTTAATAAGATGTTCAGTTGCAGCTGAGGAAGGAATTCCCACAACATGATGCATGCCACGCCCATATTTCGGATTTCTGTCTTATCTCACCCCAAAACCTAACTCTGCATTTTGGCTGGGTCACTCAGATGTTTTCTGGCAAATTCCAGATGTTTGTATGTGCTTTTCCCTCAGTACTGTTTTTTTCCAGCCACTCTCCTAAAAATGCCTCTTATGTACAGAGCTCTTGACGTCATGGACTGGCACACCTTCACTTCAGTCTCAGACACTGAACACTTCTCTGAAGTGATTTGGGCCTCTTTGTGGCTTCCCTCCCAACAGGCAGAGTTGTAGGATTTCAGTCCTTAAGCACTGGGCCATAATGCTGGCATGGTTAGCTCCCCCATTCTACACTAACTCTGTGTGGTGTTAGTTCATTCCTCTCCACCCAGTCGACAGTGTTTTAATTAAATTTATTAACCTTTATTGTCACGCATAAACACGCCACACCACAGCGCAGCACACAGTGTGAACAATGTGAAAAGCAATATTTGGGGAAGGTACCTTGCTCAATGGTGCATCAGTGGTGACATTAGCAGTTAGGATTCAAATCCACAGCCTTCTGATTGCAGGGCCAACGCCCTAACGACGTACATCAGTGCTTCAGTAGTCCACTTCCGTTCTTCATACCTGTGGAGCTAGACTCAAATCCACATCTTGCTTTAAACCAAGCGACTGCCAGCTAAGTTACACACCTTAACAAACCCTGTCAGAAAGAAAAAAGTCAGAGGTTTATACACAAGTAAAGAAAAACAGTTAACAGGGTAAGTGCCCAAGGTTTTTTTTGTTTGTTTGTTTTTTGTATAAGAGGACTGGTTAGTAACCAAGGTTCTCCTTGACAATGTTGGTCTTCAGAGGGACTCCGCAGATCTGATCGGAAGAGGGAGTTCGTTCCACCACTGTGGGGCCCGAGACTGAGAAGAGTCTTGACGCAGGTCTCCCTCTTCTTTTGAGCGGCGGAGGTTCAAGAAGAGCAGTGCTTGAAGCTCTGAGAGGACGAAAAGTGATGCTGCTTGATCAGTGCTGATAAATTTGGAGGTGCAAGTCCATTCTTGGCCTTGAAGTGTTCTGGTTTGGAAATTAATGTGAGAGGCAACAGGGAGCCAGTGAAGGTTCCGTAGTAGAGGTGTGGTGTGTGAGAATTTAGGAACAATGAAGACTAACCTCGCAGCTGCATTCTGAATCAGCTGAAGTGGTCTTTTCGATAAGCCCCCATGCTACTTGACCTCCCAGTCAACAACATTTTTACCTACTGTGATTTTATTCGATTAGCGTCCCCTACACCTCGCACCCCCTACGTTTATTTGGGCACATGCCCCTCTTTGTATGGCACTGTCCCCTTCTTGCTCTGATTTTGAGGGATGCCCTTGTCCAGGCAGTGCCTGGGTGGTATGATGCAGAAATCCAAAACCTTGGATATTTATTTTTAGCCTTTTCTTCTCTTTTGCATGTCTGTAGCCATCTCTGTCATTTCCCTAGGATGCCTGGTTATCTTCATTTTCAGAGCTTTCCTTCAGATTCACTATCTAACCATGGGACTTGAATTAAGTTATGAAAGTCTCCAAATATGGACTTCATGAACAGTTGGGTTTTTTTTATTTTACTGCATCAGTGCAGTATACTGCAACTCTTTACACTACTGCATCAAACTATTTCGTATTTAATAAAATGAAGACATTGTAATTTTCCATTATATGAACCCTTAAAGACCATGCCTGTGGGTTTCAGCACAATAAAACATGCATGTCAGTGCTCACAGTCCTACTTATGAATGCTAGAACAAACATTTCATAACATAACCTTATGTAAAAGTTGTAGGTGTTCATATCTGCATTGCTCTATTAACAGTGTATTCGAATATTCTATTATTTTAGAATAGTTGTGACAAATCAGGCACCTAATATTTTTACAAATCAGTGGTCCAAAAAGCTGATGCAACCAAAGATAGCTTTACAAATCCCTTCAACTGATCGGTTGGGAAAAATCCCATAAACTAGGCTTTAAGTGGCTTCTGAGAACCTCACAGGCATCCAGCGAGATAGCACTGTGACTACAGCACTCAGAGGAGGTATCACTGTGGATCATGGATGCCTGCCAGGTCCGTGGAGTAGCAAGTAAGCCTCACCGGATGCCATCTCAGGACACAGGAGCTGAGAATCTGCTCTAGGAAACTTAGCTTCCAGTCTCAGGAGAAACCATAACATAGAATCCTCTTGGAATCCAATGACAGCCCCTAACCACAGCATTCCTGTGTAAGAGGAAGCCGGCTTTTATTAATGGCGAGCTCCGCAGCTGCCCAGACTCGAGGAGAGTGATGTTTCAATTGCCCTGGAGGGCAGAGGTGAAGAGCTGTTCCATCAGCAGTCTACCAACCTATCCCAAAGTCAGCAGTCGCCAGCTCCAGGGGTCTTATTCAATGAGACACCAGAGCGGAGCTCCAATTTCAATGACTCAGCTGTAGAGAGACCTGTCCCTTGGTGGAATGATGGTGAATTTCTCGCTGTAGTCACAGATTTGAGGTTGAATGGCACCTACCATTTACTTCACACTCATGAACCCACTTATGGAAACATCATTGAGTTACACCGGCCCTTGTGCCAGGTCCAAATGGATTGTGCAGTGTGATTATCTATTATACAAGGTGTTTAATGTGTGCAAGCTGCCACCGAACCACTCCGGGAGCAGAGTATTTGCTTGTTCAAGTCAATATTTCCCCTTAGAAAAACTAAGAGAGAGAGAGAGAGAGAGAGAGAAATAACAATTTCAGCATGCCCAGCCAACACATTTGCCAAGGTCAATTGTAACAGATGTTTGAGCGAATGCTGGGCCACCTCTGCCAAAGTCTCGGGCATTTCATGGCAATTTTCAATTAGGAGGTAAAATAAGACCTGCTCGACTCTGCAGATATTAGAAACTCTTCGGCTCGGCCAGCATTAATACGATAATGCTAATATTACCTCGCGTACTAAAATGCCTGAGAAGGTGATTCTACGAGAATTAATGATCGCTGTGTGTTTTATTTGGGCAACAAAATGAATGAGTAGCCTAATCCACATTGGCTGAAACTTTCATTTGGGTGGTTTTCCAGAAACATTTAATGTAGAACATGAACTGTGGCTAAATCCATCACATGCAACATTTTGAATTGGGCACGAAGAGTTTGGGCTGTAGACATGCCCCCAATGCCAAAGCGAAAAACCACTATTTACGTCAAAACCTCAGCAGCAAATGAGCTCTAACGCATTACTTTACAGAGAAACACTGGCGTAACAGCCTCAATATAGATTTCTGTCATGCAGAGACTTTCTCCAGCTGCGTCGACTCTGTAAGTCAGTGGGAAAGAAGCTGCAGTGCCTGAGCTCAGCTGGTCGCCACACTTTATCCACAAACCTGCCCCTCTTCTCTGGCTCTCCTACGCTTCCTCATAATATAGGTACCTCTGCAACTTCTGCTCAGAGCTGTGTAGGAACAGAAGAAACCACTTCACACCCCTGCTTCTCACTGATAGTGAAATACAGGACACATTGCTAATGGTGAACCAAAGCTACTGGAAACCAGAGTACCACTTTAACCCAAGGGGCAGCTGGTGGCCCAGTGGTTTGGATGTTCGCCCTGCGATCAGAAAGTGATTGGTTTGAATCCCAAGACTGCTAGTGGCACCACAGAGGTACCCTGAGTAAGGTACCATCCCCACACACCGCTCCCCAGGCGCTGTGTTCCTGGCTGCCCGTTGCTTCACTTGGTGAATGGGTTAAAAGCAGAGAAAAAATTTCGTGCTGTTCACACTGTGTGCTGTAGTGTGTTCACGTATGACAGAATGATCACGTTACACTATCGAAATGTAGAGATAAAGGCCATGAAATTAATAAGTACATTTATCAGGTTCTGCCTCTGTACTTTGATCCGTGACCTGATACTCCATTCTTGGCTTTATTTTGTGTACAAATGCAGCAAGTAAGTAACTGGGACAGGCTAGGCTGTACGCCGTCAGAGCATTTTTTACAGATGAAAAAGTGAATGTAAGTTGTTATGCGCTGAAACTTTAGCTCCACTGGACAAAAAAGGTATGTCCTTTTTTTGTTTGTTTTGAGTGTCATAAAACCTGTAAAAGAAAAAGCCAGTGAAAAAGTGAATGGCTGACCCACAGGTGAAGCTCTGAATGAACAACCATGAGCTCTGACGGCTTAATGTTAATGTGGAAGTTGGCCTTTTGTTTTGACGTGTTTTTGTTTGTTAATATTGGTGTGAAAAGGCCTTGAGCTTTGCCCCTTCCAGTCTAAATATACAGCAATGTGACCTGTGGTTTAAAATAATGTGAAACATAGCCAACGATTTTGTCACAATTGGTCAATTTTCCAAAGTTACTCATGATTTCAGACCTACTGGGAACTATATGGCATAATCTTGGTTGTCTAAAACCATTTTTCATTTATTCCTAGAAAGGTTAGCATTTCCAGGTGAAGTATCTCTTGAAGTTTGTTGTCCGTGCTGTTCAGCCTCAGAGGATGATGGACTATGTTAAACCCCAGGACAGACATGAGAACTGTATTAAGAGACCCTCTTCACAATCCTGTCCATGCATCCTAAATAGTCTGCCAGTGTTTGCAGCACACATGCACGCACATTTGTTTTGTCAGATTGCATTTATCAGATATCTTTCCCCTAGAGGGAGCTTGTGTTTTTCACCACATTTCATGGCCATTTCCCACATACACATGTCTAAACTATAAGACCTGTAATAAATAGCACTGAAGTGAGTGCTACAATAACATACTTGGAGCCAGCATGGACCATGCATGCAGCGCTTAAGTTCTGCTTCAGCTGTTGTTCTTGGATGCGCAACAAATGGCTCTAAAGCGACATCCCTTGCGACACGCCACAGCACTAAGAGCTTTGGTGAGATGGAGCAATGAGGGTAGATCTAAAGCTCTAGCAACATAGGCAGTCAAATCTGTAACCATCAGTGAAGGGCTTATGAGGAGGATTTAGGTTGTTGTGAAGAATTTCTTCTCGCATAGATTTTGACCATTTATGCTTCTGGCATACAGTCAACCCCCAAAATTCGCAGGTGTTGTGTTCCAAGAGCACCTGTGAATTGTGAAAAAACGCAAATTTGTGATGTGGTAAAAAATGCCTATAAATGCCTATTTTTATAGTCTAAACACTAGATATGCCTCCAAATATGCTCTCAAAACACATTAATTTAATTTTTAACTCATTTGAAATTTCATAAAAAAAAAAAATTCAAAGGTAAACTCGAGAACACAACACTCGAGAACAACACCTCCACGCAGGAAACTGTTCTGATGTGGGAATGCTGGACTGCAGCTGCCAGAGATGTGTCACAGGGCAACAGCCAATCAGCAGCAAGGAGAAATAAATACTGCTCTCAGATTGGCTACTTTCAAAGCTCCCGCCTCTGAGTACAGCGGTATTTCACCATACCAAGGCGCGCTTTCGTATACGGTTGCTTTGTGTTCTCTCAACAGCACTAAAACATGTATACAGTTATATTTGATATGGAAATGTAGCTGATTTTATATTAATATTTATGCATGAAAAAATACATATTGCCAGGAAAAAAGCAAAAATAAATGCGGAGGATATCTGCAGTTTCCACAAATTTGCGGAGGTTTCCGCGAGCAATTATTAGGCTGGTTCTAAGAACAAATGTGCGAACGATTGAGGCCGCGAACCCTGAACTGGGGTTGACTGTATCTTTGAATAAGGGCCTGGCAGTTTTTGTTATCATCATACATTACCTTACAAAACACCATCAGCCATAACATTAACACCACCTGCCTAATATTGTGATGGTTTTCTTCATGCTGCCAAAACAATTCTGACCCACTATTATTAGCCTTTATTTAACCAGGTTAGGGAACACCATCGCATTGAAGGGGTGTGCCGTCGGGTGGTACATGTCAAAGTAACATTTGCATGAATGCCAGGAGACCAAGGTTTCCCAGTAGAACATCAGTAGAACCCAGAGCATCACACGGCCTCCGCCAGCTTGCCTTCTTCCTAAAGTGCATCCTGGTCCCATCTCTTCTCCAGGTCAGTCACATGATGTAAAAGAAAACGAGTCATCAGACCAGGCCACCTTCTTCTTTCTGTCATGGCCAGAATAAACTTTCATAATTTGTCTTAATGAGCTTTGGGCATACATGACCCTGTCACCATTTCACCAGTTGTCCTTCTTTGACCCACCTAAAGTAGGTTCTAACCCCTGCATACCAGGAACAAGTCACGAGACCTTTTGGAGATGCTCTGACCCAAAAATCTAGACAACAAAATGGCCCTTATCGAAGATACTCAGATCCTAACAGATTTTTTCAACTTTTTGTTTTTTCATGTTTTTGAAAGTATATTTGAAATGTGACAGCACTGGTAGTTTGTCCTAACATTTTAGATTTCAGAAAAACTAAATTCGTGACATATCGTGTACTGTGAATGTGCTTTAAAATATGGTGATATGAATCATTCGAATATCATCACTGCCATCTAGGTAAGCAAAGCCCAACACACTCATCTCTTCATCTGACAGAACATGAACTTACAGCAAAATGTAATGTGCATGTGCGTAAAAACGGATGTGTACGTGTGTAAAATTACATGTAACATTGGAATATTTTGAAAAGAAAATGATTTAAAACAAATGAGCTAAAATAATGGTGAAACATGAGATGTAAATAGAATTATTGAGAATGAGTATTGGGATTCTTGCTCTTACGCCATCAAGTATTCAAAGTCTAAGAGATGCTATTGGAGCAATAGTTTTGATGTTTCTGATGTATTTTTCCATAAAGTCCACCCCTACTTGAATATCCAGTAGTGATTTATCTTTCTGTCCCTAAACTACACATACTTTAGTCAAATACCTGAAAAGATGGGTTTGAAAATCCATGCCCGTCCCTAGTTTCTACCCTCTTCCTCACCTCAAGACATGTTTGGAACCTTATGACTGTTCTTTGCAGTTTGTCAAGGCCAATATTAGTATGTGGGGAAATCCCCACTGGAGGCCAACATCCTCAACAGGTCTCCGAGGCGGGGCGATCTGTCCGCTGAACTGGTGCCACTGGGAGCTTCCTAAGAGCTACCATGATGACAGACACGCCATAATCTTTCAGACCCATGTACACAGACACATATAAACACAGGGGTTGGTCCAGCTGTGGAGCCCATTGGCCTGTAGCTGCTGAACTGTCCACACCTGTTGGCATACTGTAGGAACACTGCAAACCTGGCATGTTGACACTACCTCCAGTGTTGCCGTTCGGCTACTAGGGTCGCCCTCCAAACAAACACTCCATCAGCATCATGTCTGCTAGAGCTCACTGCTTTCTGCTGAGCTTTGAGGGAGATCCGTGGCCCCAGACCCCCACTCCAGAACTCTCAGAGGAAGAAGAGGGCCGTTTCAGTGGACTGCCTGACCCCGAAGTTCTCACCCACAGTAAGTACTTCACAATATGGTCCCCCTGAACTCTCAGAACAGTGATAATGAGTCTGGGTCTGTCTGAAGTGTTCTGAAAGCCCTTTAATGAGCTTTGTGCTTGTGGAGTGTGTGTGTGTGTATCCTACTTCACTGCAAAGTGGACAAAAACCTTCAAGCTACCAAGTCAGAACCACCAAAATGGTCCAAAAAGGTTTTTTCTAAACACAAGCTACATATTTAGGTTAGTAAGACTAATGAGTATGAAAGGAGTTTTTATGATACTCTCTAACCTCACAGGTTTCAATTCATTTTAAGAATTTATGCATACAGCTCCGGAAAAAAAGAGACCACTATAATTTATTTTTAAATCAGCATTTCTATACTATGACAACCATTCCTTGCCAGTGTCTGTGACATTCCTACACAAGCACCTCATTCTGCTTCATGAGGCACTGAATCACATCTTATTTAATGAGGAAAAGTATAAAAACACTCTCCTCTCGCAATGTGACCAGTTGGATGGAAAAACACTAGTTCTGTAAACACTGCATCATTTCTCTTATTCTGATGGATTGTCATTTCCTTTAATATTATGCTTTAAAGAAGAATGTTTTTATTTGGAAATGAGGAGAAATATTGTCAGCGGTTCTTAAAAACTAAAGCAAAGCTGTTCAGTTCAATACTTGCACCTATAAAAGATCAAACCTGAGAAACTGAAGATCTATAATTGGACTCCTGTTAGGAGTCCTGTATTAGGACTCTTATTGGTGTGCTTGTCCAGGCAGAGGATCAAACCCTAGTCAGATGAATTACTCACTTTTTTACGCCAACCACACAAAGCATCTGCATGTGTATTTCAGTCCACTTATTACTAAATAAAATAACGGCAACTATTAATACAACATAAGATTTCAATTTTCTACACATATGTTCAGACTATAAAATACATGTGAGGCCTGTGTGTGACCCCACATCCTGATAGTGTGTGGAAACGTATGCGTGTGTGTGTGTGTGTGTGTGTGTGTGTGTGTGTGTGTGAAGGAGTGTTATCTAAATCTAGCTTGACTCTTGACTCCAAAAGGAGTGTTTTTCAAGGGTCGCTCCCCTCCCATGTGTATGTGTGTGTCCACGGTCGGAAACACTCTCCAGGATTCCATAAATCTCTTCAAACATCTCCCAGACAATATTTTCGCAGTGTGTTTAGTGATACAGAACAAGTCTCGGTGTAAAGTAAAATGAGCCCCACCGCAAATTCTCAAGACTCCACATGCTGTAGGCTGGGAACCAGAAGTCCTCAGAACAACAAGCTTTTAAAAAGAGGGTTCAAAGCAGTCAGTGAAAAGAAGCCACGGATTCATTCATTCATTCATTTATTCATTTTCTGTAACAGCTTAATCCTTACTAGGGTCCCCAGAGCCTATCCCGGGGTCTACGGGCGCGAGGCAGGGACTCACCCTGGGCGGGGCGCCAGCCCACTGCAGAGAAGCCACAGATTATCAACTTTATTGACAGTCTATATGGAACCACATCTAACAAATATTAAATACAGTCGACCCCCAAAATTCGTGTGCGTTACGTTCCAAGAGCACCCTCGAATTGTGAAAAAATGCAAATTTGTGGTATAAAAAGGCTCATAAATGCCTATTTTTACAATGTAAACCCTAAATATGCCCCTAAATATGCTCCTAAAACACTTTAATTTCATTTTTAATGCATTGCCCTTAAAGAAAATGTAATGGTAAACTTGTATCCGTACTGTAGAGTTTACTCTGAACTGCTGTCTCCCACAGTGCTGGAAAGTAAAATACCGATGTTACACCTGTATAGACTGTATTGTAATTCATGTAAAATAATATATTGGCATGAAAAAAAGCAAAAAAAAAAACGGATCTGGGGTTTCCGCAAATTTGCGGGAGTTTCTGCGAACAATTATTAGCTCAGTTCTAAGAAAAAATCTGCAAACAACTGAGGCCGCAAACTTTGAACCACGATTTCACGTGGGTCGACTGTACATACTATGAATATTTTAAGAAAGACTAATTTACTTGAGAGTGAGACCCAGACTAATGTGTCTGGCGGTTAAAATGAGGAGGAATCTTCTACAGTGATCACTCTTTAGATTTACCACCACTATTGTCCTCCAGGATCATAGACCAAACTGCATTACAGTGTGGGTACAAACTGTAAGCAGGTAACATCCATGTCAGATTTATGATAATATTTTGGGTTCTGGCACGTCAGTGAGTGTGTCCTCTGAGAGCAGTTCTGTTCGACGGCCATGGACATTTTCCAGTCTGCATTCTTGGACGGCCGTGGACCCACTCGACGTCAACTTCCATTCCAGTATTCAGTGGTTGAAATCCTGGAAATATTTTCAATCAGAGTCACAAACTGATGGTGCATCGATTGGTGACTTGCAAGTAAGAATGAATCAACAGTCAGTAACTAGTTGAGACAATGGTGAGAGAGGTAAAACAATAGTTTTGTTCTTATTTGAAGAAAAAAAGAGGCAAAAATGGACAATAGAAATGTTTAATCTCCACTAAGATTTTCGGTCCTCTGTTTTAACATCAACTCTTAACAATAAGAGCCCTAAAACTGATTATTTGGAGCAATTCCACAGGAGACCAAATTTTGGAACCTTTAAATAGAGTTTTTTCAAGGAAGCCATTTCCTAGATGAAATGTGCAAGTGTAAAGATTTTAGCGGTTGCTTAAAGAAACTCTATTCAAGGGTTTCAAAATTGGATCTCCTGTCTAAATAATCCCTTTTAGAACTCTTTTTAAGAGGCGATGTGAAAATGGAGGATTGAAAACAGATTAAATCGAGGTTCTTTAAGGAACCGTTTTATAGATGAAATGTGCAAGCGTAAAGAATGTAGTGGGTCAGTATTCAAGAGTGTTTGTCTTGAGAGGTTCCTTGTTGTTTGTAGTTGCAGGGTCAGCTTTTTTCCAGGGATGTTAAAGCATTCGTTCCATTCGTTCTTTGTATTCTTGGGGCTGAAGAACACTTTGTGTGTGTACAAGTGAGAAATAATCGAAGATATTTTTTAGAAAGCGGCATGGTCCCCTGCGTGGCCCGTGGCTGGGAGAACTGTGCCAGCTGGGCCGCTGTCCTGAGACAGCATGAGAAAGCGCCAAGAATTCTAAGCTGTGAGCATGACGACTGATAAAAACGGCCTCAAGTGCAAGGAAAGTGTGTTAAAACTCCTCACTGGCAGGCAGCAAGATTCCTCATTGTCTAGTTATCTGGGAGCGGGACCTAAAGAACCAAGACGGACGGTCCCTGCGTGGGGAAGGCAGACTGTGTGCTAAAGCTATCACGCGCTGAGGTAACGCTGCTGAGCGCCAGTTCAAAAGGAAATGAAATACTTATTTTTCAGTTTGTGTTCAAATACCCACTCCCACCGCAGACTCGGCCTGTTCCCAGATTTATGAGTCATTTTTTTTTTGATCGTCTGTATAAAATGAGATTTACACGACAGGCGAAATTTCAAATCTGATTCTGAATACGTATAAATGAAGCGTTCAGAGATACAGCATGTGCCAGTGCATTACATGTAACGGCGCTCATTAAATTAAATTCGATTTTATTTATAGAGCTTGACATCTTTCAGAGATTTTTTGTAGACAAATAATAAACACATTCATCTTCATCATAACTGCATGCATTCAAGACCTTTCTGAAGTCCAATTTCAACAAATAAAAATGTTTCAAGCACGTTTGACCAACAATAGCCCTATTTGGACAAAATTCTATTCACGTGAGGTCTTGGGGTTATTCGTTCATCTACAGGTGTTAATCTGTGATCACCCACTGTTGTAAGATTGTTGTGCTCAGATTGTTGTAATCTGGTCCAAAAATTCCATGATTTTTCAAGCAGAGGTTTGTGACCACTGCAACTTTGGAAGTAGTTTGGACATTTTGTTGGGTGGAACATCATTCTACACCAATTATAAGCAAGTGAAGACAGAAACAAACAGAAATGCGAGATCCCACAAACAAGAATAACAAGAGCTGACGGTACAACATCAACAATTAGTTGGGTTTTCTTTTTATTCAGATATATGCAAATATCTGAATTTGTAGAAAATGTAAACCCACTAGAGACTTGCTCATCCTTCTGGACAAAAGAGTTTTATCACTTTGTTTTAATTATGAACTGACAAACTAATCCAGTCTAACTGTTCTTTCAGTAAATGAAGACATGCAGGTAAATGTCTGTCCTGGAGCTCCAGGGGTCAGATCAGATCAGGGGGCCGAAGGCCATCTTGAGCCCTTATCAAATTGTCTTGTGCCAGAACCCTCCCTCCACTCCTTCCACGGAACAACAGCCCTGGAAGCACCCAGTAAATTAGCTGATGTGTGAGGAGAGACAAACGAGTGTCTCGTAACCTTTCCGGCACGCCGCAGATAAGGCTGTCTGTTTGGCTGGAACTAACAAGGGAGTTGGAGTGTGTAAGCGTCTTGTCACAGCTGTGTGTTCCAGAGTTTTTTTAACAGACACTCCCATGAACACACCGCCAGGTTCCAGGTCATCTAGTGCTCTAATGCAAGTGCGTCAAACCATCTGTACATCTTCAACCCGAACCCTGATGAAGGCAAAAAAAAAGTGTATTTATGCTTTTAAGGGTGTATTCACATACAGCTCCAGAAAAAAATTAGAGACCACTGCAATTTATTTTTAAATCAGCATCACTATGAGTGTGAAACCATTCCATGCCAGTGTCTGTTAAATTCCTTCACAAGCACCTCATTCTGCTTCATGAGGTACTGATTACTGATCACCTGAATCACATCTTATTTAATGAGGAAAAGTATAAAAACACTGCTGTAATCAACACTCTCCTCTCACAATGAGACTAATTGGATGGTAAAACACTACTAGAAGAATGTCAAAGGTAATTATTGCCATTTTGTTTAAGAGTGAACAAGAGATTTGATGTCTTTTGAATTATATAAGTGTTGTAAACACTGCATCATTTCTCTTATTTTGGTGTTTTGTCATTTCCTTGAAAATGATGCTTTAAAAACAATATATTTTTATTTGGAAATTAGGATCAATATTGTCAGCAGTTCTTAAAAACTTAATCAAAGCCGTTCAGTTCAGTACTTGTACCTATAAAAGATAAAACCTGAGAAACTGAACATTTTTTCCAGAGCTGTATAGTCCTCTTTAAAGGAGCTGAACTTGGTCCTCTAGAAGTGGTTCAAAAAGTGGACCAACAGAATGGGAACTCAGTTCTTTTTATGTTCACAGTGTGAGTTCATTTGAAAGGGGACTCTGTTCTTTTTCTGCTCCACTTCAGCTCAGATGGGGCCTCAGTTCTTTTTCTGTTCACACTTTAGTTCCTCATCCAGCCTGCCGCTGCTGTCTCTTCATTTTTTTTTCCATAAGAGTAGATGTTTAAAAGCTCTACCAAAGCTCCACCAAAAGATCTGTTACTATTGTTCTTCAACTCATGGAGAGCAAGAATGCTTTGAGGTGGAGCAATTTGGTAGAGAAACTTGATCTTGACAAGGTCTCTAGAACCCTTAATTTATTTATTTATTTATTGGGTTGTATTTTTTGTTATCATTTACTCATTTGTATTTATTAGTTCATTTCTTTATTGTCTGTTGTCTGTTTCCTGGGGCTGTACCATGTGAGCTACCTACGGTGAGGTGAGAGGATGAAAACTGTCAAAGCGAACCCAAAGCACTGTTAACCGAACCGTGGCGCGGACTTAAAGCGAACCGGACTGAGACCACCTCCTAATGTTGTCTCAGGTTGGTCCGTTTCAGAGGGGTCTGAGTTCGTTTGGCGTGTTCACATATGTACAGAAAATGCTGACTAATCGATCAGAGTTCGCTTTAAGGGCTGAAGCGAACAAAGTGTGAAAAACACCCAAAGACACTACTGTGTACTGTCATAGGCTTGGGCAATTTCTTGATATCATCATCGTCATTAAAATGCCCCAGCAATAACACATTATAACAGTAATTCTAAATGATAGCTGAATGCTGATTTTTGCATTAAATATCTGTCTGAGAAATACAACAAAACACACTGATCCGATCTTTCTGAGAACACTCTGGACATGGATCTCATTTTTTAATGAGCATGCTGAATTCCATCACACACATGGAATGGTGATGTCATGCATGGCTGGCTGGACAAACAAACAAACAAACAAACAAACAAATCGTTTTGTTAAAGGAATAGTTTTGTAAAACATCAAAATGGCTTGGTTTTTTTTTTTTTTTGCGGTGTCAAATTAGTGTTAATATTTATTTACCACGTTATTGTTTCTGTAAGTACTTGACTGAAATTAATGTGTAAAAAATATTAATGCTGATTAATCGCACCACGTGACTTTGAGCCCCCACCCCGTTCTGGCCACAGGTGCTCTGTAAAATGGAGACGAGAGCACGCTGCTCGGCCCAGTGAGTGGAAAGTTTACGTTTAAAAAATGGACAGCTGGAATGGTTGGTAGGAGTGGCCTGCCACACTGGACCCTGCACTCAGACCCAACCTGACCCGTCTACCTGTGACCCAGCAAAATGGTCTCTGTTGCCGAGTTTAATTTGAGATGCTTTGTAGGCTTGGGTGACATACTTATCCACCCAGCGATTTGTGCAATTTGTATGAGTGAAACATGCGAGACATCCCACCTCGGGAAAACACTACGCTATACCCCCGTTCCAGACCCAACGACAGCGGTCCACCCGCATTATAATGCTTCTGTAACCCGGGCGTGACATTGTCTTAAACTGTACCTTATAGACGGACTTGGTTCTATCATTGTTCTTGTTGAAGCATCTTTGATTTTTTTCCCTCAGCGTATTAGGTTGTATTTTGATTGCTGTGGTCATTACTGCACATGAACAGTGCAGAATCATAACTTATTGAATAAAAGAGACATTGGAAGTCTGTAATGTTGATTATTCATTCACTCACATGCCCCATTTACATTTTTAAATACTTTTACAGCAAAAAAATGTGTGCGATTAATTTCGATTAATCAATTACAGAGCTTGTAGTTAATTAGATTTTTTTTAATTGCATGACACCCCTGCTTTTTTATGTAATGGTATGGACACGTAGAAGGGCACGTTTCACACAGTCATTACAGTAGTCAGCATGGGAACTGCTGGGGCGTACACATAATACAAGGATTACGGTAATTAAGGTTAATGGGGTGCTGGTCCTTGTTTTCCCTTCTTGGTGTAAGAATTGAGCCAACTTGTGGTATGTATGCAGTGGCTTACTGGGTTTTAAAACCATTTTATAACAGGAAGTAAACACCATGCATGCGTGTCAGTGCTGGAAGACGGCACAGATGCCAAATGATGCTTTAGCGGAGAGGTGTCAATCCAAACCCCGTTTCCGTTAACGGGTGGTCATGAAAACTGCTGCCTACGCAATATGTGGTGGTATGTGTAAATCTACTATATTCGGATGTGTTTAGGCCATGTTAAGGTTATCCCTCAAACATGAATTGCATTATGGTTTGTTTTAAAGAGCCTGTAACCTGCCTGACCTAAGCTGGGTGATCAGTTGTGGCCAGAGGCTCCTGGAAATTGGTGGGTTTAAACCTCAACTGTATGCAAGGTAAGCTATGTGGCCTAGATCAGAGGTCCTCAACCACTGGGCCGCGGACCGGTATCGGCCCGTGAGTCATTTGGTACAGGGCCGCAAGGAAAGACAGAATAAAAATATTTTCTTGATTATCAGAGTTTGATCTTTTATTTTGAAGAAAACAAAAAACCTCTCACCTCGCTCACGTGATACGGTACATCAAAATATTTGCCCAGCTTTTCTTATATATATATATATTTTTTTTTTTCCTTCCCCACTTGTTGGCTATTTTTTGTGAATCCCCCTTTTTGTGCCATTTATATCTGGCCTCATTTTATTCTCATTCAGTTGAGAGACCTGCTTGTACCCCGTTTTATGGGATCTCCTACCCATTAACATAGTGGGGTGGTGTATTCTGGTAACATTTATTTGCTCCAAAACTACATTCACCTCACTGAGGCGGGTCCAGCGATGTCTAGGACACAGTGTGTCTTAAAGAATCTTAGTGCTTCAATGTGTGGCTGAACGCTACAAAACGTCAATGTGTGGCTGAACGCTGGGTGCTGATCAAGAATCAGTTTTGTGGCAAATAGTATCATAAATATGACTCTGATCCAAGATCAACCCTCCAAGATCAAACCTCCAGTCCTGGTGTTGTGTGAAGTCCTGCCTATAGTGGTGAAGTCTTGTTCATTTTTGTAGTTTGGAGAAAGTCCCACTGTGTCCTAAACCACATCCAGAGGTCTTCATTTCTGGACGCGGTTCAGAACACACCTTGATAAAGAGCTGGAGGTGGTTTGAAAGGGTTGAGAAAAGTCTGATGGAAGTATTAACAGAAACAACTATTTGTCTGTTAACCTCACAGCTCCAGTTCTAAACTAAAGAAGCGCAATTTGACATATTTTGGATGATCAACTACATCTGGGATAACCTACACCTCTGTTCTCAGTTGTTGCATTTATTCGGTAAGTCCGAATCAGACTCAGAAAATCATATTGATCCCTGTGGACAAGAATAATATAAAATATAAATAAATCCAATAAAAACTCTGCAGAAAATACTCACTATATATACAAAATACTCTATGCTATAAACACAAATGCTGGATATAAATACTATAGATAATTAACTTATAGTTGAGCGAATTACTAGTGACACTAATAGTGGTTAGGAGTCTGTTAATGCTGTAATATAGATCAGTAATAGATCAGTAATTTACATTGATATTAGTAGTGATGTTTCACATAGTAAAAATATTGCACATAATAAGATTTTGCAAATAATTAAATGATTTAGCACCCAATAATAAAACTGCACATGAAATTGCACGTAAGAACATGACTGGCTAATTTCACTGAGCTCTGCTTAGATCTAATACACAGAAACTTTCGCAGATCTCTAACAACTTATATTGCATAAAAGTCATGCTGCAGCCAGTGATGAAGAAAGCCTGTACATCTTTTATACAGAGATGGAAAACATGGTAGGACACCCGTTCTATACACTGATGCATTTCACTCTGGCCAGTGCGGACATGTTTGCGCTGAAATTCCTGTTAAACGAGTGAAAAGGGCTGTCAGTTGATTCTCAGAGTGAATCACCAGAGAGACGCTCGGTTTGATGGAGCTAAAGCTGTGATCGGGGTAATGCTTCTGTAATGCTTTGTCTAAGATTACAACTGATTCAGAATGCAGCTGTGAGTTCATTCTTCAATGTTTCTAAATTCTCACTCACCACGCCTCTACTACAGAACCTTCACTGGCTCCCTGTGGCCGCTCACATAAAGTTCAAGTCCCTAACACTTGCCATCAAGGCCGAGAATGGACTTGCACCTCAAAACTTATCAGCACTGATCAAGCAGCATCACTTCTCGTCCTCTAAGAGCTTCAAGCACTGCTCATCTTGAACCTCCGCTGCTCAAAAGAAGAGGAAGACCTGTGTCAAGACTCTTCTCAGTCTTGGCCCCCCAGTGGTGGAACGAACTCCCTCTTCCGATCAGATCTGCGGAGTCCCTCGCTGTCTTCAAGCGTCGTCTGAAGACTCACCTCTTCAGAGAGCACCTTGGTGACGAACCAGTCCTCTCGTACATCATGTCCAGTATATTAAAAAAACCTTCGGGCACTTTCCCTCTTAACTGTTTTTCCTTACTTGTGTATTAACCTCTGACTTTTTCTTTCTGACAGGGTTTGTTAAGGTGTGTAACTTAGCTGGCAGTAACTTAAAAGCAGAAGTTGATTTAAGTTTAGCTTTTCAGGTATGAAGAACAGAGATGGATTACTGAAGCACTACATGTACGTCGCTATGGATAAGAGCGTCTGCTAAATGCCGTAAACGTAACAACCACAAAAAGGAGAATTTGGGCAAAATACTTTGCTCTGGAACACTTGTGAGGACAAAACAATGCCCGACTCTGAGATGGTTTTAATTTATGCCACTGTTGTCATGACCTCATCCGTGTTATCACTGCAACAACCCTCTGGCCTGTCCTGAAGTGTTCTATAACATCCTAAAGTGTGTGTGTGTGTGTGTGTGTGTGTGTGTGTGTGTGTGTGTGTGTGTGTGTGTATGTCTATGAACTCCTACAGGAATTGACCTAAAGGTCAACATTATCAACTCTGTCCTAGTGTACTGAACATTTACATTATGGCCCAACATTTCTCAAGGCTGCACAGGCACACACACACACACACACACACACACACACACACACACACACACTTATATACTCCTTCATCCTCCCTTCCTCTGCTTATCAAAGGAGTTGGCCCTGAGGAGACGGCTGCATATTCTGGGTTGTCCACCTGCTTTAGTGTCGTAATCAGCCATTAGAGGCCTCTTTGGCCGGCCGCCCACCCCGCCGCCCGTCTCCGCGGCCGTGCGCCTGGAATACCGATGCTCAGCTGCACAGGCCCCATGGAAGGCTCTCGTCCCTTTCAGTCCCCCTTTCCTTCGATCCAAAACCCTCTTTGTTTTTCCTCGTCTTTTGTTTCGGCCTTTGTTGTGGCCACATAAAGGAGCCACACAAAACAAAATACGGTTTCAGGCCCATTAATTACAGCCAAATGAGGGCTTTGTGCCTGGGAAATTTTCATCCTCTTTTTCAGCTCCGCAGAAGGTTTCGGGGGGGGGGGGGCATGCCAGCATTTGGGCCTGCTCAGCATAACGCTCGGAGTTCAGGGACGGAGGCCTAGAGCCGGGCCGCAGGTTCTAACACGCTGCGGGTTGGGTTTCGTCCACCCTCATCGTCGGTGCATTTGTTGGGAAGCGAGCTGTCAGCGAGCACCGAAACGGAATTCTCAGAAACAGTTGTTAATGCACCCGCACGGTTCCTCGTGCCTGAGGAGGTCTGAAGCAGCCTCTGCAGCCGTGCAATATGTTGGAGGACAGCGCCCCCCGAAGGTGCACTGGAAAAGAAAAAAATATATGGCTCTCCTGGGCCTGCCGCTTCCCGAAAGCCTGCTCATCTGGTTTTAACTGCATCTTGAAGCCATTTGCTTGTAATATTGCTCGCAAATAATGTTCCAGGGATTACAAGAGTTAACATAATAGACGTTATAGCTTTCATTGGGAGCTCAGAATCGTTCCTTTTCACTCCGCAATCCCGACACAGGGCGCTTCTTTTCAGTGTGGTATAAGCTTGGCATAATATGTGGTCAGATGGCATCCAATTTGTCAGTCAGATCATTAATAAAATGTAATTACTTGTGACCTTGCTGTTATCGGCCTTTCCTTAAACAAGTCCTACGCTATGAAATTTAAGATACCTTGCAATTAGCTGGTATTGTTTGTGTAAGCCCTGTATATACAGTTTAGAAAATCAATCACGTGGGGCATGCAACATTTGGACATATAAATAGGCTATTTTTCCAAATGTAAAACGGCCACTTTTGGGACTTATTCATAAATGGATTGATTCTTTTTTTTTTTTCTTTTTTTTTCATACAGTTCATTATAAACTGTGATTTTTGACTTGGAGCGCACTGAGGTTTTGGACGGCGTTCCTGATTTGCCTGGAAATAGTGCCTCCGCCGACAAAAGAAAAACATACAACTTTCACTGGGGGAAATCAAGAGACTGGACTCGAGGGCCTGCCTGAGAGGAGTGGTAATCACGCTATGATTGCCGCTGGCAGGAAATGACATGCGTTGTCGTTTCTGGGCACGGTGGGGCAGTGCTGATGGGCCCTGAAGCTTCCCTGCCAGAAACAATTGGGCACAGATCTGCCTGTGTGCATTACAGGTGAAAGAGGCAGCTACCGGCTAGACGCTCTTCCGCGTATGTATTTACTTTTATGTTCAAGTTTTAAAACGTATCTTTTTCGATCTGTGGGTGCCTTCACTACACCACACCACCACCACAGCTTTCAGAGGCTGTGAATCATTGGTGAGTACATGTGTTAATACTTACTAAGAGCACTGTTAATACTTCATACTAATATTAATACTTTACAAGGTGCAGAACTCCCGTTACACACTCCTCGCCGTTATGGTGCAGCACAGAAGCGTGTGTACATTTTGACACATTAGCTAACGCCCGTGCTGTGGTCATATTCTTGATGCAGTGTCAAAAACTCTGCGTCATCCATCATACTGAGTAATGCCACATAAGAATAACATTGCTTGGCGTGTCGAAAAAACACTGACAAATGTCTGAGTGTAAGAGGGCAGAGAGGCCTACTGAGAGAGAGAGCAGGGCCTACAGGAGAAAAAGAGCCATCTGAGTCACAGCACTGGTGATTTTTCTCTCTCACTCTCTCTCTCTCACCCACCCTCACCTTCTTCTTCCTTTCGTATTCTTTTCACCAGTTCCTATGTTTTATTCTGTGTGGCTCAGTGGTAGAGGACTTGCTTCGCATGTATGAGGTCCTGGGTTCAGTATCCTGTGTCTCCATTGCAAATGACTCATAGCAGGGTGGCTGGTGGCCCAGTGGTTGGGGAGTTGCCCCTGTGATCAGAAGATTGAATCCCAGGACTGCTAGTGGCACCACTGAGGTACCCTTGAGTAAGGTACCGTCCCCACACACTGCTCCCCGGGC
>JBBIGA010000027.1:2032665-2059204 GCA_037576975.1 Alestes dentex | reverse complement strand
AGCAGCTTCACTCCTGATTCAGTTTCTGATGGATGAAACAGAGTCACACATGCACACACTCCGCTCTTAACATCACTATTGTAATTGTTGCAGTTGTAAAATAATCTAAGTGTTGCGTAGTTTAATATTTTCAAGATATAATAAATTATTTATACATATGGTTTTTAAATTTTCTCCAAACATTTTTTAAAATCAAGTGTGGTCAATAGTGTATAAAACAACAGTGACATGCACATTTTACACAGACACACTCCCACAAAGTACAAAAGTAATAATCAGAAAAAAATGATGCGGTCTCTTATTTTTTTCCTTGGCTGCATATATTTATATAAGGGTTTAATTATAATTCATTCCCCACTTTTTACCCTAAATGTTGATGTGTCTGAGTGCTGTTGAGGTGTTGTGTTGTATGTTGCACCGATGGTCCAGGAGGACATTTCGTCTCACTGTGTACTTAATGTATATGGCTGGAAAAATAAAGCTATACTTGACTTGACTTTCATAATAAAATTGTACATGCTGTGAATGTACATGCCCCCAAGCTTTTTGTTGGGACTGGTTGAGTCTAAGTAGACTAGTCTTGTTTTAAGGGTGGAGTGTGACAAAAACAGGGATGATCTGGTTTACCCTCAGCTGATTGGTGATAATATCAGTGTTCATGGCAATTTCCCAGTTATTTCTGGCATCTTTAGTCGAGAGCTGGTGATCATAAGCTCCAGGCCCTGTTCAGAAAACAAACAAAATCATCACAAAATATTTCACGGAAAAGAGATTCATATTGTTTTTTATTATTTAACACATGGCAAAGTGAAGCTATGTGAGCCATACTGGAACAAAACATAAGAGTATTCAATGAGAAAAGTAAAAAAACAAACAAAAAAAAAACCTAACTGTCACTAAAATGCATGAAAAATTATATCTTAAAAATGTGGATTCTGCAAACAGTTGCACAGGTCAAGAGGTCAAAATCATCAGAGATAAGTTTATGTGGATTTTGTAGTGTTTTTCATGCTGATTTTAAATCTGTGTTTAGTTTTTCCCTAACACGTACAGTTTTCGTGATGAAGCTAGTTATATATATTGCATGATAGTGGTATAATTTGCCTTTAATAATCATATTATAAGCGTTTTTGAAGAAACAGTGGTAGCTGACTGACTCTGATCATTATATCTATGCCACAGTGTGCACCTATCTGACTTCAAACTGAAAATATTGAAACAGTTACTTGATTGGTGCCTGCAGTTTAATAAAAACCACCTGCAAGTACATTGCAAACTAAAATTTACTCAAATTCAAAAAGTTGATGTGACCGAAAAAAACTAAGTAGATCTGAAATCAGCATGAAAAACCGGTTTAGAAAAGTGTGTTGTGGTTTCTGATGATTACAACATTTTTTTTGTTGACCTGTGTTATTAGTTCGGTTCTAAGAAAAAAAAATCAGCGAATGACTGAGGCCACGAACTCTGAACCGCGACTTCACGGGGGAACGCTGTATCAGGAAGAATTTCTTACACTGACTAGGCTTATAGGGCTCTAGCAAGTTGCTGATGATCAGGTGAACAGTGCAGACTGTGTCATCCGCCCCTTTTCCTATAGCTCTGCTCAGCTGCTCCATGTCCTTCATCAGGTGGGCCATCAGAAACTTCCCGGGCTCTGCCAGGGGGGGCTTGATGATCGCGCTAATGTCCTGGGAAAGTTAATACACAAGCTTATGGATTTTAGCATTAGAAATGTTGAGGTGCATATTCATACACAGCAAAACCTGAGCAGAATTCCCCAAAAGGTCCTTTCAGTTCCTCAGTAAGTTAAGTTAGTAAGTGAAACATAAGCCAATCTTCCGGCTATGTGTACACAACAGAAATGCTTCTTTTGCAGTAAGATTGGTCTTTTTCTTTTTTTTACCTGGCTGGTGTTCAGGTCTGTTATGATTTTGCTGGAATGGCGTAAAGCTGAAAGATTTCCAAAGTGGCCGCTATCAATAACCCAAACCCAATTTTAACTTAAAGGTGAAGTGACCATTTTTGTCATATCTGAACACATCACAGCACAGTGAGAAATTAATTCTCTGCATCTAACCCATTTAACCCATTCATTAAGTAAAGCAGCGGGCAGCCAGGAACACAGCGCCCGGGAAGCAGTGTGTGGGGACGGTACCTTTGCTAAAAGGTACCTCTGTGGCACCACTAGTAGCACTGGGATTCAAACTCACAACCTTCTGATCGCAGGGGCAACTCCCTAACCAACAGGCCACTAAGCCACCCTGTTCCCAGCAGATTAGGATTCACTGTATCAGAGGCCCCTGACTAATAACATGAAATATAACATGTAGCACCTTGGGGTGGTTGCAGGCCCCCAGCAGCATGGCCATGTGTGTGAGCATCCTGAGCAGGGTGAATGGAGCAGGGGACATGTTCTTTGTGTCCTGCATGTCTGGGTTGTCCCTGCGACATGGATCACCAAGAATGTGCCCTGTCTGTGTTCGGTCGCCCCTGCAATGACAACGGGAAGTTAGCCATGCACAGCACCCACATGGCACAAAATATACTGGATACAATTTGGTTTAAAATGCTTCAGTCAATATAATACAATCCTTCAGCACTATTATATCTAACAATAAAAACATGAGACATCATAATGCATATCACAATCCTTCACGGGTTTTTCACAAGACACAATATTGATGCAACCCGAGATGCCACATTCAAAACCAGTATCCAAATCTATGAATACAAATCTACTTACACTGAAGTAAATCTAATTAAGCATAACCAATGGTGGTCTCACTGTACTGAAATACACAGTTAGTCAGTGTTCTTTAGTTGCTGGTATGATCAGCCCTACCATACTGTATGTTTCATTCAACATTGTAAGTATTCTAAAAAAAATAAAATAAAAAAAAGCAAAAAGTTAATAATAAAAAAATCAGATGTTTCTGTCTATTTTCCAAATATCCACTTGGCATGGAAAGGGTATTTTTACTGATCAATATAAGATTTTTTTTTTTGGATCAACTTAGTTATCATTGCTGTACAGTTTTCTCAATGGCTCTGTAATCATCTACTTGTGCATTAATCCTCTTGGACACATCTAGAGAGTGTCCAACATTAATTCCAGACTTTTAACATGTACATGTTCTGTTAGCTTACTGTATTTGAAAGGCATGGAAGCCATGAACAGGTTGGTGATTAGTGCCCCCTATCTCTGTATTACAGTCTGGACAGCGACTCCTCTCCATCGGCTGACCACACTAAGTCAGTGCAAAAGAGAAGGCATACTCGTATTAAGATAAAACAAACAACTCAACCCATGGCAGAATAAAAAATACAAAGAAACTGGAATTAAAGTGACTTACCTCTCCAACAGTGCATGGATGACCATTTGGACAAACTGTAGAGAAAATAAATATATGATCTGTAACCACATATTTCATGATGAGGAGGTATTTTAAATTACAGAAGCTACTTACAGTACCACTGCAGGGGTCCCATGGCCTGCTGGGCAACAGCGAGCATGTCATCCGGCATTGTGGGTATAAAGGATCTCTATATACAAAAAAGGCATATATTAGTCTATATTACAATATAATTTTACAGTTGCTTCTGTTTTGTTGCACCATGATCCTGGAGGAACGTTGTTTCGTTTCACTGTTTACATTGTATATGACTGAAATGACAATGCAGTCGACCCCTGAAATTCGCGGGGGTTACGTTCTAAGAGCACCCGCTAATTGTGAAAAAAAGCAAATTTGTGATGAGGTAAAAACAAATGCCTATAAATACCTGTTTTTATAGTCTAACCCCTAAATATGACAGCCAATGTACTCCCAAAACACTTTAATTTCATTTTACATTTAAAAAAAAGTAAAGGTAAACTCGAGATAACTGTTCTGATGCTGGAATGCTGGACTGCAGCTGCCAGAGATGCGTCACAGGGCAGCAGCCAATCAGCAGCAAGAAGAAATAAATAACACTCTCGAACTGGCTCCTTTCAAACCTCCCGCCTCTGAGTACAGTGGTATTTCACCATCCCAAGACATGTTGCTTTGTGTTCTCAACAGTACTGAGCTGAATTCATGTTGATATTTATGTTACAAAATTAGTAAATTATATTTTTCAAATAATTTAGCGGGGGTCGACTGTAAACCTACTTGACTTGAATATCTTTCACACCATCAGCCAGAAGAGTCAATAAGAACATGGAAGGTAAAGCCACACCTGCATGGTGGCAGAGAAGAACGCGAGCTGCTGGAGGGGCCGCAACACTGCTTGGTTTGTACAGAGAAGCACTGCTGCTAAATGAACAGTTAGCTCCACCGCAGCATGCTCACTGCTCGATGCGTCAGGACGCACATGCAGGGCTTGCAGACGATTGAACACCAGTGTCTGCGCAAATGCCTTAGATTCTGGATTGGCAAAGACTTCAGAGTTCTTGATGAAGTCCTCAAGAGCTCCCAATAGCTATGAAAAAGAAACAGTAGGTTACAAAATGTGACATTAATGGGAGAAAGTGGAAAATGAAATGAGATTTGTGAGGTGGTCACCTCAGGTTTAGGGTGGATATTGGGGTCAGCAGCTCTGTACAAGGAAGTGACTTCTCTGAATAGAGCTAGTAACAGGTACACAGTCTTCTTCACAGGTGAACTTCTGCAGGTCTGTACACATCCACAAGTCAATTTAACGCTTGATTATGTATAACTTATTTTAAAAGCAATTCATATGTATATGCATATGTATATACACTGAGGAGAGATACCTCACAAGCCTTCTGTATTTGTTTCATTTTGCCATCTAACATAGCCGTGGCAATGACGTCTCGGATACTCTTGTACTCCACACCACACACTAGATACTGATCAATCTGGTTGCTGTCTTTATTCTAAAAAATAAATAAACACTACTTACAATGCAGTTTTTGATTGTTGTTCCGTTTATGGAAGTTTTGTAAAAGACGGAAAACCCACCATCTGGAGAACCACCCGAGGAAACAGCCAAATATGGTGATCTTCACACAGAAGATTCTGAACGTAATCAACTCCCTTAAGGCTGCAGATTTTCCGGATGAGGTAGACCCGGTACCAGTCGTTCCCACTGCGCTCACACAGATTAACCACACTTTTCAAGAATGCTGTCACTCCAGGTGGGGTCTCCTCTTGAGTAACTAAAGTAACAAAGAAAACATACTGAACTACTAGAGAAAACAACTGAACAGATTGAAAGGAACAGAAATACTGGGCCAAATCAGGATATTAAATGACATTTGCTTCATTTTAGGCCTGTTCCAAATGAATCATGAATTCACTGAGTATTTGTTGTATTTTGTTGTTACATGCACTACATATCCAATATTTTGTAGATTATTAACATCCTTTCAGAAGAAATGTTGGATGAGTAGGTGTCTACGAGCTTTTGGACGTACAGCTCCAAAAAAAACGCTGCAGTTTATTTTTAAAGCAGAATCATTGAGTATGACAACCATTCCATGCCAGTGTCTATTAAATTCCTACACAAGCACCTCATTCTGCTTTATGAGGGACTGATTAGTGATCACCAGAATCACATCTTATTTAATGAGGAAAAGTATAAAAACACTGCTGTAATCAACACTCTCCTCTCGCAATATGACCAGTTGGATGGTAAAACACAACTAGAAGCACGTCAAAGGTAATTATTGCCATTTTGTTTAAAAGTGAACAAGAGATTTGCTCTCTTTGAATTATTCAATTTATGTAAACACTGCATCATTTCTCTTATTTCGATGTTTTGTATATTTTTATTTGGAAATTAGGACAAATATTGTCAGCAGTTCTTAAAAACTAAGGCAAAGCTCTTTAGTTCAAGTTCAATACTTGAACTAAAGAGGTCAAATCAGAAAAACTGAACATTTTTGCAGTGGTCTCTTATTTTTTTCCAGAGCTGTATAGTGAATATAGGTAGTTATTCCAGGGTGAACGCACTGAAAGGCATTGAGAGTAAAGTAAAAGCACAACACAACAGACACATCTCTTCTTGTAACTTGCCTGCATTGGTGTTGACCACTAGATCCGCTGTCATATCCAGACACAGGCGAATTCTGGCCACCTGCTGCAAGTGCTCTATGGTCACAGTATCAGTGGCCCCAGCCCCAGAACTGAGGAACTCCAGCACAAAGTTCCTCTCCTCCTGCAGACAGGCCTGCTGCTCAGCTACAGAATGCCACTTAGTTCGCTCAAACATAGAGTCCTAAACACACAGCAAAAAGGCATAATGGGAAAAAGTTGGAAAGGGAAGGTGGAAATCTGTGCCTAAAAACTGAAAAGGGAAGTCATATTACTAGGCATACCTCCAGACAGTTTATGTACAGAGTGTACAGTTCAGTTTTGTCAGCCTTCTCAAGGATGATGCTCTGCTCCACTCCTGTGAGATACTGCTGAAGATACCCTTTCACATCATCAAAGCTACAAGGTATGCACACACAAACACACACACACACACACACACACACAAACACACACACACAAACACACACACACACGTGTGCATACACACAAGGAAGAGACACTTTAGGAGATCTAATCTACGTTTTTGAAACTCTAAACAAAGTGACACATTTCATCTCACCACGCTCACCTGTATTTCAGCAGCAATTTCAGCACTACAGAGCGCACAACTGGGTTTTTGTCCACAGAGTCATCAAAAGGAGAGAGAGCCTTGGTCAAAAAGCGCCGATCGCGGCCTTGTCAATGGAAAAACAAGAGACACCCATTTGCATTGACCTGGCTCATACCCTCATACATGACAAATACAGTGTTCCCCCGTGAAGTCGCGATTCAGAGTTCAGAGAATTTAGACACAGAATAATGCAGAATCAAATATGAGAGGAACATAAGCCTCCCTGGCTACCAAGAGTTTTGTGTGGTCTCTAACTGAAAACAGCAAACATGGTATACAGTCGACCCCCGCAAATTCGCGGTTCAAAATTCATGGACTCTTTTTCTTAGAACTTAACTAATAATTTTTTTGCAGAAACCCCTGCAAATTCACGGAAACCGCAGATGTCCTTCGCTTTTTTATTTTATTTTTTTTGCTTTTTTATAATAATTTTTCAAGCATTTTAGCGCTAAATTATTAAGAAAAATATAATTTACAATTTTTAAAAACAAATATTAATGTAAATTTAGCTAAATTTCCATGTAAAATATAACTGTATAAATTTTTTAGTACTGTCGAGAGAACACAAAGCAACAGTATACGAAAATGCCGAGACAGGAGGTTTGAAAGTAGCCAATCCAAGAGTGTTATTCACTTCTCCCTGCTGCTCCCTGCTTTTTTAAGTTTCAAATGAAATTAAAGTGTTTTGGGAGCATATTTGGGGGCATATTTAGAGTTTAGACTATAAAAATAGGCATTTATAGGCTTTTTTTTTTTTACCACATCACAAATTCATGGTTTTTCACAATTCGCGGGTACTCTTGGAACATAACCCCCGCAAATTTCAGGGTCAGCTGTTTATAAACTCTCAATCCTACCTCTGACAATGGACACTGAGCCTGCCTCTACCATTAGGAAAGATAGCAGGTGGAAGATAATATCCCTGCTGGGTGGTGAGTTATCTCTGAAGCAGACAGTGGAGACCAGGTCAATGAAGAAGGCGTTGCACTGCTTTCTGAACCGGGCATTCCGTTTGATTAGGATCCTAATAAACAAATACATGACACAGTCACCTCCACAAGACACTAAACTGAAAAGCAAGCCAAGTATCTAATTTATCAAAAAAACACCATCATCAATAAATGCATATCACAGAGCAAGAACCTCCATCACAGTAATAGGGTCCCCAGTGTACCGAATGTTTTCTGAAGGCGTGAGACGAAAATCATCCTCTACCATCTGCATGCAAAGTGGGCAGTACATCTGTCCTGGTATTAGCCACTGCTTGATGCAGGCCAAGCAGTAGATATGGTCACAAGGCAGGCTCAGAGGCTCCTGAGGGTCCCCCATGCACACAGGACAGGGCTGGAACCCAAACCTGGTACGGCAACAAATGGGAGAGACTGACGTCAGCTTTAGCTGTAGAAACAGAATGCTATTGTGACATCAGATTGATGCTATGTACCTAAAAATGCGGTCGTTTGCTGCATCTTTGCAGGCTTTGAGTATAGTGATAACTGCCTCAAATGGTTGCTTCTGTTTGAGGTCTGAGTTCTTGTCCAAAACCTTAAATGAGGATGGGAAAGATGTCAGCTACAGAAATGTGTGCTATGAAAAAGCAAAATGAGTTAGAAAGTAAAAGGTGAAAATGACTCACTTGTGCCAACTGTCGAGTGTGCTCTAGAATCAATGGTTTCAGGTCCTGGTCCACATCTTCTTCACCAAGCATCATGTGTTCAACAAACAAGGAGAGAGAATAGATACGACGCCAGCCACGCCTGACGAGAAATGACAGACACATAGTGAAGTACGTTGTTAGAGCAGGGTTTACCTGTTTTCATTGCATTTATAGTAGGAGTGTGACGAGATGCTCAGCTCAGCTCACGAGACAATACACAATTTTGGGCTCACGAGAATGAGACGAGACAAGACAAGATTTTAACAAGATTTTCCAGAAGACTTTTAAATAGATGACTGGAAAAGGCCTTTCATTTGACTAAAAGTCAAAAACACAAAGCAACGCAGGTGCATTTTGAAATGATGCAACTGATCACTGCAGCTTTACTTTTTATTATTAATTTTAAGCTTGAATGATCATATGCAGTAACAACTGGACAGAACATTCTGCACACACAAGTTTTTGCTACAAACTCAAATGACTGGCTTATCTTGTATCATTCTCAATAGTTTCATCCAACCTTATATCTGTGCATGGACTCCTAACTAGTTGAAGCTGGGTCTGACCTTCTAACTGAACTCTGTTTCACAAGGTGAACATAAAAAATAAAAACAATAAAATTCACAAAAATAAAAAACTTTTCCTAGTCTCTTTTAAGTGAAAGTCAGTGCAAACCATAAATCAAAGTAGTACACTCAGTCAGTGCTCAAAGTACAGAGTGACCAGATTTTTCTTCAATCATGATCCAGAGTTCTGGACCGGAGAGGATTACAACCACACAACCTAGCCTGAGATTTAGTCATATTTCTGAAAAAAAAAAAACAGCTGAGACATCTGGGTGCTAATTATGTCTCCTGCAGTTGAAAAGACACGCTCACTTGGGAAAAAGATCGCAGGGATGACAAGGTATTCTTTGGGACGTGGCGACAGCAAAGGTTCTGTGGTGGTTCTGTGGGTGCTCGTGTTAGTCGCGGTGTATAACTATTTTCTGGCGGTGCTTCCAAATTGTGATCTGTCTGTCATTGTTTGGTTACCTGCTAGATAATTAACGGTGAAAATATTGCCACACAAATGACTTTAAGGGTGTTTTCACACTTGGTCCGTCTCAGCCCTTAAAGCGAACTCAGATCAATTAGTCAGCATTTTTTTTCGTATATGTGAACACGCCAAATGAACTCTGAAACGAACCGCACTGAGACCACATCGGGAGGCGGTCACAGTCCGTTTCGCTTTCAGTCCATGCCACGGTTCGGTTAACTCGCACATTATGAACACAATGCACTCCGGGTTCATATCAACAGTTTTCATCCTCTCGCCTCGCCGTAGGTAGATCACGTGGTACAGCCACAGGAAACCATATGCAGGAAACAGACAACAAACAATAAAGAAATAAACTAATAAATACGAATAAACTAATATATGATAATAAAAAATAAAAAAACAATAAATATATAAATATATAAATAAAGGGACCTAGAGATTCTTGTCAAGATCAAGTTTCTCTACCAAATTGCTGAGCCTCAAAGCATTCTTGCTCAGCTGAAGAACGATAGCGTAGATCTTTGTGGATAATGTAGACGTTTGGTAGAGCTTTTAAACATCTACTCTCATGGAGAAAAAAAAAATCCCAAGAATGAGGAACGAGAAGAGACAGCAGCAGCAGGCTGGATGAGGAACTGAAGTGTGAACAGAAAAAGAACTGAGACCCCATCTGAGCTGAAGCTGAACAGAAAGAGAACCGAGTCGCCTTTCAAATAAACTGCATTAGTTCTCTTTCACTCACTGAACATGGGCTGCCATGGTTCTGCTCAGTTCTCCGTAGTGCCGGAAGCTTTCCTCTGAGCAGACCAACTGAACTGGTATCTGTAACTTCTTCACCTGTCGCAGCCATGTAGCCCCGTGAGTAAATGTATCCAGAGCTTGCGGCTCCAGATACTCAACACAGGCCATGGCAGCATACACATCCAGTGCCTGAAGACATGAAGAGAGAGATTCAAGAACAACTTATTATCCTTACATCCTTCATTTTTTCTTCAATGCTTGCAGTGAATTACTTATTATTATGAAAGCCACACCATACCATTTCCATGCCTTCCCTAGACTGTCTGTTGTCCAGGAGCACCTGAGCAATCTGAGGCTCAATGGTAATCATCCTGTAGAGGTTCTGTAGACGGTTTTTAAACTTGTGGTAAGCAGCATGGATCCAGGGAAAGGACATCACATCATTCTGAACCGCACTCTGATGGCCTTTCAGTTCATTAACACAGCACTGCAGGGCTCCAGAAAGGAGCTGTGGGTTATACAAAAAAAATGAGAACACACAAAGCATTTCAGCAGCTGTGCAATTAAAAACTAAGTCAAGTTAAATGTTTCAAATATTTTTAACACTGACTTGTAGTTCCACCTCTGATGTTACACTCATGGTCAAACAGATAAAATCCTGAAGATATCTGTAAAAGAACTCCATTTGTACTTCTTCCTCTGCTTCTGCAATGCACCTGCCCAATGGAGTCTTCCAAAAGAATTTAACAAACTGTTTCTGTGAGCGACCTATAGTTATAAAGGAAAAGATAAACAAAGATTAGAGATGTGAGTACACCAGTCACGATAATTACAGGTCTGGAAAAAAATAAAGAGACCGCTGCAATTTCATTTTAAATCAGCATCACTCTGATTTATGAGGTACTGATGAGGTGATCACCTGAATCAAATCTTATTTAATGAGGAAAAGTATAAAAACACTGCTGTAATCAACACTCTCCTCTTGCAATGAGACCAGTTGGATGGTAAAACACTACCAGAAGTAATTACTGGCATTTACTTTCAAGGTCCCATTACATGAAATTTCACTTTATGAGATTTTATAACATGAATATGCATTCCCCTAGACTGCTTATGGTCCTGCAGTGGCTAGAAATGGCGATGGGTGTAAGGAGAGCCTTGGTCATCCTGCTCCGCCTTTGAGAGAACGACAGCTCAGATGGCCTGATCTGGAATTTTCTCCGTATGTCGTCATGAGGGGAAAGGTTACCTCCCTGTTCTCATGCGCTTTGCCCGCCCAGAGAATTTCGCCCCCTAAAAAATTAGCTCCACCTACTGTCAATGCTATCCTGTGAGAGACCACTTTTGCCTGTAGAGACATCATGGCTTGCAAACGAGTGAAGCATGGCAGTGGCTCGGTGCGTAGTTGTACAAATGTATTTTTTAGTTCCTTCCTACGAGCCTCTGAAGAAAAAGGGGACTAATTTAATTTTTTCTGGAAATGTGCCGACACAATACAGAGCTGGTCTTGCTGAACGGCTGAAAATTGAGTCTGGATCAGTACCACCTCTCCTTGGCTCAGATACAAAACCTTGGACAAGTAAGTCAACTTAACATTAGCTCTGCAGCTAACAGCTAACAGCCCAGTTAGCAAGCAACTGTCACAAATGTAAAGGTAGATAGTATCAGGTATTAACTCGAGTATTGTACTTCTTTGTTATTTGGACAACCGTGCTGCTGTTAGTCTACGAGCCATTGCTATACACTGTAAACATTAGCGCATGGTACCGCAAGCTTGCTCCTCCCCCACCCTCCACCTTGCCCCGCCTCTCTCCACCTTGCCCCGCCTCTCTCCTCCTCCTTATCATTTAAAGCTACAGACGCAGAAACGGCGCGCCCTGGGGAAATCCCATTGTTGGACTGGCTCGAAGTGGCTGTAATTCTGCACCAAAGCTGAATTTCGGAAAGAGACTTGTTTAAAGAACAATATTTTTATTTGGAAATTTTTCAAATATTATTATACGAGAAATATTTTCAGCAGTTTTTAATAACTAAGGCAAAGCTGTTTAGTTCAATAGTTCAACTGAACATTTTTGCAGTGGTCTCTTATTTTTTTCCAGAGCTGTACATATGATTACATCAGAATTATTTAAGCTGATCAGTTATTTTTACTGATGAAAAATATTTCCTACAGCCTTTATATTTCACACATATATAGCATCACGATAACTAGAATGTGAAACTGGTGTGTTGTCATCTGTTGAGATGAGGAAATCAAATTAAAATACATACACTGAAACGTCCTGTAACTTGATGCTATAACTTGTTTTACAGAGTAAGTACAGAGAAGGCCAAAGTAAAATTTGTTCATTTGTTAGCTGCACAGCTAGTTCTAAAGAGTCCAAAGAAAAATATGTAAGTTTTCCTTAACTGATTACAAGCTGCACAATATCATTTCATGTTATTTCAAGAAAATAGCAGCCACAAGGTAAAGATAGCTGAAGTGCAAGATGGTCAAAGATGGCTGATTTTGCCACTGTAGGCTTTCACAGCTGCATAAAATAGCTTTACAGGTTGAAGAACAGATGTGGACTATCTGAGCACTGATGTACGTCGCTCTTGATAAGAGCGTCAGCTAAATGCCTTTTATGTAAATGTAAAAAAAAAAAAAGACTATAATGTTAATCATAATGATTTTTTTTCTCTTAACTGTTAGCCACAATTTCATGATCGCTCCAAACCCATACATTAACAAGTACTGCAAAGATGCCTTTTCCCTAACAGCATTACTTACCTTCTCGATGCAGTGCGTGTACCCAATGTTCTTCCAAGTAATCTTTGATTCTCCAGCTGAATGGCAGGATGCAGCCCATGTTACCATTTGCAGCAATGTAGTTCTGAACCAGATATGACTTTGAGGCCGAGCTGTAAATGCACAGAATACGAGCATGGGAAACAGATCAAGTAAATAGTTTCTCTCCCTGTATCAAAGTGATATTTCAATAGAAATGCTGAATCTGCTTACTTAGGATCCACTCTCGTGTATGGAACTTGCAGCAACTTGTCATTTCCAAAGATGTCCAACCACAGCTTCTTCACAGATTCACCCGAGTTTGCATCAAGCAGGAGGTCAAGATTGTGATCGCGGTCAATTACTGAGATCAGCTGAGCCAGGAAGGGAATAACTACAGCTTGAACTCGCTTCCACAGCGTATGCCTGAAACAGAATTAAAATCAATTCCTGATAATGTCATGATTTTCAATAATACTAACAGAAAAAATACAGTAGTGTGCAATTTGTTATTGAATGTTAAAATACAGCTCAGGAAAAAAATTAAAAGACAACTGCAATTTATTTTTAAAACAGCATGTCTATGCGTATGACAACCATCCCATGCCAGTGTCTGTTAAATTCCTACACAAGCACCTCATTCTGCTTTATAAGGTACTGATTAGTGATCACCTGAATTTACTTTTTCAAAAGTAATTTATCCCCTTAGTAAACTAGTGTTTCTCCCCTTAGTAAACTAGTGTTAACTCTAATTATGTACTTACCTGAAGGTTCCACCCTCTTGAAGGGCATCAATATTAGATGCCTCTTTGAAAACCCAGTTCTTGGCCGAGAGATTATGTTCATCTTGGGCCATCAACAGGGAGTGAAGACGCCGCTTCACAGTTTTTAGAAACGTAGCTGTTTATTACAAATGTAAAAGTTAGTTTTGACTCAACATGACATAAACTGGGGATGTCAAACTCATTTTGGGTTATGAGGGCCGGACCAAAAATACAGCCGTTACGTCATATTTTTCCAAAGTCTACATTTTTCCACTATTTCCACAGTAAAATAGAAAGTTACAGTGTTGCAAAAGATGATAAAACGCTAATTCATTTCTTACTTTTTGAAAATAGTCCGCAGGCCGGACAAAATTGATCGCCAGGCCGTATGTTTGACCCTCCTAATATAAACCTTTAGCTATGAAATCATAATGTTCACACCTTGAAGTTCCTCTCCTTCAGTCAGGAGAGTTAACAGAATCTCTACTCTTCTAGTGTTGCGACAGCCAGCCTCGCCCTGGTCCGTCAGCATGCCCACTGCTCTCTGAACACAGCTACGCACCAGCGCTGTGGTGTCGAGGACATTCTCCCAGCTCTGTGACCAAAACACATGAATAATCTACCAACCACTGAAACAAAAACACAAAAGTGGTGATGTCGGTACAGTCGACCCCCAAAATTCGCAGAGGTTATCTTCCAAGAGCACCCGCGAATTGTGAAAAAACGCGAACTTTACCCTACATTACCCTAAAAGGAAATGTAAAGGCAAACCTGTATCCGTACTGTATAGTTTACACTGAACTGCTGTCTCTTGCAGGGCTAGAACGTAAAATATGAATGTTACACCTGTATAGACTGTACTGTAATTCATGCAAACACATTTTCTTTAATAGGCGCTGTCATTTTCTTTGGTGTAAGCAGGGTAAATACATAAATAATTTTATTAACAAAATGAAAAAAACAAGAGCACTCAGCGAAGAACTCGAGAGAGCTCCACGTGGGAAACTGTTCTGATGTGGGAATGCTGGACTGCAGCTGCCAGACATGTGTCACAGGGCAGCAGCCAATACACGGTTGCTTTGTGTTCCCTCAACAGTACCAAAACGTTTATAGTTATATTTTATATGGAAATTTTGCTGAATTTACATTAATATTTATGTTACAAAATTAGTAAATTATATTTTTCTTAATAATTTAGTACTAAAATGCATGAACAATTATATATTGCGACAAAAAAAGCAAAAAAAAATAATTCAGAGGATATTTTCAGTTGCTGCGAATTTGCGGGGGTTTCCGCAAACAATTTAGTTCACTTTTAAGAAAAAAATCAGCAAACAACTGAGGCCACAAACTCTGAACTACGAACTCTGAACACTATACTTACAATGCTGACATCTTGATCCATTTTCTCTTCTTCTGCATACAAGTCTTCTGTCTCCATAGCTGCAACAGACATAACCCACTTAGATTTTATGCATCTGTGTAAACATACCAAAAATGTTAGACAAGGGATTTGGTGGTTACCCTCAGGCTGTGGTTCTTTTTCCTCAAACAGTTGGCTGATGGAAAGACACTGCAAGGCTTTAATATCCGAAATAATATCTTTTGATTTTCTAAGGTCATCAATGTGGACTGACTTCCAGGGACCTTAAAAGTTAAAATATTAATTAACAAGAGTCTGTTGAAAATACAAACATGTAGTTTAATGAGTCCCACAGCTCAGTTGTCCCACCTCCATGAAATCCAACGTAAGAGGTTCCGCCTTCTATCCTTGGTAATTTGGTGATAAAGTAGACAAATGTTCTTATGTTCTCAGAATTCCTGAATTTGTTGATTTCACTGATTGTAGAGTACCTAGAAAAAGTTTGAAACTCACACTGTCATGCCTGCATTAAGTTTCATGTTATCAAGGGTGAAACACAGTCATGGGTAAGACTCACTTTGCAGATGCAATGAGATTGGAGCTTTGTAAGTCTTCATCAAAATCAGTCTGAATAATCAGGATTTTGTTTTTGGAGTTGCTGTTCAAAAAGTTCCTGAAAATATAAAAGCGGTAAAATATATAAAACAAGTACAAGTACAAACTGTAGTACTGTATTCGTTTAAGATCACTGAAGACAGAGATTCATGCATACCTGATCTTCTTCAGGAAGGAATGCTCTGTTTCGAATTGCTGCAGTGCAATAAGCTCAATGTCTGGAACCACTTCCTGAAGCTGCTCAAGGTCAGCTTTTGTTAGAAGCCTGGAGAAGGTAGTTACCTGCAGGATTTCAAAATTAGTTTAGTGTTGTCAAAAAATGGATTTCTTTAAAAATAAAACACAAAAGTCACCTTTACCTCAGTGAAACAGACATGGCTCCACTTTTCCTGTTCTACGTGGCAAAGGACAAAGTCAGCCAGGGAACTGTGCTTCTGTTCTTCAAAGTAGACCCTTGCTAGGTGTTCACTTTCCACACGTGGAAGAGCTGTGCTATCAAGGCGAACCACTGCATCTGGTGTAGCACAGTTTAGCAGGATGAGTTTGGCCTCTTCTAACAGCTGACGGTCAGGGTCAGAGAGCTCCATCTCTCCTTTCTGTCTCTCTGTAACTTGCAGGAGGACTGAGGCACACGTATCACAGTGATAACCTATGAAAACATCAGCTGCGTCGTACTTCTGAGCAGCATGGGAAGCTAATGAATGATGGTTCTTAGGAGCAATGAACTGTCCAACCCATTTTTCAAGCTCCCTGACAAGTTCCTTTTGTTCATTCTTCAATACGGTATTGATGTCCAGGTAATGTTTCTCCAGCCTGTTGATCAGAGGAATGGGAAACTGCTTGTAGACAACTTCTTTCTCTTCAATTACAATGAGCCTGAAATCTCTGTGCACTCTACATTTCACACGATGAGTTCCGAGCCCCAAATCCACGTATTTCTGACCTCCGAGGCAAACGTAGTATTGATTGAGTGCATCATACAAGCTTTCATACAGGTTCTGTAAATTCAGAAGCACAATGGTTTGACCAGTTTCCATGCAAATCTTGACACGATTGATGTTGCGGCAAATCTGAGTGTATTCCTGGTCCTTTGGGAAACTTGAGCCAAAGATGATTTCAGGTTGGTATTGCTCTGAAAAGAATGTCTGCTGAAGTATTTGCAAAGCTGCGTAGTTTTTAGTCAGAATGAGTAAGTACCTACATTCCTCATCTTGACCAATCGCTGAGATGTTCTGTCTTACAAGCTCGATGGCACTGATGCTTTCAAGGTTCGGTTTTAGATGAGACCTGCTGATGAAAACAGTGACAGCATTGATGTCATCTTTGCCGCTGAAGTTCCTCAACACAGCTTCCACAATCTGCTCGGCGCTAGGTTTTTGCTCTGAGGCCTTGGCAACCGCAAACATCATCTTAATCAAGCTGTAATAGTCACGCAGACCAAAAAAACCTTTCCCTTGCTTCTTGCAGACGTTGAGGTAAGCTCGAGCAAACGGCTTGAAGAAATCCCTGACCTTGTCAAGGATCATCGCATCAGAAGAGCAAATGCCTTTGGCACTTTCAATCAACTCATTCTCATCAGGATCACCACGAGACACAAATATTCCTCTGTTCATTTTTGCTGGGTCCAAAGCCCAGTTGGATATTCCAATAAATCCAACTTTCTTGTGAGGCAGTGGCTGATCATCTATGCATCCCTCCTCAAGCAAAGGATGAAGGGTTTTCAAGGGCATTTTGGGAGAATCCTCGGCTAAACCAATCTCATCCAGCACCACCACCGAGACATACTCCTTTAGATTCTTGCCCTCCTGAAAACGGGCACACTGCTTGAAAGTGTTGATGATCCCATCGGGGGTGGAATGGGGACTACACTGAAATGACACCAGATGAATCTGTTTCAGTTTCCTGTACAAGTCAGAATGGGCTGCATGGCCTTGCATGGCATCTGCGACCAGAGTTTTAGACAAAGACTTGGAGCTTCCAGGCTTCCCGACCAAGAATAGGGGAATACGCAGCTCAATGCAAATCACCATCATGAACACGTTCTCTTTCAAAGCATTGTTTTTCGCAATTGTTTCACCCAGTGGAACTCCACTCAGAAGAAGGTCTTGCATCACGGAAATCTCCTGGATCAGCTTCCCTGGGGTGTATGTTGCTGGTAAGAATTTGCAGATCTTGATCCTGTACTTCTCTTTGTCTTCCAAGCAGGCATGATAGCAGACACCAATGGCCATCATTAACGACCACAAAATAGGGTTTCTTTCAGCAATGCTCTGTTGACTTTCATCATTTCTCTGATTTTTCTGACCACTCTCATACCTGGTAAGTTCTGAAAGCAACATTTCATTATTTTGATAGAACCATGCAAACACTTGCATGCAGCGCTCAACATCCCTCAAGCTTACAAAGCTACATTCATCCTTTCTTGTCCTCATATACTTCTGTGAGGCTGACAAGACATTTGTGATGATTGTGATATAGTTCTCGTCAAAGGAGTGGTTCTCAACCACTCTTTGGACTATCTGTTGGATGTACATTTTCTCAGTATGGTCATTGAGCTGTCCGAAATCCCACACTAACGGAATCATGCTAGGAGGCAAAGCCTGCACCCTGTAAACAAGCTGACGGAGGGGAATGGACCCAAGCTTTTCATCCGTTTCTTCGGCCCGCACTCTGTATCCCAAACCAGCCGACTCTAATCTTTTAATCATTACATCTGTGTGTTTTCTGTATGGGTTACAAGCAGCAATAATCTGCAAGCCAGAGTGCTGCATCATGGGCTCTCCCTTCACTGTCTTATCACAGATAATTTCTTTAATGCTGCTGATGGCCTCTGTTGTGTTTGCCTCATCAAAGAACAACAACGAATCAAATCCATAATCCTTCTTATTACAGCAGGCAATTGCCTGTGCCTCTCTCACTTTGGTGTAAATCATTTCAGAATTTGTTCCTCCATGAACTTTGACTAATTTCATATTCTCTGTGGCAACTCCACTCCTTTGAAGTTCACACAGGAATTTGATGAGCCTAGTCTTCCCACATCCTGTCTCACCCATGATAATGACTGGAATCCCACACCTGAAACGCATGTGAATTGCAAGAATTTTCAGTATGTTGTCAGTAGTGAGCTCATACGTTTCGTCGGGGTCAAGAGGCCACTGAATTCCCAAAACGTTGCAGATTCGCTCAATTTTCTCTCCTCTCGGAAGCTTGTCGAAATCTATGTTGAAAGGAACTCTCTGGAGTTTAAGGCCCTCATATAATTCGCTGGTCATGACGTTCTTCTTTATCACCCTGTTTGTTGATGGATCAATGGCATCTACCATATTTTGCTCATTCAGTTGTAGATGAAAACCTATGAATGTCATCGACACGTGATCATCGTTGAAGAATATATAAGGATGAGGCTCAGATTCCCATCGCTTTCTGATCTTGAAAGGGGCAAGGTCTTCCTCACTAACACCTGAAAGGTCCATTTGTAGCCTCCCTGGGCTTTGGTCAGAGATGCTCAGAGAGGGTGTGGCAAAATCCTTAGCCATAAGGATCATGAAATCAACCACAAAGTTTTTGAATCCCAGCAGAGTGTCTCCTGTAAAAGATGCATCACAGAAAACAGATGCCTCACAGTCTCGCAGCTGGAAGTTCAAGAACCATGCAAAATTCCTTAACTCTGCCCAGGATGGGTCCATGACACCACAGTACACGAACAGCATCTGCAGACATTCCACGTGAGTTCCTTCAATTCCATCGTACAAGAAGCCATCCAAGTTGAGGCCATTGTGGAAACGTTTTAAGTACTGGTAAGGGCGCTGGTAAGCCTCACTTCTGAATTCCTGATCATCCATTAGGGGGTCATCACCCACAACTATGGATGCGTCTTCCAGTATCCTCATCTCTAGCTCAAGGACCTCTTTGGGAGCTCGGCAATGGACACTTGGAAATACATTCAGGAAGGCAGACTGGTCATTTAATCCCTGTCACAGAGACCAAAATCAACATCAGTGTCCAGCAAAATGTCACCAAATTAGTAAACAATCACAAATGTAGTTATTTATTATTTTAAAACTGACTTACAGGTCTTATGTCATTTTTAGGCACATTTTTACCAGAAAGAAGGACCTCAATGATATACAAGTGCCTATTGCTGCATTTCCACATTCTTCCCTCTGAATCCAAAAGATAACCCAAGACCAGCAGCCTAAACAGAAATTCATGGAGGCCTTTCTGCACCTATAAAGTTACATACATGTTCAACATCACCAAAAAAAAAACCACCAACACATATTTTGATAGTTGATTGATATAAATCATAAAGACAACTTAATGGTTATTACCGAAGATGTGACATCAAAGTGAAACACCGTAAGCCCCTTCTTAGGGCTGTTAAGCATGGACTGAAGAATTGCATTTTCATCTACCCTCGGCTCTATCAACCTGATACATTTGAGATGTGAGGTCTTCTTTGTAACCCTCTTCAGTTTCTCATACATCCGACGTATGTAAAGTGATTTGCCTAGGAACACATGATACACACATTCCACAACATCACTCCAAACAAAAACTGTATGAATTTATTCCATATAAATGTGACTCTGTACTCACCAACACCTGCTCTTCTGGAAGAAACAATGCCCACACACTTCCTGTTTTTAAAAACAGCAGCAGCACTGGACTGGTCAGGTGGGACTGTGTAGTGCTCGGCAAGGTATTTCTGAATTCTGCCCAGGGGCTCTTGAGGTACCAAGTGCAACCTAAACTGACTGAAAACTGAGGGAAGGTAGGTATGCTCACGATCAGAGCTGCAGATCAGCACCAGCCTGTAGTCACTCCTGCTCTGAGCTTTGTGACGCTGGAAAAATTGTTCCAATTTGTAGCTCACATCATAGGTCAGCTGATCAATATAAAGCATGGTGTATATCTTCTTTCCCCTATAGCCAGCTGTAAGACAGCGCCTCAGGAACAGCTCCACATGCTCATATGGGGTGGAAGGACCACAGAGGAGCACTTCATCATAGGTTGGCAGTGGCTGCTTGTCAGTGTTCATGTAAATGGAGATGCATGAAGTCAGAATCTCTTTGGGAGGGCAGACAATGAGATTCGGTTTTCCCACAGCTAATCCCATAGGCAGCTGTCTCTGTACATTTCCCTGTCTCCCAAGAGTATCATCATCCTCAAAATCAACCTCAGTTGCAACAGAACTATTGGCCAAAATTTCAAGAAGTCTTCCTAAATGTCTGACATCAAGAGAGCTGGGGAGGAACTGTTTCATGTTCCTCATGTATTCATTCCAAATTGTATCGAGTCTTCCAGCCTCTCCTTCTGGACCAAAATCATTTGGCAGTTCATCAGAAGAACAGACCCACTCGATATCTATGTCACTTTCAATCGTACTGGGAATTTCAACAAAGGTTTGAAAATCTAAGTCTTCATTTGGTTCGGGAGATTTCTTAAGCATCTCATACTGAAGCGCATGCCAGGTCTGCCTTATATCAGAGGCAGTGCAGTTGGGCTTGATGAAGGAGAGCATCATGAGAGTTTGATCTTCCAGGTTCGACAAGTTTTGCTGAGTCAACTGGCTGCACAGATACACTATTTGCTCCGCAGTAAAGTAGTTGAGGTAGTAAAACTGAGATCTTTGTTTGTCCATGAAATCCTTCCAAAAACTCAAGCATTTTTCTATCTTCTTACAGACTATTGGAAGTTGCTCTGTCACATTACCCTTCATCATGACAACATTCACAGCATTTTCTAATTTGAAGTGCATGATGATGCATGCTTCCTTGCTATTACAGTTGATGTTTGCCTCCCAGTGTCTGAACAATGGATTTCCAGCAACAAACAAATCAATAAATGCAGATGCTAATCTCTGCACACCGGCAAAAATCTGAAAAAAAAACAAACAAAAACATTAATTAATTAATTAATTAAAAAGACACTGTAAAAGAGCCATAACAAGTTATGTTAGTCTTTAATTATAAAAAGAATGTACTAGAAATAAAAGCCTACCTCAGCAAACTGATCAACTTCATTCTGGCCTTGATCTCCCTTGCCAGACATGAGCATAAGTTTATTTTGAAGGTCCCGGAGGTCCTCAAGTAAGTAACACCTCATCTCAAGGCCCTCTCCATGCATCTCTGGAATTTGTAGTTTCAGGACATTCTCTAGACTCAACTGAAAGAAAAACAATTTGAAATATTGGTCTTGATATTTTGTATATACATATATTAAGAGACCACAACATTTTTTTTCTGGTTATTGCTTTTGTAATCTGTGGGAGATTCCAAACAAAAAAATGTTTGGAAGAAATGTAAAAATAATACATATAAATAATTTATTACACCTTGGAACTACTCAACACTCATATTATTTTACAACTACAACAATTAAAATAGTGGGGTTTTTTTTCATGGCTCTATATTTATAACAAACTAGCAAACCTTCTTTTGATTTTCAGCGCTGATAATGTAGATTCCTTTGGCGTTGATAGCCGAGGCCAAAGAAAGTGATGACAGCTCTACAGATCCATGGCTGTCCTTAACAGTCTTCAACCATTCCAAGTGTCTTGCAGTATCACGCTGAAATCAGAAACTGCACTCAGAGGCGACACCTAAATAACAATCTACCATCTAAAATGCAAGTTTCTTATCTACATGTTTTACCCTAAACTACAAGTAAGTCTTACCAGTTTCTTTGGGAGGTTGGGGTCATTATCAAGTGCTTTCCAAAGCTTCTTCAAGACCTCCTTAAAGACTGTGAAGCCAACATCTGGCTTTAGCTCATATAACATTGAGGAGTAGCCAAGCACAGCATCATGAAAGCAGGCCACGCGGTCCACGTCCAGATCATTTTCTCCAGCGGAGATAGACGCCAAGTCAACAAACACCTTCAGCTCATTTATATCTGCAATATTACAAAGTGGTCATTATTTTTTTTTTACAAGGCTTTGCCTTAGGCCTAAATGTAACCACATGCTAAGAAGTACAGAAAGACACCCCAGCAATGATATAGTGCAATTTAGTGCTGTTCTACAGCTGCGGAAAAAAATAAGATAACACTACAATCATGTTCAGTTTCTCAGGTTTGATCTTTTATGGGTGCAAGTATTGAACTGAACAGCTTTGCCTTAGTTTTTAAGAACTGCTGACAATATTTATCCTGATTTCCAAATTAAAATATTGTTCTTTAAAAGGATAATCTAAAAGGAAATGACAAAACATCAAAATAAGAGAAATGATGCAGCGTTGACAGAACTTGAATAATTCAAAGAAAACAAATCTCTTGTTCACATGTAAACAAAAAGGCAATAATTACCTTTGACAAACTTCTAGTAGTGTTTTACCATCCAAGGAGAGTGCTGATTACAGCAGTGTTTTTAGTGAATAATATTTGATTCAGGTGATCAGTAATCAGTACCTCATAAAGCAGAACGAGGTGCTTGTGTAGGAACTGAAAAGACACTGGCATGGAATGGTAGTCACACTCAAAGAGATGCTGTTTTAAAAATAAATTGCAGTGGGGTCTTATTTTTTTCTGGAGCTGTATATAAATGTGGACAGGCTAGACTAGTGTTTAGTCAGTATTTAAAAAAGCATCACACTGGATAGCCTTAACAGTTAAAGCACAACAGGTTTATTTTTTTACCTTCAAGAGCTTCTTTGACCCAAAAGACAAAGTTCTTCCTCAGACCCAACTCCTGGAGGCAAAGTCTACGAGGCTCAGTGATGTCCACAAGTACAGTTTTGGCCTGCATTAGCTCATTGTCAATACTGTCAAGGTGTTCCCTCCTAAAGTCCGACTGCGTCTGAATTCAGGGAAACGCAAAATAATTATTATATAATCATAACAATTGGTTTTGATGGTGCAATAACACCGCTGACATTTCTACAACCTTGCAGAGATGTGTCAAAAATGGCATTTAACTGATCAAAAGTACAGATGATTTATTTGACTTACAGCTACAAGTAACTTCTCAAGCACTTGGAAGTCTCCTTGAGGGCAAAGTGTCTCCTTCACCAGCTTGACTACCTGAGCAGACTCCACTGCCAGATGAAGCTCATGGTACTGTTCAATTTGATGAACCCTTCTTTGGATCCACCGCTTGTCATCTCCAGAATCCAGTTTGCACATAATTGAAAGATCTTCAGCAAGTTCTTCATATTTTCCCAAGAAGTCCTTAAATACCACATCAACATCTTCCAGGGTCATGCTGCCATTCTTTAAGCTTGCATAAGTCCTAAAGTATTTATTGTAGCATGGCTGGAATATGTCAGAGTAAATCACATCAGGTGTAGCTAACAAGTCATCATGAGTCTCCTTGGCAAAGTTCTCAGCCTGACTCTCCCAGCACATTTTGAAAATATAGCTCTCTTGAAATGTGTGCAAGGCCTCTGCCATTGAACGAACTTCTTCATCAAAGTCAAAGTACTTGACTACACCCGCCATTTGTGAGGGGATCTGATTGAACTGTTGAACTTCCATGAACATACTCAGCTCCATCTCATCAAGGTCAATCTGGTTTATTCCTTCTAGGCCATCAAGATCAACTAAAATGGTAGAAAATGTACAGTAGGTTTACAATACTCACAATTTTTGAACAAAGCCTATGCCACATGGAAACATGTGAACTGCACATACCTGTGACATGCTCCTGAAGTTTCCGGCTCATTGCAACAAACACGTTAGCCAGCTCGGCATCATGGTACACGGCTTTTACCTCATTTTGTCGCGACTGGAGAAGCCTCTTCATGGCACTGACATTTCTGCAGTGCTCGTTTTCACAAAGATAGTCTGAGGGGGGAAGTAACTGGGATTAGGTGGGTCATTAACATTAAAAGTGTAGCGGTCCCACGTATAGCCTCACGTGAACACACCACAGCACACAGTGTGAACAGTGTGAAATACTTTCTCTGCATTTAACCCATTTCACCCATTCACCAAGTGAAGCAGTGGGCTGCCACCAATAAGGGGCACCCGGGGAGCAGTGTGAGGGGACGGTACCTTGCTCAGTGGTACCTCAGTCGTGTCACTACTAGACCAGGGGTTTGAACCCACAACCTTCTGATTTCAGGAGGAACTTTTTTTTAAATGAAGACTTTTTTTAAATGAAGACTAATCATTGCAATTTCACTTTGGCTACAGTGATGTTTCTACATTAACAAATGTGAAATATGATTAGGGTAATTCTTTACAGTCTGTGACTCAACAGAAAAAACTGAACATTACAAGTATGCATCTAAGGATCAAACCCAAGTTGGATCATAGATGGGGCAAACCTGCGTAGGAAAATCAGCATCACACAAAAGATCAACATACAGATGTTGTTAAAAATAAAAACTGTAAAATTACCTATGTCTATCAGCTCTATAAACGTATCCTTCTTCTCCAGGATGAGATTAAGAACTTTTATCCTTATGTTTCCCTTGATAAGCTGATGTGAAATATTTGTAAATAATGACGTAGCCATGGCAAGTCTTTCCTTGGCCTCCTCAGAAAGCTGATTGATCAGTTTTTCATCAGCACCTACAATGAGAGCAACATGCAAAAGAAGGTGAGGAGAAAAAAAAACAAAGCGAAAGACCTTCATATTAAGAGGGAAAATTTAGCTACCGAGAAGTTGAAAGATATTCTTGGCTGCTGTCCAGTTAAGAAGGTGCTGGAGAACCACCTCGTCCTCTTCTTTATAGTCTCCGCTCCTGTTTCTTGGCCAAGACTTCTGAATGACTGCAGAAACAAGCTTCCCAAACTTCCAGTTTATTCTAAATTTTTCAAAAAGTCTAGCCTCAGTCTTGGCCTATGGGAGAAACAAAAGGATTACTTTGGATCCACTCTCATTTCTTGGCCAAGACTTCTGTGACAGCAGAAACAAACTTTCCAAACTTCCAGTTAAATCTAATTTTCTTGAAGGGTCTTGGAATCTGGGAGAAACACAAAAAAAATGTATCCCTGGAGCTCTGTCCTTCTGGGATTTTGGCTAAAGCTCCCTGCAGCTCTGGTTGGGAAAAGTGTCTCAGACAAAGAATGGATTGATGAATCTTTTTATTAAGATCACTGAGGGAAAAAAGCATCAACCTTCTTACTGCCAATAACCTTAACCAAACATCTTCTGATTAGCCATTTGCAACAGTCAGGAGATATTTTTCAATATACAAGCATGCCTTGATTGAACAATATCATCTCCATCACATAACGCCACAGTATAGGAGTTAAGTCATGTAATTTTATACACATTCTGTTATCTAAGTATGATGTACAGAGAATGGCGATGGTGTTGGATTTTTCAATTTGTAAAATGAAAACTACTTGACAGTGGATGTGCATATTCTTTCAGCCACAAAAAAAGTACAAAAACAAGCTAGTTAACAATTTCAGTGGGGGGGGTGGGTGTGGCAGACTGTTCTGGTGACTGGAAGTACAGTGCTTGCGTGCATGCATATTACTATTATTATTAGTAGTAGTAGTAGTATTATTAGAATCAGAATCAGAATCACATTCATTGGCCAAGTATGTGAGCGAACACACACAAGGAATTTGATTCTGGTCGATGGTGTCTCTCAAGCACAACAGTATAAAACACAACAATATGTAAGGATACAATGAACAATATACTGAGCAATTTAATATACAATAATGTACAATCTACAGTATGAATATGTAATATGAATTCATATTTATAAATATAGATCTTAACAAACATGTATAAGTATTATTTATACATACATGTTTATACTATTTATAAATATAAATATATGTATATAAAAAAAATATATATATACACATACATGTGCATATATATATAAATAAATATACTGGTCTGCAGGCTTGTTATTGTTGTCATTGTTCTTCTTACTATTATTATCAGGGTTCCCACCCTGACTTTTCCATGACTTTCCCTGACCAAAAAGCAGAATTTCCATGACCTCCCGTATAAAGAAATGTCCAGTATA
>JBBIGA010000027.1:1996042-2018739 GCA_037576975.1 Alestes dentex | reverse complement strand
GAGATAATTGGATGACTGTTGGTATTGATGAGTGATAGGGTGAGTGGGGGAGAGAACTGTACGACTGGTGGTATTGATCAGTGATAGGTGGGGGGAGGTGGAGAGAACTGGATGACTGGTGGTATTGATCAGTGATAGCTGGGGTGGTGGAGAGAACTGGACGACTGGTGGTATTGATCAGTGATAGGTGGGGATTGGTGGAGAGGACTGGACGACTGGTGGTATTGATCAGTGATAGGTGGGGATTGGTGGAGAGAACTGGACGACTGGTGGTATTGATCAGTGATAGGTGGGGGTGGTGGAGAGAACTGGACGACTGGTGGAAAAAAAACATGATGATATATGATATATGATTTATATAACTCTCTCTGACAGTGTACAGTGTACAGTGACATCAGCGTTTAGAGGTGGACAGGTCAGTACATTTCGATCAAAAATGAGAGAGAAATAATTTTGTCTTTAGTAATTGTAATTGTGATTAGATGGTATTCTGGCTACTGAGAGCTGATTGGCTTGCATTTTGGCTACTGAGAGCTGATTGGCTTGCATTTTGGCTACTGAGAGCTGATAGGCTGGTGAGCCAAGCAACTAATTGGCTGTTTGTGCTCACTGCTGTTATGAATGTCCACAAGTCGCCTGAACAGGTGTTTTGAAATATCACAGCAGAGCTGGAAAAGTTAAGACCGTTGTGTCTTGAGAAAACGAGTGCACTAGTCTGTGTAAAAACAAAGAAAAAAAAAACTTTGCACAAATGCTCCATATGAACTCGTTCATTTGGGACTTGCTCAGGAGCGCCCTCTAGTGTCCACCACAGTCCACAACGCCTTTCTGGGGCGGCTCTGACTCAGCTTGGACCCAAAAGGCTTGATTAGAGGTTTAACATCCAGCATTTCCAACTTTATCTTCAAAAAAATAACAGAAAATAATAAAATAACAGAATATAAATATTTTGTCTCCATTTGTTTTCATTTTACAAATATATTAAAGAGGACCTATTATGCAAAACTCACTTAGAAAAAAAAGAAGTTATAATAGGTCTATGGGCTTTACAAAACATGTTCGTTAAGTTCTTTGCACAAAATCACTCTCACATGAAGAGACATCACCAACTTCATTCCTCACAGTTTCGGTCCTTTTCAAAAGGAGTTGTTTCAGGCTCTGTCCCTTTTATGCAAATAAGCTGTTGCAGGCCACGCCCCACCCATCCATGCTTAAACTGTGCATTTAACTTCTGGATTTTACATTAGAATCCATGTCCTTAACACCAGTGAAAGTGTTTTTTTCCTTTTTTCCTTCCATCCCTTCAATAAGTGACAGTGGTCCTACCCTGTATGGTGACCAGGCTGAAGGAAGGGAGGGAGAAAGCGTGAGAGATACACTAGGTGGACAAAAGTATTGGGACACTTAACACACGTGGAAAAAGCAGAAAATAGACCGTATCCAGCCCTACATGTTCAACCCCAAGTCGGACCCAGATCAAGACGAACACAACACTTCATGTGTGCCGGTAGACACTGCGCTCGGCTTATCCGCGCTCGTAAAACTAGCAGACATAATGGCGGATCTGGTGTTGGGGCACAGCGGAGCGCGCCTTACTGTATATGTATACGGGAACAAAACACGCATTTTACTCCGTGGTTGGTGTATTTTCACGCCAATTTCTTTGCCTTAACCAATAGCGGAGGTTGTTTTATTGTGTTTTGAGCGGGTTTTTGCCACTGCAGTGGTCAGGCACGGCTGAATTCAGCAGACATAAACCTGCAAAGACCCAAGATGGCCGCTGAAAGGTGTGACAAGCAACAGGCTAGTGGGTGGGGTCTGGACAGATGAGGGGCGGTTCTATGCAAATTGGCCCCCACCTGACGCCACACCTGACGGCCCACGCCCTCCGTCCAAACGGCTCCTTTTGAAAGGGACTGAAACTGAAGAATAGAGCTGGTGATATCTGTTTATGTGAGTGATTTTGTGCAAGGAACTTCATGAACATGTTTTGTATAGCCCATATACCTATTATAACTAAAATGAATTTTGCATAATAGGTCCCCTTTAATTAAAATATTAATTAAAATGTGTACAATGCATGAAAACCCTTACAAATGTGTAGAAAGGGTCCGGCGGTGGACGCTTTAACCTTAACTGCCGTGACTTTGTGTGAAATGGATTATGGGAAGCGTGACTTCCACAAAAGTCATCTCCTGATGCATCCCTGATAAAACTCAAGAGTCAAGGACATGCCAAGTGTCTGATCTCCACTTTGCTTGGAGGCGAACTTTGAACTGGAACAGTACTTTACACGCTTCACACATTCATGAGTAAAGAGAACTTGAAAGAACAGTGACCAAAAGAAACACCTCTTGATTGCTTTTACAAGCATAGAAGATAATTAATTTTATGTAACTGCTTAATCCTTACTAGAGTCTTGGGTACCCGGAGCCTAAGGGCATGAGGCAGGGACGCCAGCTCACTGCAGGGCACACACACACACACACACACACACACACCATTCCCGCACACACTCACACCTACAGTCAATTTAGAATCCCCAATTCACGTGACGTGCATCTCTTTGGACTGTGGGAGAAACCTGGAGACCCCACAGGAAACCCATACCACCATGTGGAGAACTCGCAAATTCCACACACACACACACACACATATACACACACACATACATACATACATACATACATACACACACACACACACATGTGGCCAGAACCTGGAATCAAACCCACAACCCTGGTGGTGTGAGGCACAGCGCTACCCACTGCATCACCATGGGGCCCCATTTCTGTTTAATATGCTAGAAATCCAGATTATTCTAAAAAATAAGCAAAGAGTAAATTGTAAGGTTTTCATGCTGGATACCAGCACCTCAAATAATCAACTCAAGTACTCAGGTATCAACACACATCCCCAGTATTTATAACACTCGCACTGCAATACTGATTTTTCTCAAGTGTCTTCACTGTCACAATTCTCCATAATTTTCCCACCCTCGTTGTTGATCTGTCTGAGTGTGTTGTGTGTGTATGTTGCACCGATGGTGCAGGAGGATGATATTTCGTCTCACTGTGTACTTAATGTATATGGCTGGGAAGACAATAAAGCTCTACTTGACTTGACTAGATGATTTTTTTTTTCATTGAACAATGTCCTTAGTCCATCCCAAAGGACATGATCCAGAACCCAACCGACAAACGGGTAGCGGCACATCGGTGATGCGACCGTTCCCCAGTTTTATGTGTTGACTGTCTGAAGGCAGGGTGTGTGGTGGGACAGGATGGATGCCCGGTTGGTGGCGGCGGGGGCCGCATTAATTGTGCTGCTGAAGCCCGGCTGAGAGAACTAGGGCAAGCACCTGCTGCAGAACTGGGTACGAATGACGAATGCTGTCCTACATCGCCCATCCGCTCACCTCTCCCCTCCGTGTGCCGAATTAATCAAACGCGGGGGACACAAAGCAGTCTGGGCCGTCCAATCCAGGGGCCACGTTCCTGAGGGGCTGGCGCCTTGATGTGCAGCGGACAGGTCGGTTGCAGCGGCGAGCAACTGCGCCAGTGTGTCAAACTGAGAGTGGGATGTAGGTCGGGGGGGTTATGTAGCCATACTAAACATCCCTGATGCAGTAGGGAGGGGCGTGCGACTGAATTAAAAAAAAAAAAAAAAGATTCATTGTTTCCTGGATGAATGGTGAAACAGCACTGTACATCGTGGGACATAAAAAGAGAAATGTTGTGAATCACCGTAACTGGAGCCAAAATAAACAACAAGGAAACACATTTAGAACTTGCAATCAGGGAGCAATTACACTTCTATCCAGGCTTGGTGGCCTGAAATAAGGTCTCACAGGGGGTTGGGGGAGTGGGGGTTGGTCATGGAAAAACTAAATATACACATTTTACCCCGAAACATAAACATAGGTTGTTGACCAAGACATATTTGGGTTCCTCAAGTTATGCACTGGAGCCATGAGGCCAATGTAGCTAAAAGGTAATGCTTGTACAAATGTTCTGGGGGAACAGGATTCAGTTATCCAGAATATACACTTAGTTATACATTTTGGATTTCTAGAATTTTTTTGGTGAACCTGTCCAGAGCTAGGACTGTCCATAAGGCTAGGATTTGTTTAAGGCTAGGACTGTTTAGCAGAAAAATCAAGGTTTGGACAGAGGAGATCAGCCAAGACACGTTTGGGGTCCAAATGTTGTTTTGATTTGGTTTAGTGCTGGAACTATGAGGCTTACAAACAGTGGTAGCCAAGCGTCGCCAAAATCTTTTTTACAAATAGACTATTAAAGCCGCATCCAGCCCTTCAGTAAGGTTTACTTGTGCATGTGGTGTATGTAAACACGGTGTACTACAAATATCAGATATGTTCATTTTTTTGTGAATTTGAATATTTAGAGGAACTTAGTCGATAAACACTAGAAAATTGGTGGAAATTGGATTAATCAAAAGATCAGAAATCAAGTCGAAAGGCGATGACCAGGGTACGAGTGAGCGGGAGTGGTTTAGGAAGGTGTGGATCCGTGTTGGGGTGGGGGTGGAGTGTGTGTGTGGGGGGGTGCTTTGTCTGTTCCCCGCCCAAATTTAGGACAGGCACACCTCAACATCCCCCACAACTCCCACATTTCACTCATGTCAGGCCAAAAAACATGTCCACGGAGGTTCCTCAAACTAGGTCGACTGGCGGCTTTTTTTGGATCACAGAGGGAGGAAATCGTGCCATCTAAACGATCGCTCTCTCTCCTAAAACCTACTCTGATGGCGAAAAGCCTTCCCCACCAGTTTTATTTTTACACCCGTCGAACTGGGTCAATGACGATGCCACAGAATGTGACCAAAAATGGAAAAGTGGGGGAAAAAAACTAAATTAAAACATGTCTGGGTCACCAAAGACAAGAAGCGGTGGGGATCTCTCAAAACATTTTTTATTGATCATATATAAAATAAAGGAAGCTGCCGAACATACAGTATATACAACAGTACATCAATAACTTAGCCACACCCGAGAATGACTAACTGCATGGTTAAAATCCACAGTTCTTCTATGTGAATACGTCATATGACTTGTGTTTCTACAGATTGCAAAAAAGTACAATAATTTAATTCATAAATAGTTACAATTCACCCAGTTTTGTTACCGCATTTGATACAAAGTACTGAAATATATATATTTATATATATTTTATTACAACCCATAGATAAAAGCAACCAAAACGACATTCTATCAATATAATTCACCGATCACCGCCTCGTTTCATAGCTTTAGTTTTCTGATTTAACACCTTTGAGACGAAGAACTATTCAGAGCCATAGAGACACCTGTGGTCACCTGCTCACCAAACATAGAACATGATGAACGAAGCCTACTGAGCCTAAAGCTAGTACATATTGTCACATAAGTGCTGATAAAGTTATCGGTCCTCCCAGTCAAGTCTGTCTTGTAAGACAACGGAAAGGGTCAGAGACCCTCTTGGATGCATATCGTGATTTAAAAAAAAGAGAAAAGACAAGTCCTCCCACACTGCTGGTAAGCCATTTTCTTCATCGATTAGGAGACAAAAAGAATTTTCTGATGCGGCAACTGAATGTCCCTTATTATTCAATACAGTCCTCAGTGTGGTATTATTCCCTCCCACTGTCTGATTTACAATAGAACTATTGTAAGAGCTACTGCAAACAGAGCCTTCTGAAATAGCTCAGAGTCTAGATGATCAATAACATATGTCTGTAAAAGGATAAAGCGAGGCATTTGTCAGAGAACTCCGTTTAACACCGCTGAGGAGGGCTCAGACGCTCGGAGCTCCTCAGATTTTTCCAGCAGGTGAGTAGGGGTGTAAACTGAAAACACTGCAGGAATAATTCTGCAATGCAATACATGCACTGTCGCAACAGACGGTCAGGGCTGCATCACTGACCCGTCACCGATTGATCCCCACGCAATCAGCAGCAACGTTCCGGTGCGAGACATTTTTTTGAACGCCTCAGGACGCCTCTTGACCAACTAAGGTTCCACTGTCTCCAAACTGGAGCGCGGCAGCATCATCACTTTCCCAGTGTTTCAGTGTAACACCGACCTCAGTTCAGTGCTGCACCACAACACACCACTAAGGACGTCTGTACTTGGCATCACGTCCAAATTATGATCTCTGTTTTCTCAGTTAGTGTTTCTGAAAATTGCAAAGAAAAATATACCAAGCCGAAACAAAAAAAGTCACATTAAGGAGTCGAAATATGAATCTTGCTGCAAAAAGAATGGTTTCCTCACATCAGAAGTATATTATGGCAAAGATTTCATCATGTAATTGATGTGATTTATATACTAAAAATAGCCATTTCAAATGACCTCTTTGTAATTCAGAGGACATCCAGGGCACAAATAAACACAGGACATGAATCAGGTCTGGAGTAGTGCTGTTCAAGGGCCATCTAACAGCAATTACAAAATGTTCATTTTCATTTCTTTTTCCTTTCTGCGCCTGATGCTGAGTACAAAACGACTTCAGAAGCCTGTGGGTGTGGTTAAAGCAGCTGGAGTGGTTCATGATCAGTGATCAGATTAGAGGGCGTATCTTGATTCTAAGGTCATTTTTGGGAGGACCAAAACAGCTTCATTTCCACGTTTGCTTCTTCAAAGCCTTTTTACAGAAAATAAAATAAAATAAAATAAAAACACACCAGGAGTTTAGGACTTCTCAAACTTTGTCTCGCTCACTTCATTCTTAGACTAACCCTCACCACCAGGTGAAAGATGAATTGCTTTCGGTGCGTACAAGGTTTTTTTTTTTTTGTTAGTTTGTTTGTTTTGTTTTTCTGTCCTGAGCAAATAGCAGGCAAGAGCATACCAAAAATAATATGCTCATCTCAACAGTGCATTTTCACTAACTTCAGTCATGAAAATAGCCTGATCATATGTAACATGATCTTTTCATACGCTTATTAAAGTAACGTACTGCATCTGTAGTGCTACACTTCGTCTAGAGCCTCGCTGCCATGTCCGACACAGCTCATGTGCAATATAATGGAGGTAAACAAATGAAATTTTGGTTCAGATTTATTTTAGGTATCCATAAATCATGAATCAATCGATATAATTGTGCGTAATTATAAATAAGTAGACTTCCACTGTATTTGCAACATTTTGCAAAATTCAAGTAAATGCAAAGCACATAATGCAGACATAAAGTGACGTGTATGTTAGTACCATCAGTTTCAGGATATACTCATTACAGCCTGCCAGGCACCACTTCGGACCTTCATATGAGACCGGGTGGGCTATTCAGTTTCAAAACTGCAGTCAGGTCAAAATTCATTCATCTGCAGATCAGCTGTGTTGCATAAGCCAAATATTATGGCTTAGCAGGCTACAGTAAAGATGGACACCTAATATAAAGCGGGACCAAACAAACGTAATGCAGTTCTCAGTGATGAACCTCAAACATTAATATGCAAAATGCCTTGCTATAGTTAGAAAACATGTCTCTTGGTAAGCCTTTAGAACCTGTAAGGATGTCTTCGACAGCACCTTTAGCATCTTCATCATATTGAGGTGCAGCAGGTCGCATTATGGAAGTCCATTGTTTGGATCAATGAGGAGGAAGAATTCAGTTTTGCATTGCTAAAAAGACTCAGACCAAAAAAAATAAAAAATCAAATCCTATATCAAATATATGGAAGGGACCAATATGGATGGACGACTGTCTTCTGTACACCGCCTGGTTGTAGAGATTCTCCTAAACATATTCATTTAAATAGTACAGCATGACACCACTACAGTGGACGACACTGCCACCTGATCACTTTCACAGCACGCCACGCGCTACTCCACTGCACGCGCCTAGTCACTAGAAAAGCTATCAGACTTCAATAATAAGCCACTTTTGGTACAATTGCAAAATCGATATCAAACAATTTCAAGGTTTTTTTTTTCTCAAACATTTCCCCCTTATAAATAACAAAGGGTTTTCTTACCAAAAATGAACGGAAAACACAACGAAACTTCAGTCGGACAAAGACGTTCAGGAACACTCGCTAATAAATTGAACAATAAAGCTCGTGTGGGTTTCACGTTTGGAGAACCGCAACTGACCCGCCCGCACACGAAAAAAAACACAAAGTGTTCATAGGACGCCAAATAAAACTAAACCTCTAGAGATTTCACACATTAGTCAACGCACTTTACGAACTTTTACCTCAAAACATGTCCAAAAAACCACGTGAAACACAGTTAGCCACTTCTACAGGTTGAAAAAACAAGTCAAACGGTTTGCTATATTTTTCCGGAAAGGCTCCCTCACGACAAACTCGGCGTAACTCGCGTCTACAGAAGGTGAACATCACCCTTGGACGCAGCTACTGGATTTCTTATTTTCCATGCATAAATACATAATTTTATTGCCTCTCCTTGTCATATTCCTCAGAATATAACTTGTAAACATCATTCCACAAATGGAATTAAACAAAACAGGAAACAAAAAGCTAACAGTTGATTCTTGTCTGTTTCAGGAAAGACTAAAAGAAGAGGGCATCAAAGTTCCATTTTTAAACAACGAGTGTTCATCGCTTTCCACGTATTGCGTTTTGTGAGTTGTCTGGATTCTAACTTCAGCTTCCTTGCACAACAGGACAGATCTGTTAACTCGCTCTTCTCTTTCTAATCTCTCTGCCAGCAAAGCTAACCAACATCCAGCCGAGTCTTCCCATCCTTTTCTACAGCGCCATCCACCCTGGCAGCAATAGTTTATAGCTGTGGGTCATAGTTGTTCTTCATGGATGATACAGTTCCACAACTGTAATGGGCGTTTCTATGACTCAAAGTCAAAAATAAGGAGCCTCCAGCTGAATGCATACTTGAATTTAAAACAATTTGTCTCCACTTCCACGCCGCTAGTTCATAGAGGCAACTTCCCATTTCAGTGCATAATAAACAAAATGGTGTGGGAACTTCTGGATTAAAAAAAGAGAAACTTTAGTCGGATTTACCCTCACCCTTCTGGCTAAAAATACTAACGCCAAAGTGTAACAGCCTGACTCGGAACCTGCAGCGTGTGAAAAGCCTGAGAAACCCTCAATCGCTGGCTTGGTAAAAGGTAAGCCGTAAGGTTGCTTAAAAATGAAAATTTGGTGAACCTTTCCATCAAACAATTTTCACCCCCATCACATGTGAAATTGTAAGGGGCCTTCTAGCCTTCCCCTCGGTGAACTGGTCAGTAGATGACATCAAGCACAGGAATCTGAAAAATCAAAACAATATTAATCTCTTGTTTCCCCTGCGGCATTGGAGGAGCAGCAGATTGCTGAATGTCAGTGAACATCGCTCTGGAATGCTGTGTCGTGTTTCCCCTGCTCCATCACGCCTGATTCATATAATCAGGTGAGTTAAATCAGGTATTAAATCAGGTATTAAATCAGGCAGACAGTGCAGAGACATAAGAAACACTGAGGAACAGATGCATTCACCATCTCAGAGAAATGTCCTGCTTGAGTGCATCCTTTCTATCTTGTGTCTCCTCGAATAATATACAGCGGAACCTTTCTCAGGATGGTCATATTTACACCACTGTTCAAAAGTTTGGAATCACTTCATACTTTCAGATGTTCTGTTCAAAATTTCAAACTCATGGGGAACAAGTTATAAACTGATATTTAAAAAAAAAAAGAAAGAATAAAAATACGAGCCAGATAAGGATTATACCTTTATTCTCAAAGCTTGTAATATAAAATAGTAAAATAATAAAAACTGAACTTTAGAATTACTTTAAAATTAAAAAGACTTGAGTGTAGGTAAGACGTAAGTATTTCTGTTTAATGGTGGACTTTGTATTTTTATTTTGTTTTATTTATAAATGTTCAAATTTACCAGCCTCACTGTTTTCTTTTACCTAAAAATTAATCTAATAATGTCCCACATTTTAAATACAAAAGCATTATTTATCATATATATATATATATATTCTCACAGCCTTTGTGTCTTACGCTCATGCATTCAGGTATTGAATCTTAGCATTTGACTACAGGTGTGATGCAACTGGTTACTGCTCCTCATCTCAGAAATCTGATAGGTTGACTCTCAGCTCATTTGCATAAAGTATATTGCTCTGTCCTGCCTCATTACTGCACATTAACACATCCTGTTTGATGGAAGTTTCCACAAATGCTGTCACTGTGTCATATACAACCTTGGAAAAAAAGAGACCACTTTTCTCTTTTTTTCTGTTCACTGTTTATACAATTTGCGACAGTGTGTGTGTGTGTGTGTGTGTGTGTGTGTGTGTGTGTGTGTGTGTGTGTGTGTGTGTGTGTGTGTGTAAAATGCCCAGGTTGCTATTCTTTTCTGTTCTATTGCAGTGTGAGCTGTGTAAAAAATAAGAAACGCCTCCATATGTGTTGCGAGTGCAGTAGTGTTTGTAGAGCAGCTTTTCTAGGTGCTGTATTCCAGCAGCTTCACTCCCGATTCAGTTTCTGACGGGATGAAACAGAGTTATACATGCACACAATGCACTTAACATCACTATTTTATTTGTTGCAACTGTAAAATAATGTAAGAGTGTTGTGTAGTCCAAGGTATAATCAATTATTTCAATGCATTATTTTACATTTTTCTCCGAACATTTTTTTTGTTTGGAATTTTGAATCAAATGTGGTCTATAGTGTATAAAACAACAGTGACGTGCACATTTGACACAGACACATGCCCACAAATTACAAAAGCAATAACCAGAAGAAAAAAAAATGATGCAGTCTCTTATTTTTTTCCATGGCTGTATATACTAACAGCAGAGTTATTAGCAGAATTCAAATATTAAGAAATCAATAAGAGTTTGCACACTTTTGTAAAAACAGCCACCAGGAGCAGCAACAAGATAAACAGGATGTGATAAATAAAGTGTATTTACAGTAAGTTTGTTTATAGGGTGTGGATCAGGTTATGGACTTGGGTAGCATGCATTCTGAGACTCATGCCTACTTTTGAGAGTGCTGTTGTGTAATGGACAACATAAACAACATTCTGGATTTTAAAAAAATTAATTAAACCAATCAGTGCAATCATATCCTACATACCACAGCTGCCAAACATAACAGTGAACTTGCTATTCTTGCCTCTTCTAGATCTAATGAAGTGAGGTCCAAGAGACAGCACGCTTCTCAGAGGGCTTGAAGCTGCATCCATCAGTTCCTCTCCCTATGGGTACAGATTCCAGTCAAGGTAGTCTGTTATGACAAACATGCCTGAGGAGACAATTAACTGCACCTTCAGTAAGCAGATCCATCAGTACCTTTTCTCCACCACCTACATTCTGGTCCTGCTGGTGGGTCTTCCTGCTAATGCGTACTCATTATACCACGCTTGGCTGCAGCTGAGGGCCCGTAATGAGCTGGGGGTCTACCTCTTCAACCTGACAGTGTCTGACCTGCTGTACCTGGCCTCGCTGCCCCTCTGGCTGCAGTACTTCTTAAAGGTAAAGTGTTCAGAGACACTGCTGTTTATATTTGTTCTGCTTGTATTTGTTCAACACACACACATTTTTAACTGGAAGAAATTTGTTTTTTTAATTAATAATAATAATAATAATAATAATAATAATAATAAGAAGAAGAAGAAGAAGAAGAAGAAGAACAAGAACAAGAATATAATCATCATCATCATCATCATCATTCCATTTGTTTTCTTTTAGGGTTTTAACAATGCACCAAAACGTCATAATATTGCAATGCAAAAAATGTGACAATGTGCATTTTGGGTTTGTGACCATAAAGAGAATGAGTGTTTAATATAGTGCTATAACACTGAAGCTGATAATTGTAATTGTATCTCTCCATCTAACTTAAATGTGGTCGAGGGAAGGCAGTAAATAGTTAAACAGCACAATATGATGCTCAGTTAACTGTGTATTGTCATATGAGGTTTTAGCCTCATTTACTCTAATAGTCTAATACTCTAAAACTCTAATACAATATATAGCTTTATGCAAAAGTATGGGCACTTATGTTTTGCCGAAAAGTTATGTCACAATTTATGCATGATTACTTTTCATTTACTGAATTTAACATACTGGGGGAAAAAGAACAAAATGTGGTCCTCAGGGGCATTTGCCATAGGGTGTGTATAAAATTGATATTTCTGGTCGTAAACATTCAGATCAAACTCATTATTGTTTCTCACTGAGTAATACACTTATTTTTGCAGAGTGACGACTGGCAGTATCAGGAATGGATATGTCAGCTCTGTGGCTTCCTGCTCTACGAGAACATTTATGTAAGCATCGGCTTCCTCTGCTGCATCTCCATTGACCGCTACCTGGCCGTGGTCTACCCGCTGCGTTTCTCCTCCCTTCGCACCATGAAGGCAGCGACGGTGGCCAGTGTCATAGTGTGGCTCAAAGAGCTGGCCATCGGGGTGGTCTTCTTCTGCCACAAGGAGCTGAGCAAAGACCCGACCAACAAATCTGTGTGCTTTGAGCACTACCCCATGCAGTCGTGGGAGCACCCGGTAAACTACTACCGATTCTTCGTGGGCTTCCTCTTCCCCCTGGGGATCTTGTCCTTGTCATACTTCCGGGTGCTGCGAGCTGTGGGCAAGAGCGCCGGGACGCAGACGGCCCAGAAGACCCGCATCAAAAACCTGGTGACCAGCACCATCATCATCTTCCTGGTGTGCTTCTCACCCTACCACGTTTTCCTGCTGGTGCGGACGCTCCTGGAGAAAGACTGCAATTTTATAACGAGTATCTTCAATTACTATCATTTCTCACTGCTGCTCACCAGCCTGAACTGTGTGGCTGACCCGGCACTCTACTGCTTTGTGAGTGAAAGCGCCCAGCGTGGCATCCAGCAGGCCCGGGACCTCTTTGTCCAGGGCCTCTGCTGCCCTAAATGTGAGGGCAGCTACAACACGGACTCCAACGAAACTGTAGTACCCAACGACACTGCCGTGGGCGCCACGGTGGTGACCCTGCTGAACCAGACCAGAACTCAGAGCTAAAGACCTCTTGTTTGTACAGAGAATTTACGTTGAACTGAAACAAAAAAGCTGAAAAAGGGAACGTCAGGCAGAAGGCGTTGGTACGGGTTGAATTGCTGTGAGGAGAATGAGTGTTATAGCTTACTGATAATGGCTTGTCCAGGCTCATATGCTCAAGCTTTATTTGGTGGTGTTACGTTTTAAGACCAAGTGAAATATTAGTCATTTTGTTTCGTATGTGGTGGAACTCAGGGACTGCTGCCTTGACACTTGCCAACGGTTGACATTTGAGGTTAGAGGGAGGAATTCTCTTGCAATCCAAGTCGCTCCAGCTTGATTTAAAAAAAACTATTCCCAAGTCTAAAACTGTCACTGAGCTTGTGAGCTGAAACATATATGTATTTTTGCATAAGTATATACAGTTGTAAGCAAATGTTTGAGCAACTTTGGTCAGAGGGCAGATTTTGTAGGGTTTTTTTTAGTCAAAGATCCATCCCACCCTTGCATGAAAAACTTAAAGGACGCATTTTATTTATTTGCTAAATTTAGGATATTAGAAGATATAAAATAATCTAAAATCTAATCATGTATGTCTGGGGATGATGCAGAGGATTTTAAAACCTTTCTTTTCTTAAAGTGATTCAATGCTGATTCTGAGGTGTGCTTTGAATGACTGTCTCGATTCTCCTACTGCCTGTAGGATACTAGTTTCAAGGATTTGTTGATATTTAGTAGAATCCTTTCCCTTCTATCCCCACAAGATGTCCTGTAATACCGTCTGCCACACAGCGGGTCCACATTAGATTACAATAGTCTCGTAGAAACTTCTTGTATTTAAGTATGTTCCATGCAGATGTTGAGCTTTTTGTTTTGAATAAACAAAACATGTAATCTGACCAGGTGTACTCAAACACAACTGTAGCTATGATATGTACTCATTCAAAATACTGAATAGACTTCTCATTTACAGAAGGGACACAAAGCTACAGAGACAGTTGCATTTACGCAGGATTTTCAGTGAAAATACAGCGAGGAACATATACAGGATGGGTGTGTTGAGCCAAGATGACCAAGGGAAGTTAATTAACTTCAAAATCCCATAATAGGAAACACATCTGGACAAAGGTGATGACTGAGTGAAGATAGTTACAAGAAATCCTGAAAGTTCCATCCGCCCTAAAGGTGGGAGTGGACCTGTCCTTGAGGCACAGAGCAGCTATGATGATTGACAGTGGTGTGTGAACAGGAGGTGTACCAGCCTTCACCTCAGCTGAATGAGAGAACAAAACCCGAGAGATGAGTGAGAGCGTGTTTCCACAATGTTTACGCTAGAGTGCACGTGCATGCGTGATATGTATACATGGTATTCAGAGTATTCAGTGTATTTTCACACATACATATAATGACTGAAGGTCAGGGTTTGAGCTTATTTTTTTTTCTTTCTGTTTATTCATGCATATTCACAGTGGTACTCAAGCACTACTGAATGGAAGAAAAACCTGACACGTCTGTCTGTGATGGACTGGAGACCTGTTCAGGGTCTCTCAGCCTCTCGCCTTGGCTTGGATAATGGATGGATGGATGAATGGATGATGGACGGATGACGTGGCTGTTCATCTATGAATTGTATTGCGAAATTTGTCAGTAACATGAAACAAAAACCTTTTATGACATATGCTCACAATAGTATGTGCATTAAAGTATGTGTCGATCACATTCCTTACTTTTGGTTCTTGGTTTGGTTCATTTTTTTGGAACCCACATCAGACATCTATGAGCCTGTCTGCTGCGCCTGCTGTGATGTACAGATTAAGCACAGTTGTATAACCTTGGTTGTCAATTCATCTCTATGCATTAATGGCTGAAACTCTTTTTCTATGATTATACGTAACATATTGACAAAAGTATTTGGATGCCTGACCATAACTTTAATGACAGTGCATTTAAATACACAGAATTTAATATGGAGTTGGTTCCCCCTTTGCAGCGATAACAGCTTCCACTCTTTTTGGAAGGCTTTCCCACAAGTTTCTGTGGGAATTGGTGCCCATTCATTCTGTTGAGCGTTTATAAAGTCAGACACTGGTGTTGGATGAGAAGGCCTGGCTCACAATCTCTGTTCCAGTTCATCCTAAAGGTGATGGATGGGGTTGAGGTCGGGGCACTGGGGCGATGTCATGCTGGAATAAAAAAGGGCCTTCCCTTTACTGTGTACACGTTGTCCTAAACGTATACTGAAGCATTAAGATTGTCCTTCACTGGAAGTTAGGGACCACCTGAATTTAATAATTAAAATGTGTCCCAATACTTTTGTCCATATATTGTATCTGGTCTTGGGCAAATGTATAAACTGTTTGAGGCCAGAGAACAAGAATTCATTTTATTTCGTTTTACAGCAAGTATGCCTAGTGCATAGCATCACTGATACCGAGTAACAGTTAAGTAATGAGTAATACATTCCATTTCAAGATAGATCCACATGACAGAATGAGAAAAGTTTCCCCCTCTTATGAATAAGCCTTGCATTCCTTATTAATGAATTGGTTTTCTATGTGTAAGACTTATGTGGTAATTATCCTGGGATGTTAAGAAGCTGACCTAAAGGAAATGTGATGCAGGATGACCTCTGTGAGTAACAAGTAAAGCAGACATTGCAGTAGACACAAGTCATCACTCCACATTGCCCAACCTCAGTAGCACACTTTGCAGTGGCAGGTAGTAGCTGACTAAGCTTAAATGGTTTATATGGACACTAGAGTGACTTCTTCCTGAAGATGAACATGTTCCTGCTGTTAACCTGTAGGCTATGTTTGAAGTCTATGTTGACAAATGATTCATAGCAAGCTTACATTGAGTGACCTAAAAAAAAAAAAAAATTACATTCACTACGGATGCACAATGATTTCAACCATACACTTTAAATCATACACAAACACAATGGGTTCTCTGAGCAATGCTGTACGAGAACTGTTCCAACTGTTCCAAATATTTTGTAAATGGGATGCGTCTCATCATTTAGATGTTTACCAATTTCAGGGTTCTTCCAAGAACCTTTACAAGATGGTGAGGTTCTGTTAACTTTAATATGGTTCTTCACACTCACACATCACGTTTACAAATTTGGTTCTTTTTAGAACCAGCCATTGAAAGGATTTCATCTAAAAAAAAAAAGTTCTTCTATGCAATCAACCAAAGAACCGTTTCTGGCACATTTATTGGCATCAGTATTTTATATGTGTCAGTATTTATTGTACTCTGAACAAGTAGAATCTTTAGTCCATACTGGGTTAACTGAGCAAAATGTGTGTTTAATAATCGAAACTGTAATTATACTGTAATTATAACCACATTAATCCTCTATAATGCTAAGTCAGGTCTGGCTACTTCCTGTGGCTCCAACTTACTAACATTCACGCACCACCAGATCTGTACGTGATGATAAAAATAACAGATATCAGCTCTGGCTCACAATCCCCATATCAGTGTATTTCTAACTGCTCTTCCTAGCAGTTTCAGTGTAATTTCCTAACAGTTCTTAGTTTCTCCTTACCGAAAACATGCCAGTAATAAAGGCTTCTGTTTTAGCACTGTAGATTTGATCATTTAAACAGGGAGAGGGGAGTTTTTCCAAAACTTTTTTTTTTATTTGCATCACCAGTACTATTATGCATGCCACAGACACATTTCTGCTACATAAATACGTCTTTTGAACAATTCAGCCATAATGAGCCTTCCACTCTAAAGGTAATAATATAAATGCAGTAAAATAAATGAGTAATGAAAAGATCATGTTTGTAATACTTTATTTTATTTTAAAGCAGAAAAGACAATCACATTAAAATATTTTTTTACATGGCATCTATAGTACATTTTGAAGGGATCTGTAGATAAGAAAGTTCTACTAAAAATACATTTTCCTTTAATCAAATAACAAAAAACGTTGGCACGTACAACTAACCTTTGACATTATTTTCACGCCGCGCCTACGTGTGATTTCAATGGTAGGAAAAGCAAACCACAACTGTTGGGTTTCTGTTTGTTCCACTCGCATCTGACAGCTGTCAAGAAGTGACCAGAAGCACAGGGTGGTGATTCACAAGTTGCAGGTTCCAATTCACACTTTCTACCACTGCGTCCTTGAGCATGACACTCAACCTGCAGTTGCTCCATGGGGGACTGTCCCTGTAGCTAATGGTTGTAAGATGCTCTGGATAAGGGCATCTGCAAAATGCCCTCTTTACATTCAGTTTGTCTGTTTAACCACACACAAAAAGGTGCTTCCCCTGCTCACGCTACTACTCCTTCTTGTCTCTTAATGCAGCTCTAGCGGTCTGTGTATGTGCTAAACATAACCGCAAATTCTATGAAAACACGTGTGACCTCTTTCAGACAGAACAGAGGTGAACAAACAACGTATGCAGAAACGCATCCCAAAACTGAATTCCCATGGACAATTAATCATGCCGCTGTACGAGCTTTTGGGAACGGAATGATTTATTTTATCTCCCTGCTTATTAACTGTGTCCCAGAGAAACGGCCTCAGGTGTAACAAGAGCCCGACTAATGAAAAAACGAGAGTTTGTTTTACTTTGTGATTAAGGGTCTTCTTTGATGTTGATTTAGGTCGAACTTTGCTCTAAAAGGTCAAACATAAGATATACAAATTTTCAAAAGGCCTAATGAAATGATTGGATTACGTAACGTTACCATAACCAATACCGTCACCCGCGTGTGTCCCAGAGCACTTCTCACCCTAGAACAGTCTGTGATTGTCTTTAGAAGCTTTATTATCTCTCGCTGCAGCTTGGCTTTGGGGAAGTAGATTAGAAACAGCCAACAATGGGAGGGTGGTCCTGAATTTCTGAGGATTATTAACGCTCCAGTTGTTTACAGAGATTCAAGATGAGTTCTACCCATTCGGTTTACGAAATCATCTTCCGGAAGATTATTTAGAAAGTAATAATTTCGTTTCACAACCGTCTCCTTCCACCCACAGGTTGTTAAAAGCAAAGATGGCAGGGATTCAATGTAACGCCAGGGAAACCTGTTGATGCACAGTAACTCACTGCAAAGTGACTCACAGTCCAAAGGGGGAGGCTGTGTTCTCATGTTGGGAAGTTCTGGAGTTGTTACAAATTGCCTTCGGCTCACGTGTGAACAAGCAGAGTTTTCTAAACCAACTCCACTAATTGCAATCATGCCAATTATGCACATGAGTGGAAAGAAAGCTACATTCATTTCAATGTAATTTAGTGAGCTAAACACTCAAAACAGAGTGAGAAAAGGCAAGTTAAACAAAAAACCATCATGCTTACTCTACAAGGACAGAATAAAAAGAAAATGAGGAACACAGGAGCTATTTTAGTCAATAACAAATGACCACTTGTTTCCCCAAGCTGGGAAAGGCACAGATTTATTTACTCTGTATACTCTGTATTACTTTGATTACGTTCAGAAAAACATACCATTAAAGAGAAAAAATGTATTCAAGTGAGGTTATGAGAGCTGCTACTAATCTGTTTACTTATTACATAATTACCATATTGGTGCATGCAGTCTGCAAAGATAACATCATTCTTGCACTTTCACAATAGAAAGGTCCCTCAGGCGCTGTATAAGGTCAGCGTGGGTGGGGTAAAAGGTCAGGCCGTCTACCTCCAGCCCGAGGTTTGCTGTTTTTCCACTGCGGACTCCATGCTTCACCAGAATTTGGAGCATCGCCTCCTCCTGCGCTCACATAAAAACACATGTCTGTTTGAGGTGGTTTGAGATAGATCTTATCCTACCACACTTACGATGCGGACACCAGCATTTGCCAACTTGTTTATGTAGACCTTTAACTCAGAGCGTATTAGTAACATTTGCAAAAAACAAACAAACAAAAAAAAAAAAGGTGTAAAATAGCCTAAAATCGATGTTTGCTCTCCCACACATTTGCCATTTGCTGCGATTTCGCACCGCGCACTGCCACTCGGTCGCTCTCCGGACCCCCTCCCTCAGAAGGTTTCCCAAATACACTTATGGATGAAGACTATCCTGAAAGTTCTCCTGCGTTCAAAGATCTGCTTGTTTCTAACACCTACAATTAAATAAATGTGGGAATTTTAGTTATTTTGGCGTGTGATGCCGTTTTTTAAATTGCAGAGTGGTTATTGTTGCACGTTTTTTAAGCTTCCTCGGAAGGAGCTGTTTAGGTGTCTGACACTGATTTACCATTTGTTGTGCTGCCGGCACAGATCCGTGTCACTCGTGTTCTAAGGTTAATTTAGTCTGAATCGTCTGTTATTCTGGGGCACATGTGGGTGTGGGAACGAAAAACAGGAAAAACGCTATTACAGAGTCAAACCATGTCGACCGCTAAAAAGAGAGAAGCAGACACGGGCAAGGATGGGTGAAAAGAGGAGAGAAGGAGGTGAATGGAGGGTTAACATGATAGTACTTGAGGGCTGAGCTGCAGTGGCTACTGTAATTATATCTCTGCTGGGAGCAGGGTCTGAAGTGGTCAGAAGTAGACCACATATATAAAAATGGCCTGTATTGTTGACTGGCTTATCCTCTAATGACTCACATAGCTTTGGTCACTGTAAGATGGAGCCAAAACCCCTAGATCTGTGCACAGCTTCTACTCAAGCATAAAAACACAAACACACACACACACACACACACACACACACACACACACACACAGGTGCACATTCTTACATAATCAGATAGTGGAAGTTCAGTGACACAATCAAGAAACATTCAGTTTGAAGTTGGTTGTGATGAATAAAACATGACGCAAAAGTGTTTTCCAGCATTAAGCTTCTCCAGACAGATATACACAGCATGACTGAGAACTGAGGAAAAAACTCAGTTGAGTGTTATTTCCAGTGCTGGGAGTAACGCATTACTGTAACAAATTACTGTAATGCATTGCTTTTTGCTGTAACGTGGTAATGTAAGGTATTGCAGAAAAAAAATTGGTAATATTTTACTCGGTACAAACATCAGTAACGCGCGTTACAATGCATTTTTAACCCGGAACTAAGTGATTTTTTTTTTTCATACAAATTCACCCAGATCAGCAGAGGAGAAACGTCCGCGCAAAATGTTTCACTTATTGTCGTCAGACAGAACAGAGAGATGAGTATGGTGACCAGACGTCCTCTTTTTCCTGGACATGTCCTCTTCTTGAGACCTGCGTCCGGCCGGAATTTTGAATCGTCTGGGATTTTGCCTAAACATTCGTCACATCATGGGCATCTCTCATAAACTATAAGTCCAGCACGGCCAGCAAGGGCGTCTCTCATAAACTAAAAGTTTCTGGTGCACAGCCGTCGGCCCGAGATGCGGCTGAGATGCGCATAAAACATATCAACCACCCCCCCACCCCCCCGAACCATGGCCGAGCTGGTAAAGAAAGTCCGCTCTAAGGTGTGGACTGCTATAACGTCGGATAGTACTGTTTTTAACCATAAGCCGCTCAGTCAGATACCAAAGAGCTACATTTAGATTGCCAAATCCATATTTCCAGTTATTTTGGTGAGAGTGACTTAAAAGTAATGCAATAGTAATGTAATGCCTTACATTTTAAATACAGTAATATTGTAATGTAACGAATTACTTTGAAATGACAGTAACAAGTAATAAATAACGCATTACAGTTTTGAAGTAACTTGCCCAACACTGGTTATTTCCAGGTCTCTATAGTCACCTCAGGTAAAACATGCCTTTTCCTGTTTGACAAACCAACAGTCTGAATCATACCTTGGCTATAGACGGCAGGTCAGCAGCCCACTGGCTGCGCTCTTCAGGTGTAGACAGCAGCCCCAGGCCCTTCTGTACATAGCGTCTATGGATGTCACACAAGTTCAGAACATACAAGGCACACGCCACAGCATAGCCACCCCAGTTAGACACACCTAGAAGAACACAGAAAAGTAAAGCAAAGTAAAGTGGCCCTAATAGTCATGTGTGGTCACACCACAGCACAGAAATTCTCTCTCTGCATTTACCCCTGCACCAAGTGAAGCAGTGACGCAGCCGCCGGGGAGCAGTGTGTGTGGGGACGGTACCTTGCTCAAGGGAACCTCCGTGGTGCCACTCGCAGTCCTGGGATTCAAACCCATGACCTTCCAACCACAAGAGCAACTCCCTAACCATCAGGCCACCAGCGGCCTCTAATAGCTGCACTAAAAGGTTTAGCAGATATACTTACTTGTATGTAGAAGTTTGAATACTTTGCATCTTTGAATCCATTGCATTTTTCTCCAATTTTTAAATGCAAATGCTTTGTAACTTTAAGGCCATTTTGTCTTCTTTCCAAATAAATATAATTCAGCCAGTAAAAAAAATTAATTGTGTGATAAAAGTAAATTCAAAACTAAATTCAAAAGGAACCTCCAAACTTTTGCAGACAGCTATTGATAAATCTTTCAAAATTTCTTTGAAGACACTCAGGCATGTACCCTGGAGTGTCCCTGTCCTCTAATACAGTATGGTGGGTACAATATAAAGCTTCTCTTCTTATAGGAGTTTGGGCTGAGTTGCTAAATATGAAATAAGGTAATCTGTGTAAGAAATAAGAACACACCCCTGTGTGTGTTCAGAAAACAGAAATAAAATTGGCTGAGTAAAACCCTGAGGGCAGTTGGTGCTGGGAGGGTTAAACTGACAATGTGAGATAGAGGCGGGACACTGAAGTTCATGCCAGAGATCAGTCTGAACTGCTTTTCTGTGAAGCTGGGGTGACTAAACTCCGGGAAACCACTGCTCCTCCTCCTTCCTGTGTTGGCTAGATGAGGTAACGGATGACGAGCTAAGCTTCAAAAGTGCTCAGCTACAAATGTGTGCAAGTAACTGATCTGTTGTCAAGAGCCTGTCGTTTCTGACACTGCTACCGTGTATCCTAAAATGTGACGCATGCTGCGGGTCTTAAAACACGTCAAAATCATAAAAACATTCAGGTCTAGATGCAAGCGTCTGGCCATAGTTATGGATACCTCAGAAGTCTTTATATGTTAACTGTGTACAGGTATGTGGCTAAATGAAACAAAGAGACCTGGCCAGGCACTGTTTGGTTTCCGGTGGTCTGAATATTTAAAATTGTGGTCTCTGACATAATGCTATTTGCCCATCACGGTCAACAAATATGGAATAATATTTGAGCAATATGCTTAACATCAGAAAATATATTACGACACTCTGAGGGACAGTGTTAACTTGAACAGCTGATTGCAAATATTTGAACACCCCCAGTCAAATGAGAGGTTTTGTTAATTATCTTTAAGTACACACCAATACCCATCTATAGAGAACACACGTATGAATGGCATGAATGGAGGTCTAATAAAAGTATCAGGGAGAAAGTATTGTATATGAGGTGGTTATCAAATCCTGAGGCAGGTCACTTTTTCCATTATGCACATTGCTAGGAATGAGATTTACACTTGCCAAAATGATCAAAGGAATATTATGATTACTCTGTCTCTATTAAATAAATGAATTTGTGTTTTACATTAAATGACCGTTAATCTTTTCAAAAATTCAATATATCAAGGATTGTTGCACATGGATATATGTTATTGGGGAATAACATATATCCATATATCCAACACTCTCCAAATTTACTATAAAAATGACAAGTCTACTACATAATTCTTATTTCATTTAATGAAAATAAAAATACTATATTCAATTCAACTGTATGAAATCAAATAATCTAAATATAATTTCTAATTCATATATA
>JBBIGA010000027.1:1975385-1988021 GCA_037576975.1 Alestes dentex | reverse complement strand
TTTTGATTCTAAAGGCAGCACTGGAGTGCCCCGGAGACGACCTGCGACTGTCGCAGGAACGGACAGGAACGGACAGGCACAACAGGTGCGGTGCTCACCTGAACCAAACAGAAAGAGGCAGCAGCTTGTTAAAAATGACCTGAATCTGACAGCACAGCACACAGAGCAGAAAGCGACATCGGCGCACTGCCAGGATGAGTCGGACCGCTGCTGCTCTACTTCTACATTGGCGCCATCAGAACAGCGCCTCGCAGCTCAGCTTTTCAGGAGGAGGAAAAAAACGTTTGTCATTTTTAATGTATTTTTAATGATACGTGCTTTCTGCCTCCAGAACCACTACCAACTGCACCAATTCCACACCGCTGGATTAACCAAAGACTAACCCTCAGAGTTCATCAACGGGAATAAAAAGCATGATCAAACTTTATCTTCATTATTTCCCCATTATTACAGATTCCTTATATTCATGTTCCTTATTGAAACAAGCGGGAAATCATGTTTCTGACGCTGTCTGACAAACAAATGCGCAGATTTCAACCTGCCGATGCAGAATGCTAATCAGACGTAAATCTAATTCATGATGCAGTTAATGTTATTATGTAATTATAAAAATAGCATTGCAAAATGGAAATAACTGGAGACTTCTGAGGGTCAGGAAAGAAAGAAAACCTCTATTAGAAAGAAGTCCAGGCTGAAGCCCTGTTTAGAATTTCAACATGAATGGGTGAGACTAAACGGCTGTGGGTTAAATAAGTATATACTGTATATTATCTCTGTCAGAACAAAATGTTGCAAATATATAACTGTTATTTTGGACTATTCATCATGAAATCAAAACATTTTGAAACCGTTTTGAAACTTAGTTTACATGGACGACTAACATGATTGCATTTAACATTATTTACATATAATATCATATCTTTTTTATCTATGAAATAAAGACTTTAGTTTTTCTTAATATAGGCCCTTTAACATTATTATGGCTTCAGGAATCTAAGTACTGCAAAATGACAATGACTGAGGATTTCCAAGGGTCAAAGATAGAAACAGATTCAGGAGTTTGTTATGGAGGTGGCAGGTGCTTCACTCCTCCTGATTGTCAGAAATAATATAAAAAATGAACATTTTAGCAGTCTTTTCTGAAAGCCATGACAAGAAATTAAAAGTTGTGATTAGAAGGATCTCTGCTCAGCAGAAAACAAACAACATTACCTCCGTCATTTTATCAAAGCAGATGCTTCAAACGCAGCACTTTCAGCAGCGTGTTTCTAATTAGTTTCAGGAGAGTATGTGCTCAAGACATCGCATCTCCTGTGGTGCTTAAAAACATTTATAGCTGAAATAAAGGGGGATCTTCTGCTGGCTTCTGGTAACAGCGTGTCTGGGGCATGTAAAGTGCCGTAGATACACTTTAAACAGTTTAGACCAGATGCATTCGGCTAATTCTAAAAATGTATTTTTAAATAAGATTCCCAAGGGCATTACATGGCTGTACAATAAAGTAGTTAGAGATGATTAACAGCATGGTCAGTTTCAGCATTCAAACCAAAACTCTCAAATATTGGCTCAACTCAACTCTACAACTGTCACAATTTGTCAAGCCCCTTAAACGCCCTTCAATTTTGATGAAAAGCCCAAGAAAGGAGCTTTTAACCTTCCAGTCGGAGGAGATGAAGCGAACTGCCCTCTCTTACCTCACCAAAAATGAATGTATTGCCTATCCTAAATGCTTTTCCGTCTTTTGTGGCTGCCCACTGAAGGGTTCAGGGGCTCAGGGGCTCAGGAGGCCGATGTTAAGGGATTTTGGGTTGGTGGTGGTGGGGGTTTGGCTGTCTTTTGCAGGCGCAAGCTGAATTTTTATGAATCGCCAGGAAGAACGCTGACAAATCAGAGCTGATTACTTGTAGAGGAGAGACATTACACCCACAGGAAAATACAAAGCGCTGAGTGAGGTCGCCGAGGAGAGAGAGAGCGAGCGAGACAGACAGCGAGAGAGGGAGAGAAAGAGAGGCAGCCTTGTGAAAAATGCACCCTCGACACATTTGGAGGCACTCAGAAGGAGGAGGGGGAGGGAAAGAAAAAACCCTGATCTCAGCAAGGACCACGACCAAGGCACCAATTAGGGAGTTGTGAAGTTGAACTAACATGACCAAATCATCATTTCCAACCTTCAAACTCCTGCCCGCCCTAATAAATCTGGAGGATATTTAGGACTTGCACAGCCTAAAAGATACGCGCAATGATAAAGAGATTATAAACGTACACAATATATGCTGAGCCATCATGAGCATCATGGCCTCGGGGCCTCCTGCCGCGAGTTAACGAGTGTGTACTTCTGCCAAGGTCTCTGGGGCTCTTTTAAGGCATCTGTGTAGGGATATTGTAAAGAGGCAGCGTTATTTGATGCCATCCCTTCCACTTAATACATATTTGGCAATCTGCTCTATTGCGAAAGAGATGTCCAATATTCCTATAAACCAGGAACACACCGATAGAGCTTCTGGGCCCACATCAGAAACTGGAAACTGACAACACTCGTTAAACCTGTTAACACTTTAAAGATGGATCGATTCGTTTTACACAGCTATGACATGCAGTAGCTCAATCATTTACCCCAATTTTTAAACATGTACATTATGACGGCAAGTATTTTATACCATTTAGCAAGGATGCTACTTAAAATGGTAGGTGAACGCAGCATTAGGCATGTAGCCCAAGGACTCTAATTAGGATAGAAGAGGGATTCCTGCTTAGACGGTCAGTTTTAAGTGTGTGAGCCCATCCCTGCTCCTAGAAACCCCCTGTCCTGCACATTTTTTGTGCTTTTAACACACCTACTTCCATTCCGTCTGGGGTTGAAAAGAGATACCAGGCTCCAGAAGTGCGAGTAATATAACAACCTCTCCTATACCAGGGACCCCTCCCCCCACCATAAACCCAGGAGGTTTCTTTACCAACTATATAATCACCCTCACGATTATACATGCAGAAGGCTGAGGAGCAATTGGCAAGCAGAGTAGTGATATTAGTGAGAGAGAGTGGTAATAAACGCTATAATAGCAAACACAAACTGTCCATCATCTGGGCCCCAAAGCACACCACCGCTTGTACACCTAATCCACAGTAGAAGGAAAAATGTTCAGTCTGGCACTGCCTACTGCCGCCAAACAGAGTGTCTTTAAGCACTCTCTTCTTATTTTCCGCCATCCTAGGACACTGTGTCAGCATACATATACTGTCAGAACAAATATTTGTACGAAGAGCTTGGATGGACCAAGGGGAACTGTTACAGAGCTGATGATTCAAGTGTATTGAGGTGATGCATACAGAAAAACCCATCTTGACAGGCAGACCGGTGAAGACTACGTTGTACTTCCAGAATGTTCTTGGGGAGCAGGTATACAGTTCGATCAGCAGATTGTTACGCTGTATTCCAAACAAAATAAGACGCAGGCTTGATGTGGCAGTGTGGTGTCAGTGTGGTGTGGGGCCAGGGGTTTCGTTTTGTGATCAGTTTTGGGGGGGATTCTGGCTTGTCATGGTTTGTCATTTTATCGAAGTTTGAATGGGGATTTGTTGCCATTTTCTTTATTTCTCCCTATGACAGAAGTGATGAAACCCTACCGGGAGAAACACTGAGATAAGACAAATTCTTACATCTGGTAAAGCGTTCTTGGTGTTTGTTTTGCAGGCATCCAGTCAAAATAAATGCATGTTACTCAACAATACATTTTCATTTCAATTTAACAGTGCGCATGCAGTCTCCAGTACTCACACGACACATCACTGCCTCTTGGTTGCTGAATTCCATGTCATGGGACGGATCCAGAGGTGTTGCTATTCAGCCCACTAAACCGTGTGAAAATGCTTTAATCTGCAGCCTAAATAAAGATGGATACTTTCTCACCATGAGGCACGAGGAAAAAGTAAAAATCCTTAACTAAGCTGCAGGTTTAGTTATTGGTACATGACTACAGTAACCTACATTTACCAGGTCAGCGTTTTCGCTATATGAACAATATTAGGGTCTTCGTTTTTAATTGTGACAAGCTGCTTTTTTTTGGAGTGTTTCTTCAGAAAGTCAAGAGAGTCTGTTGCTTAGTAACAAGAGGCTCGAAATGCATGTTGGTATACATCCAGCTGATCTACGATGTTCTCTACGCGTGGATTGTGGGAGATTGTTGTGCCTGCAAAAATCCCTCTGGAATTCCATTTCACAGTTCTGAAACACAGCTGACATTGCCCTAAAACGCACATAAGAACTCATTTCAATTACAGAGGGTCCCTCACAGGTGCCACTAGCAGTCTTGGGGTTTAAACCCACGACCTACTGATTGCAGGGGCAACGTCCTAACCACCAGGACACCAGCTGCCCCAAAATCATTGAACCTCTGATATAAAGCGGTGTTCCACTGTCCACTGTTCCATCTTTCCAAAGCGGCATTATGGCTGATCTACAGGTGCTAACAAGTAAAATGATGGTGGAAACCTAAGCCGCATTTCAGATCCCGTAAAAGTGGGAGCCCAATCAGCGGCAATCATCCTGAAATCAAAATCGTTCAACACCCCCCACTCCCCCATTAGACGTTAGAGCCTCGTCAGCTGCTAAGCTTCAGAAACGGAGTAATTTCAAAAGCCGCTGAACTCCAAGAAACTCTGCTCGCTAATGAAGACCGACCGTGAGCGAGTGCTTCGGAAACTTTCTGTATTTAATTTCATGCATGATCTGCACCTGATATTAATGTGGATTCCACCCTCCCCTCCCTTCCATCACACACACAGATAGAACAAAAAAAACAAGGCTCACACACACACACACCCACAAACACACACACCAGCAATGATATTCGGATCTAATCATCCCTCCCTTCACTAGAGTGAAGTCAATTATCAAACAAGCTGCGTGTGTCGAGCGCCATTTAACCACGAATTAAAACTCAGACTCCGCTGATGGCTGCCGGGGGCGAGGGAGGCCGGCGCCAATTTATGTACCGAAGTAAACACGAGGTGGTGGAAAGGCAGGGAAGCCATTAAGCAGCAGCTATTCAGAGCGTGAAATAAGAGGGGAGAAAAAGGAAGCGTATTATTCCGCTGTTTCACGCGGTGGAGAAAGGGCACGGTGATGCGCCATTAGTGGGGGCCGCGCAGAGAGAAATGCCTTCGCTCATTACAGGTGGAACCGATGGAAGGGTGAGAGCCAGAGAACCATCCCGAGTAGCACAGACTGAGGGTGCTGATGTAGCGTCTCCCTTTGAAAACTAAGACTGGTCCAATTCGAGCACAAAGTTTTCAAAACTACTTTTGCACCACCTGTTGCTACAGAAGGCCCTGTTCCAATACAGTCACATACTCCCTATGGTAACAAATTAGAATGACCTCTTCAATTAGAGAGCTGAAGACTGAGGATGTTTGGAGCGACAAACTCTATGACTACTATGGAAATGACAGTGGAAGGCAACTCATACAGGCTTGACAGAATCCAGCCTTTATAGAAACCTCATCATGAACGCGGCACTAAGTGATTTTCTTAATTTCTCGGACATCTCGGACATCTTGTAGCTTCAACGTCCATGATGCAGTTGTGTGGTGACATGGACTCCTGAACTAGACCAGCCATCATTTCTGTGCAGCAGTTTAAAAAAAGATTTGAACTAGAAGAACTCAATACAAACGTAATGAATACTCAAATTACTTGTGCTGGCCTTAATGTAGACCAAAGTAAAAGTGATGTAAAGAAGAGGAGTACACTGAAGGAGGCAAAAACGAGCAATGTTACATAGAAATGTTAGGATTTATCATTTTAACTGTAAAATGTAACAGTGCTGATATTAGTAAAGTAGCAAGGATCAGTGCAGGTAACAAAACCGATTTTTCCACGTTGTTCTGGTTTTTGTATATTTATGCATGACACCTTTCCAGCCAGCTAAAATATATTTCCTGAAGTTTTGCTGCTGTCAGTTGATGGTGCTTTTTAAAATGTAATATCTGAAATTGTCATTTTGCTTCACATCTTCTTTCCATTATATGATAAGGGCGAGTGAATGAGTGAATCACTCTTCATACAGCAGTCATCCATACACTACCATTTGCAGTGCATTTTGTTCTTTGAAAGTGAGCTACATATTGAGTCGTTTACTGTTGCGAACCGTACCTTTACAAAGCGGCCGACACACTATTCGGCATGCTGTTCCTTCAATCAGTGCGATTTTTGTTCTGTCAAGGCCCCTTGCCAAAATCCTCCGTGCATCGTTAGCATCACCTCCATTTCAAATGAATGGAGGCGATTTTGGATACAAACACCTAGGTGAAGGGGCCAAGTTGTTAAAGGCACAGAGAGAGTGGAACTGCAGTGGAGAGATTGAATTTCTTCTCTCATAGAAAATCTGAACACAAGGTAGATTCAATATTGACCTTTGGGTCCCGCTCCAAATGTTGTTATAAAAAGATCAGCTTTTCTTTTTTATGCCGTATCGATTTTGTGCAGCTGTAGCCCTCCACATGAGAGAGCCACAATTCAAGTGGAAATAGAATGAAAGGTTGAACCTTCGATGTGTATGACTGAAATTAGGGGAAATATCTCCAATGAAAGCTCACCAATATTTGAACCACGACTGAAATCGGAAGGCAAGTTTGCAGGAGGCCTATTGGAAATGATAATAACTCCAAGGCTGAAGTAATCGTTCGAGTCTGGCGCATTACGATAGCCTGCGGAATCAAGAGTGCAGTGGGATACGAGGCTCTCAAACGCCTTTCAAAACATTCTGCCCAGAGGAATGGATTGAGAGGGAACGGACCTGGCAAAGGAAGCTAGGCTTGCAACCCACACACTGACAAAATAGCCTGCATGTACCACAGCTCCACTTTAGAGGAAAAGTATGTTTGTTTTAACATAATAAACAGGCCCCGCACCTAAAATCACACCTTTCAGCATAGCTTTGGACACGAACACCACGATCCAGCTGATCATGCATAACATACAGCATAAAAGAATGACATCCCTTTCAGCCTAAATAAAATGATATCAGCCGAAATCTAAAAGCAGTACAAAGATCAGCAAGCCTCCATCAAATGGTCCATAGGTGTTATGAAATTGAGTTCGTTTACTGTTTTCATGGAATTTTGACAAGAGACAGTCAGTTGAAAACTGTTTCAGAAACAGCAAGCATTTGTGATGAGCTACAAATGGTCGCTGTGATAAAACCTCATTTGTCCAACGTCACAGAAGATAGGGAAAAATGTACCTTTCATGTAACAACATTTTATTCCTAGTTTCAGATCCCAACCACATAATGTAATGGGGAGCTGACTTTTTAAAAAATTGGTATTACAAGGTTTAGAGGTACAAGGCTGAGGACACCACCTGTAAAGTCCATTTGTCATACTTGAAAACACCACAGCACACAGAGTGAACAGCTTTCTCTGCATTTAACCCATTCACCCTGTGAAGCAGTGGGCAGCCAGGAACACAGCGCCTGGGGACAGTACCTTGCTCAAGGGTACTTCAGAAGTCCTGGGATTTGAACCCATGACCTTCTGATCAGAGGGGCAACTCCCTAACCACTAGGCCACCGGCTACCTGTGTGATAAATGTCAGACAGTGATCCTCAGAGTAACCATTCCACTCAATCAGTCAAGCCATCTCACTGTTTTCTGAAAATAAAGTCCTTCTCTACCCTCAAAAAAGGTGCCACAAATGTTCCTTTGAGTGATTCCGCAGAAGTATCAATGAAACACGTATGTAAGCATGAAGAACCTTCTGGAGTCTTAAAGAACCTTGACACAATTGAAAGATATTTTACCAATTTAAGGATTCGTCCTAGAAATTTTACATTATGTGGAGGTTCTCTAAACTTTAAAAATGTTCCCTATACTCGCACATATCATTGTCATCTGAAGAACCACCCACAGGTTCTTTCCACCCAAAAAGGTAGTTCTTCTAAGACATCATGCCAAGAACTATAGCTGCATTATTTTTAAGGGAGTACGTTCTGAAGAAATGCTGCAAATGTTTGCCTGATCCAGGAATAAGAATATTTCTGGACTGAAGAGTTGCGAACACCAGGCTCTCAACATAATAGAAGGCCATTAGAACATGTTACAGCCTAAATCTAAGTATCCCAGTTCCCTCCTATGAGACGGTAAAAACAACTGGCAAACAATTCAGTTGCAAACATTTGAATTAAAATGTCTGTAAAATGCTTTGCAAAACTGATGAGTATTTCAGTACAAGTAGTTCATTACTAATTAATAACTATGGATTGTGTACTACTAATTGGTAACATCAGGCCTCAGGGGAATTGTGGTTCTTCGAAATCCTGATGAAACTGCTTAAAACTTCTGGTTTCGTCAGACGATCGCGTCTGTCACGGACTGCCAGCAAACAACGGCTGACGCAAAGGGGCAAAAAAACAAAACAAAAAAAAAGCTGCGGTAAATGAATGCTGAAGCTTCGTTTGCATTCCATCACTGGAGAGCCAACATCATCTGCACCTAAAACACACACAGCCCTCCGCAGAGCGCAGCTTTGAAAGTGCAACATAGCAACAGCGGGCGAATGAAAGTGCGAAGCCCACACTTGCAGTGAGTTTCATCATCAGCATCCCCTCCCAACACCCCCCAAACATTTCTCTTGATCCCCCCTCCTCTTCATGGCATTCGCTCTAGGCTTTCCCAGTTCTCTCTGCATATTTAGATGTACTTTTGAGGACATGCCCTAAACCCACACCCACCCCACCACCCTCCCCCCGCCAATCAAACTCTCAAGGACTGTTGATGATGTAGGAATGACTTTAGCAACTTATCAATGTGCCACATGTCTTTGCACAAGACATTTCCTCTGTGCACTAAACTCTTTCTCCTGGTTTCATCAACTCCCCCCACCCTCACCCGAGCACACCTTAGCCAATGAGCTCCAGCTTCCACATCACCCGGGAGTAGGAGCGACGCTTATACACACTGCTGTGTGTCCTGATTGGTCTTATGGTAGCCAGTTGGAAGTGATGGACCATAAATCTCTCAGCCAATGTCCACGGCCTATTCTCCCCAATGGTCCACACCACAAAGTCTCTCTCTCTCTCGGTCTCTCTCTCTCTCTCTCTCTCTCTCTCACACACACACACACACACACACACACCCTTTCTACCCACGCCACCCCCTGCTGCACTGTGAAGGCCCTCATCTGTTCTTGTTACCTGCTGTGGCAGGAGAAAGAGAAATTACAGAACGTGGGGCTGGGTCTCCTGACACAAAAGGGCGTCCTTATAAATGCACGGCTGGGCTGAGTGCGCCTGAAGCGCGAGAGAGAAACGGTACTGCGATCATGCCAGTGTTGAGTCCTCGTTTTTCCATTGGGTGCCTGGTCTGAGTGAGGGTTTTTAATGACTCCTAACAGGTCAGAGCCGGCCCGTTATGACCACCACGCAAAGGTGTGGCACCAATTATAGTCATCTTCCTGTCAGAAAGGAAAAGGGCTTCAACTCAAGCCTAACGCTTCCCGTTCTAAAAGCTTCTATGTTCGCAGTCTAACCGCAGGCTGGAAATAGAGAGTGTGTTCATCTTAATTGAGAGTGCTATCGCGGCCACTCAGAGTCTGTGGCCACCAGAGAGAGGCTATTGCAGGCTGGAGGAGCCTCTGCTCCTGAATGTTTAATGACTTTCATATTATTAGGAGTAAACATAGACACACAGGCATGGAAAGTGGAAATGATGCAGTTCTTGCAGGCAGAAGACATTTACAGCAATGTTGGAAGAGAGCTTCATAGAAATTCATGGAAAGTCGAACGCACTCGAATGCATTCTAACAGGTCTCTCTTTCCCAGATGTGCATGAGACAGGGCAGCAGCCCCCTACAGACTCAGCATCATCTTAACATCAGATAGAAACAAAGCACCGGGGCTCAGTTCGTACACCCCCCACCCCCCTCTGCTATCCCTATCGAGAGACAGCCAGTTGCACCCCCACCAACCCCCCCCCCCCGGACAGACCTTTGTCCGCTCGCTCGGTTCGCTTATGATGAATCAGCACGAGGAACAAAAGCGCGCTCGCGACGCCGGCAGTCCTGTAAACAATGCGACGTGAGCGCGCTCCCACAACGTAAAGCTCGCGGAGCCAACGACTCATTAACCTTCAAAACCAACCCACCAATTAACCCACCAACCAAACCACCAACCAACCCGTCAACCCCGCAAGCACCCCACCAAACCATCAACCCACTAACTAACCAGCCCACCAGCCCACGAACCCACCAGCCCACCTGCCTGCCGGTCTGGATCTTCCCTCTCCGTGTCGGACTGCCCTAGCGCTGCAGCCGCAGGAGCTCCGGACCCGCTGGTTCCTCGGTTAAAGCGGGCGCAGGCAGCCCAACCTGCGGGAGCCGAGAGTGTGTGTAGAGCTTCGGCTCGAGGCGGCAGCAGAACTGAGCTGAGGACATGAGCTAACAAACTGCTCCCCCAGCCCAGTCACACATCTCCCGACCCCGGGGGGCAAAAACAGCCGGAGAGAGGAGGGAATCCCTCTTACTGCTCCTCTCACAGCTCCTCTTACTGCTCCGCTCCTCCTACTGCTCCTCTCACTGATCCTCTCCTGTCACTGCTCCTCCTACTGCTCCTCTCAGAGCTCCTCAGCTCCTCTCCCTGCTCCTCTCCTCTCACTGCTCCTCCTATTGCTCCCCTCACAGCTCGTCTCCTCTCACTGCTCCTCCTATTGCTCCCCTCACAGCTCGTCTCCTCTTACTGCTCCTCCTATTGCTCCCCTCACAGCTCCTCTGTTCTCACTGCTCCTCCTATTGCTCCTCTCACAGCTCCTCAGCTCCCCTCCCTGCTCCTCCTATTGCTCCTCTCACAGCTCCTCAGCTCCCCTCCCTGCTCCTCTCTTAGTTCCTCTCCCAGCTCCTCTCCTCTCACTGCTCTTCCTATTGCTCCTCTCACAGCTCCTCTTATTTCTCCTCTCACAGCTCCTCTCTTAGTTCCTCTCCCAGCTCCTCTCACTCCTCCTCACTCCTCCTCCCTTCTCACAGCTCCTCAGTGCTCCTCTCCTCTCACAGCTCCTCAGTGCTCCTCTCACAGCTCTTTGGCTCCTCTCACTGCTTCTCACACAGCTCCTCCTCACAGCTTCTTTCCTAGTTCCTCTCGCTGCTCCAGCAGAGTGAAGATGCGGTGAATCAGCAGAGCTGGCCGGGAGCAGAGATGGTCTGGAGAAGGGCTCGGGTGGTCCGGAGCAGAGATGGTCTGGAGCAGGGCTCGGGTGGTCCGGAGCAGAGATGGTCTGGAGCAGGGCTCGGGTGGTCCGGAGCAGAGATGGTCTGGAGCAGAGCTCGGGTGGTCTATAGAAGAGGTGGTCCGGAGCAGTGATGGTCTGGAGCAGAGCTCGGGTGGTCTAGAGAAGAGGTGGTCCGGAGCAGTGATGGTCTACAGCAGAACTCGGGTGGTCTGGAGCAGAGCTCAGGTGGTCGGAGCTATGATCTCACAACGCCGCGCGCGCCGGGACTGAACGGGAGGAGGCGGCGCGCGCGTGCACACTCAGCATCACGGACACGCATTTCAACACGCAAATTCAGTTCCACTCACCGGAGAGACAGGCCCTCTTTATAGCTCTCCGTGCGTGCGCGCGCGTGTGTGTGTGTGTGTATGTGTGAGTGTGTGAACGAGCTTCGCCTGTCCGAGCGCGTGCATACACCTGCGCGCGAGGGGGATTTTCTCCTTGTTGATTCTCTTGTAGCGACGCGTCATATGATGTTTGGTCACGTGGCTTCATTCATGAAGGAACAGCTGATTTAAAGGAATTGGGCGCGCGCAAGACTCAGACTGTGCACTCAGAGTCACATATCACACACCAAACATAAAGAACATCTAGTTTGTTCCTGTTCCACAGATGCTTCAACATTTCTGCATTTTTCACATACAGAGGTGGAAGCGGAGGGAGTCTATCTGAACTGAAATGGTTCGCTGGAGAGAAACCTTTTCACGGTGGTGATAGGAACCAACATGCAAACAAGTATTTACATGTACTGTTGGTAGTGGTAAAATATTCCGTTCAACCCAGTTCAGTTTTATTTATATAGCGCTATTTACAACCAAAGTCGTCCCAAAGCAGCTTTACAGAGTCCACGTCCGAGCTCCTAGTGAGGAAAAACTCCCTGAGCTGGAGAAAGAAACCTAAGGAGAAACCAAGAACCCACCCTCCTCTGGTCGACCCAGAGAGAAAGAAAGTCTCGATTGAGATAACTAACAAGAGAAGGCCTTCATGTACAGACTTAATCACTGTAAGACAGATTGGCCGTCTATGGCTAACAGAGTAGGTGCAGTTAAGAGTCAGTAGAAGTAGATTTTGCTGGAAGAATAGCTGAGTTTCCAGTCCACAACAACAGGAACAGTAGTCTCCACTAGAGCTTTAAACAGCAGCTGCCCTTGGCTGGGGGAGGAGCACGTGGGGAGTCAAAAGCTCCCGGACCAGTCAAAGACATTTTGCCACCAATGGTGATCGGTCTGGCTAGACAAATGTGTAGTGTAGAACAGAATTAGTTCTGTTTAAGTCTACAGGGTGTAATTTAAAACTGTAAGGAGTCAGAGATGGGGACTCGAGTCGCACTTAAGTCACACAAACAGAGACTTGTGACTTGACTTTAGACTTGCCCTCAAT